>CM048058.1:17000102-17011181 GCA_026259375.1 Verasper variegatus | reverse complement strand
TTATGCCCATTTTACCACAAGTTGATATGGTTCCTTGGGGTCTTAATGAAATGTCTGTAACATACTTTGGTCTAAATACCACAAGGATCATTTAAAACAGCACCCTTTTTACCCTGTCTAAAACAGCCCTCCACAGAGTGAGCTGTTTTGAGTGCCTGTTCCTTTAAATGCTCATGAGCCAGCTCCCCCCTCCCCCCTTGCAGTTTATTGACACACAGCGGTACACCGGAATATGTAGCATATGGTCATCTGTGGTCTGTGAACAAAGCTGCTTCCTGTCATCGGGACGTGACTCGTGTGAGTGGGAGATATCAGAGCTGCCGGGGACCTGGCTGCATCTTCATCACTGTAACAACCTGTTGCTAACGTTAGCACAGCTCGCTGCTCACATCGCGGAAGCTGCCGGTTTCTGTCTTCCTCCGCCAGCCGGACACACGAATGAATGACTGCCGCTGGCCTGTGTCGGATCATGTAAATAAAAGGCTGGAAAGCAACCCCTCTGAGTCGTCCGTTCCTGTGGCCAATTGAGATCCGTTACATGTGCATGTACGAGTATGTAACAAATACAGTGTGTTTATGTAAGTTACTGTTTGCGACGGATAGATGGTACCCCTTGCGAGGTCAATCTTGTTGCGAGTCCAGAGTTATATTGGCCCAGGTTGGTAAAACAGTCCAATTCAAAATGATTTGCGCACACAAACAGACTTTTGCCAATTCTTTCCGGGACATTGCCTTCAAATATGAAATCAATCCATTTCGCTCTTGTGTCTTCTGAGGCTGGAAAGTGATGTATAGATCTGTGCGGATCTGTGCAGCCGACCACAGCGCATCTTGAGGACTTAATTTGCTTCATGCTGCTAGCTAGCTATTCCAAGTGTATCCGAGCTTTGCAATAACGAAATGAAGTGCTCTGGCAAATGTCTTATCTGTAATGAGTGTGGGGGGGCGGGGAGGATGAGGTGGGGAGTGGGCCAAGGCCATGCAGGGAGACGCCCACTGTATTGTGACGAGAGAGTACACAGGAAGCTCCTTCTCAGTCACTCAAGCATGACATTTCTGACGTATGTATGGTCCCCTAGGCAGAGGGACCGTGAGAGAATTTTCCCGTCTTGTTTGTTTGATTGATATTTCAGGAAAGATAGCTGCCTGATGGGTTTTTCACTCTCACTTTTACACTCCATACAGTTGCTTTATTGTTACAATTGTACTGTAGGACGGATTGTTATTTTTGTCATGATTTTACACCTGTGTGTTTTATTATTTTGTTCTTTCGAGACTTTGTGTAGTCTCGAAGGGGGGAAATATGTGGTATATTCAGCTAACGTAAATTGTTAACAGAGGGGTAAATCATAACGACCTGTTTATAAGCTAGGGGGCCCTCGTTCCTGGATTCTCAGGAATCCCTGGTTCTTATTCCAGATATTACTTGTTAAATTCTCTCCCTCGGAGAATGCTCTTTGACCTGTTCGATGGTGAGGTTTCCATTCCTTATACGAAGCATGTCTTTAGGGGCCCCTATGTGTGATGTCATTGTATCTCAAGTCTTTGGTGAAAACATCTTCCCTATAAGAATGCTTGTCCGGCACCGGCGAGGCGGACTTCTGCATTGGCTGAGAACGTCTCTGGGTATACCATGGTACCTGTCCTGACCTGTAAACTTCTGTGTAATAAACCTTATTATTCAAGCAAGAACGGTGTCCGCGAAGATTCCTTCATCATCATCTACAACATCACTTCTGCCTAAAGATACAACACTGGCAACTGTAAAAACAAAATAAGTTTGCACAAGTTTATAATATTTAATATTTGGTTGAAGTTTTATACAGTATATGTGTAGAGAAAAACCAGAACAACAATGAAATAACAAGGTCATTTTTACCTGAACATTGAACTCTGTTACCATCTTTCATCATAGCAGACAATGAGTACATAGAACGGCGAAGAGAAGACACAGGACAGAGGATATGACCAAGTGGCCAAAGTCTGTGATAATTTTTAAGATAAACAAAACCAACAGTGTCTATTTTAAAATTGAACTTGCCAACCACAATAGCATGACACATCTCAGTCCGACTGTGTGAGACAGAATGTGGAGACACACTTGGGCTACATCTATACTGCTGTGCTTTAGTTTGAAAATGTGCTGGTTGTTTTCTTCCGGAAGGGGGTCAGGTGATAGGAGCATGACGAATACGCGAAGGCTACGTCATGACCAAATAATGGAATAATCTGTAGAATGCTATACAGCTTCTTATTAACACATATAGAAGGAAAGCCTCTCTCATTATTTTACTTACCACAATCCAAAAAGGATTTAAAGGTCAGTTGTGCCTCATGTGACGACCCTCTTTTGCTACCTGCCTGTGTGCCTTAATCTATGCTGGTGGGTGGAGCTACAGCCACCTACCTGCCCATCTGGGTGGGCCTTCCCAGAAAGCATATAAGACTGCTCTTCTGGGAGTCTCTCTCTCTCTCTCTCTCACCCTCAGCAGGGCCTGCTGCACCAGCCTGAACCTTGATCCTTCATTTGGTTTGCTGCACTAACAAACACGCATCACACAACATTTTCACTCATCCACACATTTCTGACACAACTGATGCCCTTCATACTGACACACCTCACTAGTTAGTAAATATGATGTTTGAGTAAAGTTGAATAAATAACTTTTGATTGATCGATCTGTGTGTGATCTCCCTTTTGGTTGCCAGCCTTGAGCCAGGTGGTAACACTCATAACAGATACTTTTGATGATCTCTGTATTTCAACCTGCATTCTTGATGAAAAGAAAAATTACAAGAGGGCAATTACAGATTAAGATGAGCAGTACAAAATATGTATGTAATTTTAGCTATTAAAAGTAGGATATGATCCATTGTGGTAAATACAGTATATTCATTATAGGATAAATGAGGTTTCAAACACATATATATTACACTGTGTGGACACTGAACAAACCCCATAAAAGATGTATCAAAATTATACATTTCCATCTTGACAATAAATGCTTATGATTGATAACAAGTGTCAGCTATTGGTCATTTATCGGTCAACTCTCTGCTGTTGTTCTTCATTTATGGGGTGGGCGTGTGCTAATGTCAAGGCCAGCTAGATTTATCATTCAACCCACAGCCATGCTCTATTCAGAGTCAAACACACATGTAGCACTGACAATACACTGAACTGAAACTTGTTCTTATACCTAACCTTTGATATATTACAGTATTCCCTTAGCTTAATTCGACATCACACATGCATGAATGCACTGTGCTCATAAGAAACTGTGACCTATGCCCTAGAAAGAATTCAAGCAGCTGCCCCAGGTTCTGAAGGGCAGATAGAAAATGCTGCATGCTTACACACACAGAATATACAGCCGTTAAAGCAGGAACACAATATCCCTCACTCTAATCTACAACAACACCGTCAAGGCTTGTTTTTAACCTCTTGACATTCAGGTGAAATTTGCTTAAAACGCCTGTCTAAGGCATAACCAAAGTAAATTGACAGCTGTTCTTGAACCATTTGGAGTACATGCATGCTCTTTTGAAAGGTAACATTCTGAATTATTTCTCTCAACAGTCAGAATCACTGTAAGTGCTACTGGCATTGAATAATAGCAGTTGGAACACACTGAAGTAGATGTTTTTTATTTCCGCCTGAATATGTGTTGGTAAACAGATGCCTGCAGATGACTCCAGCTGGGACTTATGAGCCCACAATGGGACCACAGCATGAAGCCTTACCTAGCCCAGGTTCACATTTGATAACAATACCACAGAAAATGAATATTTTACACATGTTTTTCTAAGGGTATGTCTAGGTGGTTTCCATTTGGAGACTCCAGAGGACCCTTGGTAACCATGGTCACACACTTTCACAGTGAAAGAAAAAGGGCACTCACACACACACACACCTCCCCCAGATCAGAAGTACCTCCTAAAGACAAACACACCATACAGGGCCATACACAAAAACAACCAAAACAACACTTTTTTGCCTTTTACGCACAGCTGTTCGTCTTTACGCAGTGATTTCCTCGCTGTGTCTTTAACTTTACCCCCGAAGCGTCATATTGCCGTGTTCAAAATTTCATTGGCTATACGAAGTGTCAATCATCAGAACAATCGGTTGCAATTGGCTCAGTCTTTGCCCAACAGAAGAGAGGCAAGCACTGTCCTTCAACGAGGTCTCTCGTTGGCTATTGTAGGCTGTGGACAACCCATGCCAGCTCCTATTGGGTCAAGTGAGTTGTCAATCTAAAGTTCAGAGTGCAGCCGCCATTTTGAAATCAATCAATTGTTCCCTGTCCAGGAGGAGGATGTGCCGTCTGTTCAAGCCAACCTCTGCGGCTGCCAGCGGGTCTGGAAAGAGGCTTGGTCTGCCCTTTGCTGACTGTCACCGTACCCCCGCTTCTGCTGTATCAGCTCGGTCAAAAGGTGTGGCCATCCCTGACACTGTGGAGAATCATCAACTAGCTGACACCCTGAATGTGTTCTACTGCAGGTTTGATAAGCCCACTTTCACACTCCCCAACTGCTCTGACATCAAACAACCACTTCCACCCCTGCCACCTCCTCACCTCTCCCAACCGACCCCCCACCTGCCTTGAGGATCTGCGAAGAGGATGTGAGTCTGGTCTTTCACAGACAGAAGATCAGGAAGGCACTAGGCCCAGACGGTGTGTCACCCTCCTGCTTGAAAGTCTGTGCTGACCAGCTGGCCCCCATCTTCACACAGATCTTTAACCGAATAACTGGAGCTGTGTGAAGTTCCCTCCAGCTTCAAATGCTCCACTATCCATCGCAGGATTAAATGACAACAGGAATGACTGAAGGACATCACAGGCCACCTGCTGGACCCCCTGCAGTTTGCCTACCGGGCAAACAGGTCGGTGGATGATGCAGTCAACATGGGACTGCACTACATGCTGCAACACCTCGATTCCACAGGGACATATGCAAGGGTTCTGTTTGTTGACTTCAGCTCGGCCTTTAACACCATCATCCCGGTAATACTCCAACCCAAACTCTCCCAGCTCTCCGTGCCAGCCATCACCTGTCAGTGGATTACTAACTTCCTGATGGACAGGAGGCAGCAGGTAAGGCTGGGAAACATCACATCCAGCACCCGGACCATCAGCACCCAGGGACATGTGCTCTCCCCACTGCTCTTCTCCCTCTACACCAGGGGTCACCAACCCTGCTCCTGGAGGGCTCCTGTCCTGCATGTTTTAGGTTTCTCCCCACTCTAACACACCTGATTCTCATAATTAACTCGATTTAAAGCTCGTGACAAGCTTCAGCTGCTTGATGACGAGCCAATAATGAGAATCAGGTGTGTTAGAGTGGGGAGAAACCTAAAACATGCAGGACAGGAGCCCTCCAGGAGCAGGGTTGGTGACCCCTGCTCTACACCAACGACTGCCCCTCATGAGACACACGTCTGTTAAACTCCTGAAGTTCCCAGATGACAAAACAGCCTCATCAGCGATGGTGATGAGTTTGCGTACAGAAGGGAGGTCTATTTCTGTACGTTGAGAGCAACGGAAAACTGGAGTCAAATGCCTTTGTGAACACATACATGGCCAATAAAGCTGATTCTGATTCTATATCAAGTTGGGCCTGACCTGCACCACCTGGCCCCCCTAAGCAGTGCCACTGCACTGAGGTGCATTACTCACACTTAGAATTGATATTTACAAAAACCTGATGAATTCAGATTCATGTTCCTGGCTAAACCGGGCATCACTTCTTCTGCAACAGTGAAGTTAAAACACTGCGTTGCATCTTAACACTGATGTCGACTGTGCGCGTCCCATGTTGTGTTGCAGGTTTAACGATGTCTCTCATAAACTCTAGAGCGAGTCAGTCCTGTACGTTTGTCCTAATAACTTGAGATCAGTGATGGTGTTTATTGTTAAAGCTTAAAGTGAGCGCAGGTCAGAGGAGTGAGGAGAAAGCAGACTCTGACAGATACTCTGACACAGACTGGACCTTTACTGAGCGTCTGTCTGATCCTGAAGCAGCAGTGTTATAATTATTCAGAGGTGGGACATCACAAAAAACAACGTGAAACGATGTTCTGTCTCTGCATCGATTGGAAATGTCCACTGAGCTCTAGTGCTCACCGCTGTGCAGGAAACGTGGAGGGAAGGAGGGTAGGTGATACATCTGATGATACATTGTCAACATTGCATGTCTGTCAAGCTCATCCAAGATAATCTGTTGGAATGGAGGGAGTGGCACCACTAAACAGTTTTGAGAGAAGTCCTTCTGCTCACGCCAAAACACTGTGCTTCACATAAAGCATATCAGCTGTTTTACTGCATTACAAAGTCCCAAACATTTGTCCTGCAAAATTACTGGAAAAAACTCAGCACCATATTCACATGTCCATGGCATACTCAGCTGTATGCTGAAATGAAAAACACCATTTTACATTACATTTCATTTACCTGACACTTTTATCCAAAGCAACTTACAATAAGTGCATTCAACTACTTGGGAACAACCTCAGAACTGCAAGAATCATATAAGTACATTAACTTATCACCAGAAATAATAAACTGGCTCTCAGTCACATAGGGTTAGGGTTAGCCCTAACCCTAACCCCCATATCCTATATAAATGTAAAGTACAATTTAAAAACTCCTATTACCACTACTTCAAAAGTGACAGTGAAAATGTCATATGTGAAGTTTTACTCCACACAGCCTCATGATCGAAGTCCTACTACCGCAGACAAGAAAATATGACTGTTTTCGGTATAAAAAACTGGCTGAAGTGAACACCACACTGTTTTCCTTGGAGGAGAGGTTAACTGCGTTGAAAGTAAAGCTGCAGGCCCAGTGTGGAGGAGTTGAAGCGGAAAAGACGAGCGCACAATCCAAAAAGTATGGTAAGAACTAAGCTAAAGAGAGAAGCCATTGTTAACTGCTAAGCTAAATAACTAGCAGATCTGAATAGCATTTAAATAACTGTGGGATTAGCAAGAAAGTTGGTAAAAGAAACAGAGAGCAATTAGTGCTTTAGCAGAACTACTGTACGTTTAAATATGTACAAACTGCTTAAACTAATGAGTTTGTTCTTGTTAAGGTTTTTCATCAAAGCTACTTTTTTGTCTTCTTGTATTTTATAGAAAACTGTCCATCATCTTCACAACTCTGTAAGATCCGATTCATTAGATAATTGATTGTACTGATTGTCCTTATAGCTGATTGAAGCGGGGCAGAGTGTGCGGGTGCCAGATGACACGGATCCATCCTTCCACAGCCAGGAGCTCGCCGACCTGTGTGCCACACTTCAAATAATACGAGAAGATACACTGAAGTACACAACGACACACTATAGACGTCTACACACTTGAGAAGATTCGACTCTAATAGTCAAATAATTGATTAATCAACTAATTGGATTATGAATCACACAAATACTCAATGGCTCTTATTTTGCCATAAGCTTTTATATTTAGCTGGAGGTTGTTTTTGGCATGATGACTAACAATAGAGACTATAAACATCAATACTTCATTCAGAATTTTCTTTTAATAAACTTTGCTGTTTATTAGGCTACTATTGATACAAAAACAAAAAATTACTATGTTTTTTGTCCAATCAAAACCAAGGACAGGCAAAGTGCTCAGAAAAAAAATGTATTGATATTCAAGTATTCATTTTTTCTGTCAACAAAGGACAGGGAAAGTAACAGCAATAAAAACTACACTTTCCCTTAACAAAAAGGTAATAAAAGTGAATTTTGTGCCTGGTATTCTGTGGTCTACAGAAGTCTGTTGCAAGTTGCAACTAGATGAGGCTACAAGTCAATCACAGTTTTTTCACTTAGGAAAGTAAGCATCTCTACATGGTCTCGTGTGAGGCTCACTCTCTTCTGAGAGCAGATATTCTCCGCTGCAGAGAAGATTTGCTCTGATGCTGAAGTACATCTGCTTCTTTTGCAGAAAGCCATCCATGGTACCTTTACTCTTCTCCGGACTGCACAAATGTGATGAAAAAAGAAGTTTGTCAGGCAAAAGTATAAAAAAAGTATAACGCTTTTAAACTCAAATTCGCCATTAACAAATCTAGATTCCAATCATACTTTTGTTATGGCTTTTATTATTAACATTAGCTGGTGTTAAAAGCCAAGACAACACTTTCGATATATAGCAAGCTAGATAAAAAGCTAACAAGTTATCTTACAGAGGCGAGTCTGCATCGGGGACGTTCAGATGTCCAACATGCCTCCTCTTCAAATGCTTGTGCATAACAGACATGCTCCCAAGGGTAAGCAAGGTCTGCCTTACAAATGTTGGAGGTAGTTAGTTTTTTTGCTAGGTTGAACGTGAAATGGCGGAGAGTCAGCTTGCTTGTGAAAGTGTGACCAAAACATAATAGTGCGTATGCTAACTGCCCCGTAGTAAAAACGAAAATTTGGGCACGAAATGCCTCCGTTTGCACTTCGATTTTTGAAGATGGACTTTGTCCAGCAAGGGGCATTTGCCCCTTCAGATATAGGATGATATGACAAGTGTGAGTCAAAAAAGGGTTTAGGAATGGAAACTGGTATAGATTGGAAAAGATACCGAAATTTTGTACGAATATTTATCTTAATAGAATTAATTCAGCCGTCCGCATAGAGGGACACTTTATGTTCAACTACACTCCTCCAAATCCCTGAAATGTCTTGGTTCTCTTTCAACATTTGTTTCGGTATCTCACTATGGGACACTCCGCGCTGTCCCCCAGAAGCAATTTTACACTACGCCAGTCCTGACTGGCCGGCAGACGTGACGTGACGTCTGTCACTAGAGGAGGGACTTCCTCCTTCTATATAAGACCGGATGTCACGTCATCGCCTCAGTCTAAAACCTCTTCTCGCTCCTAGAAGCATTATCTCAGACGGCAGGTGTAGCTGAAGGGCTAACAAAACTGTTCACAGGGCAAGCTAACCACTTGGTCGACGAGCGTTACCTGAACACTACATAGCTGGCTGAGTTTAGTAGATAGTCACCATACTAGCTACTCACCACTTTATTGGAAGAGATGGCAAACATGGACCCTGCTCCTGTCCTCACCATGGGCGAGAGCCTTGGGCTGGAACACGCCTGAGAATCGCTAACATCCCTGGACACCTGTGAGCACTGTGCACGCCTTTCCACAAAAACCCGCCGATGCCGGCTAGCGCACCAAGCTAGTTTGTCAGAGGTGGATCCTGTGATAGGGTTAACCGTCCCCCGTCCACAGGATAGTGCGGAAGACACCCAGGGAAACACCTTTCCTGCGGGTGCCAGCTGGGGTGATCAGCTCGACGCCGTGGCACTGCTACATGACCATGTCCAGGCAGGGCGTAACCGTCGGAGGTGACTCCGACTCACTGGAGTCTATTAGCCTCGGCTCTGAGGATGACGAGGTGGACGTGGAATCCACGTTCACCCCACCAGCCGCGAGGCTGGCGTCCGAGGATGGTACATGCAGCCCACTGGCTTCCAGCATGGACCTGCACGAGGTCTGTAAGAAGGCGGCTGTTAAATTGGCCTGAAGCCCTCACCGAGACCACCATGTCCCGCCATGAGGGTAAAAGGCTCCCCAGAGCAAAAGCTTCCACCAAACAGCTTCTGCCTGCATTTCCTGTACGTGAACTCATAGTTCACGTACAGGAAATGCAGGCAGAAGAGAGGAAAAGTCGGCGCTACAGAGAGCTCTGTGGAGGCGCAGCCGAGTGTTTCCAAAAGCACACAGTGCACAAACCCGTGCCCAAACAAACACAAAATTCCTTTTCTCTCTGGGAAATGTTCAATAAATGTCATATGCGGTGCGCACCCAGGCCAAATCCCAAGGGCGCAGCCTCACTTGTTCATAAAAAACTAACAGAAAATGACAAAAACAATCCAAATGATAGAGGAACGGAGCATGGGTGTGCTGGCTCGCATAACACCACAAGGGGGCAGTATGGCTCCACTTATGGCACAGCGACCTAGCCGGCCTGTTGCAAAGGGCAATATGAGTGCTTGAACCATGCAGCTCGTGTTACCCACCGCCGCTCAGGCACTAGGGCCGCTGGTGGCTCGAACCGTGGCGAACCTGTGGGGCATTGGCGGTACAAATTCAGAATGCTGACACATTCAGCACTGATCCGCTTTTGTGCATCCAGGCGACTGGTTTACAGCCATAGACCTAAAAGATGCATATTTTCACATCCCTATTATCCTCCTCACAGGAAATATCTCAGGTTTGCCTTCCAGGGCATAACATACGAATACCGGGTGCTCCTGTTCGGTCTTTCATTAAGCCCACGGGTGTTTGTGAAATGCACCGAGTTTTGCACCGAAAACTTCAGTTTTCAGTTATTTATTTATCATTATTATTATTATTATTTTCATTGAATTGTGTAATGTATTGTTCGCATGACCACGTTCATGTGGTCCATAAACCAAAAAACATCCTAGGAGGTAAATTGTATATCTAACTCTTAACCCATCGTGATGCACAGTATTTTTATGGTGTCAATATCTCTATATATTGTTAATTGTCGTACAGAGATTATGTGATACTCAATGTAAATTTGTCATTGATTCCTGTTCTACTGTGCCTTACCTCCTAATAAAAATATTAAAAAAAAAAATTTAAAAAAAAAGTATCTGGTGTTGAAATGTACTTAAGTATCAAAAGTAAAAGTACAAGTACCAAACTTAAAAATGCAAAGTGCTTCTTATAGTAGGCCTATACAGACACAAAACAACTCAAAATTGATCTCTTCAGGCTTTATTTAAACTGACTGAAAAATTATAACAAAAATATACATATAATGTATAATTTTACAAATTTTTAAGCCCAGATGCTGAGGTTCAAATTGCAATGGACTAGTGCATCTGAACTTCTAGGGACAACAAAGAGGCAACACAACAGAATAAACAAGTGCCTCTTGTGTCTGCCTAAGAACACAACAAAATTGTTAACTGTAAATATCACTAAACATGGACCTTTGACTTTCTAATCAGTAGCAGGAGTGATACACAATGCCCCTTATGATAACTCAGCAAAAGGAAACAAGTTCTAGGCACACAAAATATGATAGTTTTCC
>CM048058.1:16552602-16997602 GCA_026259375.1 Verasper variegatus | reverse complement strand
CATTTCAAAACACTAGTACTTGTGTACCATGCTCCGAACGGATTGGGTCCAGCCTACATCCAGGACATGGTCAAACCTTCCACCCCATCCTGTCCACTGTGCTCTGCATTGACCAATCGGCTTGTTGCTCCCTAACTGCGAGTTAACCACTCAACAAAATCACGACTGTTTGCTGTCCTTGCTCCTAAATGGTGGAACGAGCTCCCCAATGACATCAGGACAGTAGAAAGTCTACAAATCTTCCTACTATACCTTGAATAAAAAAAAAAGTAGCACTTTAGTAGCACTTGTATGGCACTTACATATAGCACTTTGTAGTACAACAATCTATACACATCAGAATCCATTGTAGATGTCTGAGGTGAATACTTTCTTTGACAAAATTGTCACTCTAGAAATTGACCCAGAAGCCCAAGCTGGCTTTGAGGCTGCTATAACATCCCAGGAAATGTCTCAAGCAATTAATTTGACCAGCAGGTCTGGATGGGTTTCCCATAAAATTCTACAAATCCAAAAAGCAGAAGGGAATAGGAGACTGAATTAGATGCATTAGTCTCCATAAAAGTATCTATGGATTGTGAAATTTTGTTACAGAAGTCTTTATTGTAAAGCAACAAGGGGTTCAGCTTCCATGGTGGTCGGTCCTTCTGATTTAAGGTAAAGGAAATGTCTTGTTGAAAGGGGGCATGGTCTGAAATTATAATGGCTGAATACTTTACAGACTTAATAGATGGTATAAAGGCTGTGTCAAAAAAGAAGTAATCAATCCGGGAGAAGGAGCGGTGAACATGTGAGAAAAAGGAAAACGCCTTCGAATTTGGGTTTGAAAGCCTCCAGGGACATTTTAGAGGGAGGAATAATTTGAGGGCTTGAGCAGTCCATGCTAGGATCCATTGCACAGTTCAAATCCCTTTGCAAGATCAATTGATGTGTATTTAAGTTCGGAAGGGAGGCTAATAATCTGTTAGCAAAGTCAACGTCATCCCAGTTGGGAGCGTACACATTCACCAATAAAACAGGTTTGTGGCCGCTAGGATCAGATACAACATTTGTTGCAACAAATTGTATGTTTTTGCTGATCAATATCACAACTCCCTGAGTCCTGGTATTAAAGTTGGAGTGGAACACATTACTTATCCAAGCTGTACTCATGTATACATGATCAGATACCTTCAAATGTGTCTCTTGGAGGTTAATCACATCAGCTATTCGATTTTTTTAGATGAGCAAACACTCTTGAGCGTTTTATTGGTCCATTTATCCCCTTTATGTTCTATGAGTTGAATCTAACAGAGTTATCTCCCATCCTAAAGGCATCAGAGTTATTAGTGTTAACCATTTAAGGATTTGGGGTTAAAGTTGGGAGACACAGACCTAAGATTGAAAGGAGGGGGTAAGAAAGTGGTCCAAAAGATAGGTGTTCCTGACTCTGTCATTTTGATCTGCCCTTTCAACTGCTGTAGTAATCAGTTTGTCTGTAATACTGTTCGGATTGTAGGCTAACCCCATACAAAGACAAAACACAGAAAACGAAACAAAAAGTCCTAGGTCTACTTCCCCAAACAAAGAGGACTGCAGGAAAAAACTAATCTTAAACTTCCCTCATTACCCTAAACATAAACTAAAACAAGGGGTGGCTCCCAAACAACAGTCAGATAGTAGGAAATATATTATAACAATAGCATTTATAACACACAAATTTGTAATAAGCACATCAACTAGAAATAGTGAATAAAGAGAGATTCAACTCTGTAATCATACCAGCAATGTCAAAGCTGAATTGTGCTATGAGACAAAATTAAGCTGGCAGAACAATAAAAAAAGAGATTAATTATCGAGCAGTGTAACCGTGTCCTGCACCTGTCCCATGTCCAAAAGCTTACTTTAAGCACACCTGCCATTAACCATTGCTAATAAGAAATTCATAAGTATCAACACCATCAACAGTGTTTGGCTAGCAAACATTCTAAAGGCCAGCGAAGACATTAGTCATGAGTATTTGAAACAGCTACAGTATGATTGTTTTACAACCAAGTGCCTTAGTCTTATGGGACAGTAAAACAGTCCCATATTTGTTCAGTTTATGAGTTACTCACGATTCACCGACATGTTGGTCATAAAATGACCAGCATCGCTTCCCAAGACCTCAGCAAAAAAGCCAGACATAAATTTCACTGCGTCGGCCCCTTCTACTTTTTCCGCCAAGTTGACTTTCAAGTTACAGTGCCTTGATCTGTTTTCAACATCAGCCACTGTGTCGGCCAGAAGTTTGTTGTTACTTTTTAGTGAGGGACACATATCTTCCAGAACGACAGTTTGGTCGCTGTAACTTGACAATGCTTCCTCGAGGTCGGTAATCCAGCTGTCGTGGTTCTGTGGGTTTGCTAGTGGAGCCAGATCCTCGTCAATTGTATTTTTGAGGTCACTGACCAACATTGAACGCAACTTTTCCAGGTCTGTGGGAAGGCACGATGGGTCCTCTGTAGTATTAGCCATCTAAGCTTTGGCAGTCCCTGAGGTCTTTCCCAGCGGGGTGGTGACTCGCTCTTCTTTCTTTGTCTGCAGATTATGGCTCATAGTTTCCTCGATTCACAGATGAAATGCTGTAAGCAAAAGTATCGCTGTGCTTTTTATGCTGAGATGCAGGCACGTGCACAGATAGACCCCTAGTGGTGCTCAAGCACCTGCCCTTTTGCCCTGGATGAGAAAAGTGCCCCTTCTGCCGGAGCCCAATTTTTTCTTCATTCATCAATATTTAAGAATAAAAATTACTCTCTCTGTCATCAATTCCCCCCAAATGTGTTTTGATATCTGACGGGGCATTTATTTGAGTTCTTGTGAGAATTTCTCCCCGACATGCTCTGCGGCTCTCACAAGCCCCCGCTGCGCCCCTCCCTCCTCCTCCTCCACTTAGTGCTCATGCAGTGCTGAGCGCCAGGCCAAACGGCTGCAGCCTACTTCTTCTCTGACCCGCAGCATCAGACAAACAGGTAATGACGTTGTTTGATGATTAATTAACCACAACATTAGCGCTGCTGAAAACATTACATCGCAACTGGTCCGACGTTTCCTAAAAAATAAACAAACAAAAAACTCACGAAATCCGTGATTTCAAAGCCTTGTCCAGCTGTTTACTGACGTTTGTCATGTTTAATGAAGAGAGAGAGGGAGAGAGATACAGGCAGGCAGACAGACAGACAGACAGGCAGGCAGGCAGGGAGGCAGACAGGTTGGTAATACAATATGGCCTTGTATTCTTCATCAATTAATACAGTCAGTCAGATAGATCTGGACTCCCTTTATAGAAGGTGCTTTCAAAAAGTATTATAGACAGCTAATGTTGTTACAAGTGTGCTTTACAATAGGTTTTCATTTCAAAAATGAAAGTCAGTCTATGGCAGCACTACTGCATTGAGGAACATTATTCCACACTGATCTTTATAATAACCTTGTGAAACGATATCTCCTTGCATTTATGAGGTGTCAATGAAATTAAAAGGAACACCACATTGTGAGATATTATATTACATCCTGAACTACATGCTGCACCACCCCTCATCTGTACACCCTGTGTTGTTGTGAACGCGTCTGAGTGGACACTTTCCTGGCAAGAATTCGAAGAAAAGAAAAATCCTTTGCAACCTCATCATATTACTGGCTAACTTCCACATCCATAAATGTAAAGTATTGGAGACTATACTTTCTTTTTGTTTTTGAAAGGGAACCAGAGGTCTATATCAGTTGTCTACCTCCTATAACAGAAAAGCTGTAAAATCATTCAATCTTTGTACCAAATATAATATATTGATATATTTGCAATATATGTATTAAAACATTTTCTTAACTATATCTGTTTACTTTATCACTGTCTGTATTTATTTATGTGAAATGTTGTTTAAAACCCCTGGCATTGTTTCTGTTTATTTGTATTTGTTTATGAGAGTAGCAAAACAACATAAAGTAAGACATAAACTTATTTGTTGATCAAAAAATGTTATAACAAAAAAGCAGTGCTGTTCTTTTGTAGTGATGTGCACAGAGTTGCACAATCTATCATTTACAAACACTGACAAGTGGCAACAATGAAATGCAGGTTTTTCCCTGTAGTCTCACAAACTGAATAGAGCTCTACAAAAAATAGATGGTTGTAAATGGGCCCTGCTCAAAACCGCTTTGCAACAAGGTCTATGTTACGACATGCATTATGTAATAACAAGAAAACATCACAAAATCAATAAACATAACACAATATAGAGAAAACTGATTTTGTGAAAAAGCAGGTCTGTGCAGATACACTGTGCAGATAATGTTTGAGAACATTAACTAAAACATGGTGATATTCTGAGTTTTTAATCATGAGTCAGTGGATATTCAGATTGACTTATTTTAATGGAACCATCAACTGTATTTAGACTTGTGTTAGGACACAGATCTTGGGCGCTTCACAGCATCAGGGTGAGGAATGAGAGTAGTTTCTCCAGCCATTGGTCCAGGCAGTTTGTCGTTAACGTGATGTTAGATTCCACATTTTTGCTTCAACTGCTCCACTAGGTTGATGTACTCGTTCATGGCATCCTCTTTGCTCTTACCTGTAAATGCATTTAAGTAAATACAATACAAAATATGAATTAATCAATATCCACTGCTTCCAACATAAAATTATAACTTCCTCCTCATTACATGCAGTCGGTAGCCCTCAGAGCCCTGCAGGTGTCTGTCAAATGAAGCTTAATTACTGGGTTTGAATCTTCGCTCTAGTCTTGTCCACTAGCTATTGGGAATTTGTTTGGTGTAGTGAGAATTAATAACTTTTTTAACAATTCTGGACAAATCATATTTAATTGAAATACATTTGCTTAGGGTAGGCCATTGTGCTTTCATAGTAAACTGAAACACTAACCCAAATTATGTCCCCAGGCTTTTTGATCAAATTAAAAAGTGGACATGTCAACATGGATATTGTTTTGCTTGGGTCACAGGCTCTCTTCTAGCAATGCTCATAATATTACACAAGCAAAAAAATATTGAATAAAATAAATCTGGAATAGAATATCAGGACAATGGTGGAGTCTGGGATTGAGGGGTCGAGCCAAGTCTCCGTGAAAACCATAACGTTACAAAACTTAATGTCCCGTTGAAAAACCATCCTGCTCAGAAGTTCTTCCAGCTTATTATCCAGAGACTGAACATTAGCCAGAAGAATGCTTGGTAGTGGAGGCCGGTTCTCACATTTCTTCAGCCGGCCCGTGCCCCTCATTTACCTCGTCGCCACCGTGCTCCAGGTACAACAGGGAAACAGCGCCATGGGTATTCCCCTTTGTTTGCTAGTGGCGATGAAAGTTTTTTTCACTGTCAACCTGATGTGCAGAAGTACTTCTCTATCATATATTCCTCCTGGAGTGCCGCCCTGCACTGCCCACTGGTATTAGAATCCAGTATTCCCCAGTTCTAGCTGGCTCCTCGAATGTTGCCAGCTACCAAACCCTGTGCTTTTATCAGGGGGCGGCTGAGATTTAATATGATTTGTTTGCTTCCGTGTCTCTCGTCTTTTATGTGGTTTTTAACTGTTGTTGACTTAATCTTTAAGACATACTATGAATGTTAACTATCAAGGCACTCGTTCTGTGATACAAATGTTTTTTGTTCGGCTATAGTTTAGTTTTGTTATTCTCCTAACTTCATTGTGCACCTCACCTCGACTCTTTATGATAATTCACTAGGCCTTATGCTTTGGCGGGCTGAATGTATTTTATTTTGTACAGGAAAGTCTAGTTTAGTTTTTTTAATTTACAGGATTTTCTTTTGCTCTTTTGTTGTAGACTGTCAATCAGGGGAGTAGGGACTGGGTAGGAAGAGGTTTTGATTTTAACTTGTTTTATGATTTGGCGTAAAACCCATTGTTCCTCACCTTGTGCAATTCTGATTAGTATTGCTATTGTAGATCTTAACTTGCACCATTACAATAAAAGGCTATTTTGCCGTTTATGATTGGCGCCGTCTTGCTTCCCTTACTCCTAGACGCTTACTGGGTTGTAACAGTAGACAGTGCTACCTTTAAATAGAGGGCTGAAAGAGAGAAATGTGTCAGAAGGATGTGTCAGGTTCATCAGGGAAACATGACAGCATAGACCGCACATAGTCTCTAACCTGTATCCATTCTGGGCTGCTGGGCCGAGGGTAGAAAAGGTTCTACCCCCGAGAGTAAGACAGCTTATGCTAGCAGCCCAGTTGTAGTGATGGATTTTGGGAAGCCCATGACCCCCAACCTCTTTGTTTTAATAATTCGGCCATTTTGGATTTAATATGAATTTTTGCCTGCCATGTGCTACAAATTTGTACTAGTCCTGCAGATTTCATGCGATCGACTTCACATTAGATTTATGTCATGTTAGAGTCCTGCAGCTAGCACGTTCACCGATTCATGTGAAATTTGGTCAGGAGAGCCTAAAGGAGTTGGTGATGTCATAGAATCAAACTTGTGAGTTGTCATCAGGGGGCATCTCCTTGGCATGGCAGTGAATCTTGATGTCTCGCCAAGAACCTTCAAGTAGCTGTAACTTCTATGCTTTTGCTCAAATTAATGTGAAACTATTTGTGTAATAATGAACCCACCCTGAAGAATTATATATGCAAATATACTTTAATAGTCACAGCACCCCCCAGCTGTGACAGGAAGTATCACATTTTATACTTTGATATTCTATGCCTAGCTTTTTCATTTGATTCATCTCAAAATAGGTCAGGGAAGCCTTGACACATTGGTGAAGCGATATTTTGAACAGGAAGTGGTTTGAACATCACTGCAAGTGCTTAAAAACTCACCAAATCTCGTAAGCATGTCAGGTCTGGGGGAAATTTACATATTGTAATGTTCACTGCACGTACACAAATGGCTCAATAGCGCTCCCTAGAAATTTTCAACGAGGGTCTTCCTACCCATTAACTTTCCCAGTATAATGAAAATTGGCACACGTGTATCATGCCCAGATGTGCAAAAATCCTCTACCTACCCACGGCCACACCAAACAGGAAGGCCGCCATTTTGGATTAAACATGCAGATTTGGCAGTATTGTCAGTGGGCGTGGCCCCTTCTTTTCTCCAAAGCACTTGAGTGTGCTATCTTTAATCAACTCTCTTCCTACCTTAACCAGAACAACCTTTTTGATCCTCACAAGTCTGGTTTCAAGGCAGGCCACTCAACTGAGACTGCCCTCCTTTCTGCCAGCCTCTCTCTCTTTGTTCTTCCTTCTGGACCTTTCTGCTGCGTTTGAAACGTGAACCACCAAATCCTTATTTCCTCCCTTCAGGCTTATTCACTCACATGGATTTTCCTACCACAGCTACGCAGATGACACCCAAATAATTATTTATTTTCCCCAGTTTGAAACACAGCACAAATCTCTGCTTGTCTGACTGACATCAATCAGTGGATGTCTGCACACCACTTCAAAATCAACCTTGACTAGACTGAGCTACTTTTCCAAGGAATGACTCTCCCACCCATGACCTTACTATCACCAATCATATCATCAACAACTCTGTGGTAGCCCCCACCAAGGAACCTGGGTGTGAGATTTTCCAGCCAATTCTCCCTTACCGTCAACATAGCTGCAACAACCCGATCGTGTGGATACATGCTGTACAACATCAGAATACCTCCCCTTTTCACTCAGAAGGCAGCACAAGTTACAGGATTACACCTGACCTTTCGAGTGGATATAAGCATGGAGCTAACCATTTCAGAAAAGGAAGTTTCTTTACTATAAGCCAATTTTTCATTCATGTAAACCATCTTGAAAGTAGGGTCATCACTTTCACCTTACATGTGTGGATGTTTTTTCTGATAATGTGACAAAAACTTTGTTGGAGTTACTCAATACCGCACGGTGTTACCATCTGGCTAAGCATTGTGTGGTCATTGGCTGTCATGTATAGAAGCCAAGAGACAGACTTACAGCGGATAAAATAAGTATTGAACACGTTGTGGCGTGCACTCATGGGTGTGTCCTCTCACCCAGTGGGTTTATGGGTAATGTTAAAGCTGTGGCTATATATACTTCCCGTATGGGGAACATGTGCCAGTTCTTACCAACTGCGGAATAAACAACAGTAAGCAGTACCTGCGTCTCTGTCTTTCCTTGTCCTCCCACATTGGTGACCCTGTTTTTTTGGACATGTTCGAGGTAGAGGAGGATAGTGTCCCTTCCTCATCGGGGGAAGACGTGTTTTCTTCCCCGGCGCCCGTGGACCGTGTCTCCACAATGACCATGGCGCCGCAGCTTCCGCGATCGACCAGCTCCGCGGAGCACGTTAAACTGCCGGAGTTTTGGCAGAACGACCCCGCGCCGTGGTTTCAGCACGTCGAGGCTCTCTTCCATCTGCGAGGAGTAACGGCAGACGACTCCAGGTATTTTTTGGTGGTCGCGGCTTTGGACCAGCAAACCACCCGGCGCGTGATGCAGCTCCTGCGAGCCCCTGCCGCTGCGAGGAAAGTACGCCGCCATCAGGCAGCTTCTCCTACGACGCTACAGCTTGTCAGCCGCGGAGAGAGCGGACAAGCTACTGTCGCTTCCCGGTTTGGGCGATGGTTCGGCAGTGGACCTGATGGACGAGATGCTGTCGTTGCTGGGCTCCGAGGATGAGGGTTTCCTGTTCCCGCACATCTTTCTGCGCCAGCTCCCGCTGCAGGTGCGCGCAGCCGCCGCCAAAACGTCATCATTTTTGTCAGTAGATATATTTCTAAAGGTGCTATTGACATGAAATTTTCACGGGATGAACAACCCAAGTAATCCATACATACAAAGTAAACCAAACAAATAACTTCAGAAATTAAGTTATGTGTAATAAAATGGAATGACAGGGAAAAAATATTGAACACGAAATTTATTTAATACTTTGTACAAAAGCCTTTGTTGGTAATGACAGCTTCAAGACGTCTCCTGTATGGAGAAAGTAGTCGCATGCATTGCTCAAGTGTGATTTTGGCCCATTCTTCCACACAAACAGTTTTCAAATCTTGAAGGTCCCGTTGGCCTCTTCTATGAACTCTGATCTTTAGTTATTTCCATAGATTTTCTATTGGATTCAAGTCAGGTGACTGGTGGCTGGGCCATTCTAGCAGCTTTATTTTCTTTCTCTGAAACCAAATGAGAGTTTCCTTGGCTGTGTGTTTGGGATCATTGTCTTGCTGAAATGTCCACCCTCGTTTCATCTTCATCATCCTGGGGATTAAATGAAGTTTGCCAGTGCCGTATGCTGAAAAACAGCCCCACACCATGATGTTCCCACCTCCAAACTTCACTGTTGGTATGGTGTTTTTGAGGGTGATGTGCAGTGCCATTTGACCTCCAAACATGGTGTGTATTATGGCATCCAAAGAGTTCAAAGTTAGTCTCATCTGACCAGACTATATTCTCCCAGTATTTCACAGGCTTGTGTAAATGTTGTGCAGCAAACTTTAAACGAGCTTCAACGTGCTTTTTCTTCAGCAGTGGAGTCTTGCGTGGTGAGCGTGCATACAGGCCACAGCGGTTGAGTGCATTACTTATTGTTTTCTTTGAAACAATTGTACCTGCTCTTCTGATAATTCTTTTCACTCCTTTGTCAGAAATCCTGCGAGGAGCACCTGGTCGTGGCCGGTTTATGGTGAAATGTTCCACTTCTGCACACCCTAACCCTTGCAACAATAAGGTTGCAGAGGTCTTGAGGCAATGAGACACCTTTTTATAGGCCATCGTTTGGGACTAAACCAGCTGATATTAATTTGCAGTGACAAGGGGCAGGATGCTTTCTCATTACTGATAGATTTCAGCTGGTGTCTTGGCTTTCCATGCCTTTTTGCACCTCCTTTTCTTCATGTGTTCAATACTTTTCCCCTGTGTCATTCCATTTTATTACACATAACTTAATTTCTGAACTAATTTGTTTGGTTTTCTTTGTATGTATGGATTACTTGGGTTGTTACCGACATCTCATGAAAATGTCAATAGCACCTTTAGAAATATATCTACTGAGAAAAATTGTGACTTTTTTTGTTGTGGAGGGAGGTACTTTTCATATTTGAATGGCTTCAGGGGATAAGGTTAACCTTTTTTCCCAGGGCTGTTCAGCTCCTCAACCCTAACACCCCCTAACCACACCCAAACACACAATAAAGTCACACACTCTTTTCTGTGAACCTGTGCGAATTGTAGCCTCAGTTTCCTGTTCTTAGCTGACAGGAGTGGCACCCGGTGTGGTCTTCTGCTGCTGTAGCCCATCTGCTTCAAGGTTTGACGTGTTGTGCATTCAGAGATGGTATTCTGCATACCTTGGTTGTAACGATCTGCTCATTCTCCTCTGACCTCTGACATCAACAAGGCATTTTCGTCCACACAACTGCTGCTTACTGGATATTTTCTCTTTTTCGGACCATTCTCTGTAAACCCTAGAGATGGTTGCTTGAAAATTGCGGGAAAATCCCAGTAGATCAGCAGTTTTTGAAATACTCAGACCAGCCCGTCTGGCACCAACAACCATGCCACGTTCAAAGTCACTTACTTCCCCATTCTGATGCTCGGTTTGAACTTCAGCAAGTAGTCTTCAGCACATCTAGATGCCTAAATGCATTGAGTTGCTGCCTTGTGATTGGCTTATTAGCTATTTGTGTTAACAAGCAATTGAACAGGTGTGCCTAATAAAGTGGCCAGTGAATGTACATTTATATGATGCATATACATTTATTCATACTCAATGGTATTTATTCATTATTCATGGTTTTGACATGCTCTATGTGCCTTAGAATTGCCCTCAGGGGACAAATAGTAGTATTATTTCCATTGTATTTTCCTAAATGTAGGATTGTTTATAATATAACATTTTTTGATGATGTAGACATGGTTGCAATAATCTAGATATGAGACTATATCACAGGTTATTGGTTATTATTAGTATTGGTTTATTTTTATTGTTATTGGTTTGTTCTTTTTCTCAGTCTTAATGAAAACGAAAAGAAAGAAGATGATTATTATGATGATGAGGAGTCTCCACAGTCCTCTCCAGCTGCCACCCAGCCCAGAAAGAAAAGCATGCCATGCGTGTTTCATCAATGACTACAAGAATTTAGCATCAATGTAGGCCGCTCAAAAAAATTAAGGGAACACTCTATCATCAAAGTATAACACCAAGTCAGGGATATCAATCTGTCAATTTAGGATCAATTGTGAATCAAATTCACCTGCTGGCTCTTTAACAGGTGCAATAGAGAGGCAAAAGCAAGACAACCCCAAAAAGGGAACGGCTTTGCATGTGGTGGCAACAGACAATTTCTCTCTCCTTATCCTTCCTGACTGATTCTTCTCTAGTTTTGTGTTCTGCTAGTGTCCTTGTCACTACTGGTAGCGTGAGGTGGTACCTGCAGCCCAATCAGGTTGCACAGGTAGTCCAGCTACTCCAGGATGGCACATCAATACCTGCAGTCGCAAGAAGTTTTGCCTGGTCAGTGTCATAGCCAACGGTACCCTGACTGCTGTTAGGTAGTGCTGTCTGATTGTCAGACCTTGGGTTCCTCTTGGTGCTGGACAATGCCGGACCTCATGTGGCCAGAGTGTGAAGGCAGTTCCTGGATGATGAAGGCATTGATGCCATTGACTGGCCCTCACGTTCTCCTGACTTTAATCCAACTGAGTTTATGGTATGTTATGTATCGGTGTATCTGAGGCCGCTAAGTACCGCCACTGACTGATCTCCAGGTTTGGGACGAGATCCCCCAGGACACCATCCGACAACTAATCAGGAGCATGCCCAGATGTTTAGGGTGTGCATAGAGACACACACAGGGCCTACACACTACAGAGTCCCATTATGAGTTGATGTGATGAAATTCAGGCAAGTTAGATGAGCCTGTGATTTCAACTTTTTAATTTTGATTTTGTGTGTGGTTTTGAATCAAGCCCCAAATGGGTTGATGATTTTGGTTTGATGATTGACCGTAATGTAATTTTGTTCTCAACAAATTATATAATGTACATCGGTAAAGATTTTCAACTTGAATCATCCGTTCATCAAGATCTGATGTGTGTAAATGTTCCTTTAATTTTTGTTGAGCAGTGTATTATTGTGATCTACTGTATTGTCCTTGTATTATCCTGTGTTTTCATATTTGCTTCGAAATTCAAAATGGTGATTATTTATTAATTATTCTCATTTCTTTATATCTTTTGTTTAGTGAATTACGATTATTGTGCCAGTTTCCTAGTGACAAATGTATTATTCTCCTATTCTCTTTTTTCTACTTTTCCACAATAAATCTGCTCCATTTGGTGTCAAATATATAATTTGATGGACTTTATTACAGTTATGCACATTGGATTATGTTTGTGCAAAAATAGTTAAAAAGTTGGAAATGTGTGAGTATTTTAGCTCCAAGAGATGATATATATCAAAATGTCAAGAAACACCTTTAGTCTCAGAATGTCCATTTGGAATTCCAGAAAACTCTAAAATGTCCACTGTTCCATTTCTGTATCACCTACAATGCTTCCGACACATTGTCAACTTTGTATCTTTCTATTGAAAGGCTGTAATTATATTAAAATTCAATGTAAAGAACTTCAGGTGATGGGGAGTAGGTGCTCTCTTTTTCTGTTTCCTTTTTATGATTAATAATTTTCCAATTGTATTTCTATGTATTACATTGTTAATATGATATACACTAGGACAGATTAGGCATTATGTGCATTATGGATAGCCATAGCCCCTAAGAGGAGACAAGCAGAGGTGAAAAATAATAGCAAGGGATAGTGAGGTCTGTCTTTTCTGTGACCACATTTTAGATAGGTGTTTAGAGCCAGGGCCTTACTGGTGTTCGACAAACTTTGGAATAGGGTTGGGCGATGTCAACTTAATTGGTATATGATCTTGTATGCAGTCAAACATCATGATTGAAGATGCCAACCTTTATTTGTATTTTGCAAAGTACGTGGCTGCTTAGGGCCCCCATGGCCACCAGAGGGCTCCCAAGAGCACTTAAAGTGCCCCACAAGAAAGATAAAACAAATTTTTATTTTATTATATATTGGGATATATTATGTCAATGGGGGCAATCATACAGAAACGCAATATTTCTGACCATCAAAGATGGAGAAGTTTACCTTTGTCGTTGATTAGAAGAATTAATGCAGTGAAAATGAACATCATGCCTAAATTTCTGTTTTGTTCCATTGTCTCCCCCTATTCTTGCCAAAATGCTTTTTAACTATTGATCAAACAATTTTTTCATTCTTATGTAGGGCATAAGGCATATTAGACATCATAATGTCTAACATGCCTTATGATTCAGTGCCATATATGTGTCATATATTTTGAAGTAGCCTGGTAGTTGTATTGTATGAAGTCAAAAATCATCAATCCATCAAATTTTATTTGTATAGCCCATATTCACAAATTACAATTTGTCTCATAGGGCTTAACAAGGCGCGACATCCCTTAACCCTCAACAAGAGTAAGAAAAAACTACCAAAAAAAACATTTAACAGGGAAAAAATTTAGAAACCTCAGAGAGAGCCACATGTGAGAGATCCCTCTCCCAGGACAGACAGAAGTGCAATGGATGCCACGTGTAACAGAGAACATCAGCAAAATAAGAGTAATGGTAGAGTATGTAACAACTAGGCGGCCAGCTTGGAACAGAGCCACAGCACCAGAAGGGAGGAAGATGGTGGTGGAGGAAATACGCCAACAGGAGGAGGCAGCAAGCTGGGCCAAGGCGGTCTCCCTTGGTAAACAGGGGCGGTGGACAATGTGGAGAGGAGGAAGATCAGCTGGAAGGACTTGAGGAGCATGTAAGTGAAGCGGAGCTACATATGACATCCTTCCAACACCAAGCAATCTTCATCAGTGGCTGGGTGAAGACCCAGGATGTGCCCTCTGTTCCAGACCAAAATCAGCCTCACCCAAGGACTTTACACCTGGCATCACAACCAAGTCCTCAAGGGCCTTACCACCAACAGAAATCCATCCCCCACCTTTGTCAGTGAAGAGGCAAGAGAAACCAGGGGCAGCCCCACACTACTGGAGCATGACCAGCTTTGAGTAGCCTGCGACTGCGAAAGTATTGGCCCGCAGCTTGTCATTCCTCCAGAATTTGCAACCACTACCCTCAGGCCTGACATTGTACTCTGGTCCCCTTCTCTGAAGAAAGTCTTCATAATTTAACTCACCGTACCCTTGGAGGACTCCGTGGACGAGGCTTACGAGCGGAAACATCTAAGCTATGCTGAGTTAGCTGCTGAAGCACAACATCGTGGCCGGAACACTGAAGTCCGCCAAGTGGAAGTGAGGTGCAGAGGGTTCGTGGCAACATGTAACACCAGATTGCTAAGAGACCTTGGGATCAGAGGCCTGAGTCTGCGCCAAACCATCAAAGCTTTGTCGGAGGCAGCTGAGAGAAGTAGCCAGTGGCTTTGGATAAAGAAGCAAGACTGTTGCTGGGCCCAAAAGTAGCTACTTCTCTAGCTTACTTTTCCAACCAAGTCTAAATGACAGGGGGTATGGAGCAGAGGGGGGTGTACCTGGGACGCCAGGTATCACCGTTGAGCCCTGTGGAGATGTCGTGGAGAACATCAATGAAGGAGGGTTACCACCTGATGACCCCGATGACCTAACTAACCTCCCATATACCAATCATACAGGGATTAAAACCTCAAATCCTATTAGCTCAGGTTCAATACGCTCGTGGTATGTGCTCGCACTTAAGGATGTTTACATCTCGTCCTATGTTTTATTTTGTTTATATATCAAGCAGTCTTGTTGAAAATAATAGTACAAGATCAGCTGCCACCACAATCAGGATCCACCATAATTCACAATCCATCGTCATTATCCACCATCAGCTTTATCTACTTCGATCATGGTCCACCACCACTATCCACATTCAGCTGTCAACACGATCCATTTCAACAATATTTATCATTAATTTTCACATTGAATTGGAGGGTACTCTAATAATAAAACAATAATAAAATAAAATGTATGTTCTCGGTTGAAGTAAAAGAAGGTCTGCATATAAAAACAAAATAAAGAGCTTTTGAAATAGGCATCTTAAAAAAAAGAATGTACTTTGAGTTTCTCATTTTCATCTTTTTTCTTATCTACATTTCACATATGAAAAATGTCAACAAATATTAAGAACTAAACAGCTTTAACACTCCTTTTTCTCTTTATTCCTCACTTGCTCTTGTTCAGTGAGATAAGTAAACTCTACCTTGTGCTGCAAGGATTTACTACGACAAAGACAAAAAAAGCTGCAACGGTTAAAATAAGACTACTATAAAAGAAAAGTTGCGCAGGTTAAATAGAAACGCTCCGTCAAAATCTAATAATAGGCCTGGGTCAGTATAGAATGGCATCTGGGTCCAGTCTGGGTCCGGTCCGGACCACGGTCTGCCTATTGGTGACCAATGCTTTTGATGATCATGGGCAATTTGTTTTCGCTTCAGCTTGCTCTTTGGGTGAATCAATTCTTTGATCTTCCTTACGATGCCCCAGCCTATTGAAAGGTATCAGAAAAAGTGTAAAAAAGATTCATGGTACTGGTTATCCCTCCCAAATGAATTAAAAGACGAGGAAAAATGGTCCAGGAGGCCTACAGCAACATTAAAGGAGCTGCAAGAATTTTATATCCACATATTCATTTACTTGTGTTAAGGGCATTATAGAAGTTCTTTGACATTTTCCCAGCATATTCTTGATGATTCTAGCCCCAAGAAGGGGGTTAGCCAAGCTCACACTACAGTGCGAACCATGGCCCCCCAAATGAGTTATTGTGCCAGCCCCATTGCACTACCCATCCACAGACCAAGCCTTTGAAAAGAAAGAAATATTAGCATTAGGTAAATTTGGGGAAGTGAGCTCATTGGTCCGGTGCTTCAACCCACTGGTTTGGTTAGGTCAAGATAAGCGCGTAACGTTACAGCAAGTCAGACGGCACTACTACTAGGGATTGTTAAAATTTAGTGAAAACACCACGACACTGCAGCTGGTAGGATGAAAATAACTGCATAACAGGATGAGAACCTTCTTCATCCTGGCACTCCTCTATATTGCAATATATAGAAAAACTCTCTGTCTGTCTCTCATTATCTATGAAACATGACCCCAACACTGTTGTACAAACACTGTTTCCCCAATAGTAGTACTGGCCCGGCAGGCCGCCAGGCCAATTGGAGCCCCTACCAGGTCCCAAAAAATGTTTTTAATAAAAAAGTGTAACATAACCAGTGCTTTACACAGGTGCTGGAAGGCTGAAGTCCAGCCTGGTACTCTATCAAGGCTCGTCTTGACCTTTAATTCTAATTTGCATAAAGATGCATTTTGGTTCCACAATTCTCTACCATCTCCTACTAGGGAAAAATGCCTGCAAACAGTCACACACACGCTCACACACAAAGTGATGTGATCATGACCCGACACCATCGATAAGTAACTTGATCGTAAGTTTGTCATCAAAATCATCCCAATATAAAACAAATTAATGTGAACTAGTTCATTTTTGGATTTGTGAACTTGGATAATATATCATCCAACAAAATTTGTTATCATGACAGGCCTACCTTAATATTTTAATAATGCACCAAGTTAGAGGTTTCCTTTCACAGTTTACAGCTTTAGTTCTCTGAGACATTCTTTTCATATCCAAGCAAACTTGGTAGTTGGATATCAGAGGGTCCCCTGCATGTGGACACAGTGGAGGACCTGATTAGAATAAATCTTGAGGGAACTAGCTTGGAGGTTGATGCCAAAGAGTCTGAACAGATTAGGTTCAGTCAGGGCAAAAGAGGGAAAAGGCCCAAGTACAAGGGTTGGCCTTCAGAGGTGCCAGGCCCTAGTGGGATGTGCTCTAAAGGGAGGGGAAGGAGAGTTATTCTGTAAGGTGAAGTTCCTTGTTTTGTTGTTTACCAAATCAGTAAAACAGTTAAGATTTGAAATATGAATGTGTTGTGTTGTATGTCGTTGTAAGTGGTGCGTCTAATTTTGCTCTGTTGCCCCTAAAACCAGTGCTACTAGTGGAAAAAGTATACACAAAGTGCTGAAAATTGTATCCACAGTAATAAAAGTATACCTTTCTGCTTCTCCCAGGCATCCCATTTTGCTTTCCCAGTGAAATCAAACATCCCAGGACGACCTTCACAAAGGAAAGATAAAGACAGATTTATGTTAATTAAATGAAACATGTTAGCAGGTGTAATGCATTCAAAGCATCTGGCTAAAGTGTAAGCCATTAGCTCACATGACAATGCCATCTCCTCTCTAGGGATGTCGGGATTAACCGATTATACAATAACCGCCATTTCATAATGTCACGTTTTCATAACCGTAAGAATTGTAAAAACTATATATTTAGCTATATATTGCTTGTTGAGTGTCTTTTTCGTTCTATAGTATCGATAATCATGAAAACCGTGATATGTTCTCTGACATATACTACAATAATCATGGCACCAAAATTTTATATCGTGACATCCCTACTCCTCCCAGGGGTAAACGTTTGAAAAATTGCTGACACAAGCACAGCTAAGGTACAGCAGAGAAGTCACCAAAAATGTGAGAACACGTTACATTAAAGCTTTTCAGAGACCGTTAGCTGCAAACTGTGTAAAGATGACTTCTCATGGAACAGCAACACAACATCACTGTGCTATAAATCTTAAGCAAAACCATGTAGGAACTCTGCTTCTTCTTCGTCCTCCTCTTCTCTCGGTTTACTGGAGGATCTTAAACAACTTTAAGGGTCAAACCTTATCCCGAAGTTACGGATCTGATTTGCCGACTTCCCTTACCCCACTTGTTTTAACACGCCAGAGGCGTGTTAGAACAAGGGGGACGTGTTGCTGCTGCTGTTTGTTCAATAACAAATCAAGTAAATTGTAAACAAACCTCAGCTCTGATTGGCTACACAGTCACTTTACTAGCTTCTACTAGCAATAATAATAATCATTTCAACAAAGCAGAAAAAGAGATCAATGGATTCAATGTGGCTACACTAGATTAAATCACAAGCTGCATATTTTAGATCATAACCTGCCCGGAAGAAAAATCACTCTAAAACTATCTTCCCTAAAGGTATAATTAAAAATCTCTCAGAATAAATAGTTCAGCATCATTCGATCACTTATTTTCTTTGATGCCTGCAGCCAAAACAGCCTAAATTATCACCTGGATGGCAACTGTATTGTCAGTTTGTAGAATTTCTTTTGACAATCACAACCATTCTTATTTATCCCTCACAGTTTTGTTTTTTTTTAATTTTCATTTCTGAGTCTGGTTAAGAGACCTATAGGCTGAATGAAAAGAGGATGCGTCGAAACAAAACACAAAGCCATGAAACAAAAACACAAAACATACATTTTCTGATCGTTTCACATCAGTTATGTTCTAAAGTACAAAAACAACCTGCTGGAAGATGTTTCATTGCTAGGTTTTGTATAAATACAGATGTGAATTCAGTTTAGTGCAGCTGGTCTGCTGAGTCACAGATATACCAACAGTCACACAGACACATTCAGCAGGACAAGACGTTTTAACTTTTCTACAATTTTGTTGAAATACATTATATTTTCTTTAATTCCAGATCAAGATATCTTTAGTTCACTTCAAATTAAGATAACTTTAATTAAGTTTGAACTTCTGAGAATGGTGTTAGATATCATGAACTTGAATTATGAATAGTCAGCACCATGAGAAATCAACAGCCTAATTATAAGGACTGCAATTAACTACTCAATTTAATTTGGGTCTGTTAGAATGCAAGCCACACACTGTGGCAATGTTTCCTGAAGTAGGGGCAGTAAACCAGCCAATTCCGTGACTTGTGTAGCTCACGTGACAACGCCATCTCTGGAGTCAACATTTGAAAAATGGCAGAGACAAACACAGTGAAAGCAGTCTAACCTTAAATGTAGAGATGATGTCTGCCTCCCGAACCCAGAGTGGGAGCTAGTTGCAGAGTAGAGGAGCTTGGTAGCTAAAGGCTCTACCTCCCATTCTACTCTTACAGATTCTAGGAACCACTAGAGAGCCTGTATTTTGAGAGCGAAGTGATTAGATTAGATCGATTTTTATTGATCCACACATAAGGGAAATTCACATGTTACAGCAGCAGGCAGGTCCAAATGAGGTAGACAAGAGAATAAAGAAATGTACAAAGGACAATAGAACACAAATAAAGAATTTCAAGATAAATAAAATAAAATGCTGAGTATTTACATTCTGTACACACAGGATGATTGTACTTGGCAAGTAAAAAAATGTTGAACATAAGAGTAAGACGGTTGTACATAAAAAAAACAAGGTGCAAAACAGTTTCTTTCTCATAAAAATAGTGCAAAATAGTACTAAAAATAGTGCAAATAGTGTATTTAAACATGACCAAAGCAGCATTTATTTTACATTCCGGATGGTTCTGTACAGTCTGGCAGCAGTGGGAATGAAGGACCTCTTGCACTGTGGGTGGAGCAGTCTGCTGCTGAAAGAGCTGCTAAGAGCCCCCACAGTGTCATGTAGGGGGTGAGAGGTGTTGTCCATGATGAATTCAGCTTTCCAAGCATCCTCCTCTCCATCCCGGACATATTAATCAGAATAATATGATTCAATGCTCTGGATGCATACAGTGCCCCCCCCGGCAGATCAGATCACAAACTGGTATTGCTGACACCTAAGTATGTCCCTCTTGTCCAGCAGCATCCACAAGGACTGTGAAGAGTTGGACTCAGGAGGCCACTGAGGCACTGCAGGACTGCTTTGAGTCCACTGACTAGGATGTGCTCTGTGAGCCACATGGGGAGGACATCAACAGCATGTCTGATTGCATGACGGAATACATTAAATTCTGTGAAGAAACCACCTTGATGGCCAGAACTGTAAGCTGCTTACCCAACAACAAGCACTGGATCAACACTGAGCTGAAAGTTCATCTCAACAAGAAGAAGAAAACTTTCAGGTCTGGGGACAGAGAAGAATAGAGGATCGTACAACATGACCTGTGGGAAAAGCTGAGGAAGTGCAAAAAAACTCTTACAGGAGTTGGCTGGAGGCCAGACTCAAGCATAACAATGTGAGGAATGTGTGGACTGGAATGAGGGAAATAACTGGGTTCAAGGCGAGAGAAAGACAGCCAGGAGGCAGCCTGGAGAGGCTGAATGAGCTAAATTAGTTATTCAACAGGTTCCGTGCACAGACCTCATCTGTCCCCCCCACCAGTCTCCTGAGTTGGTCTTTTCCACTAGCCACACCTGCACCAGGCTGACCTCCATTCTCCGGGCAGGCTACTAGCTGGTAGCCCCCCCGGGCTACCATTCTTCCTTGTCTGACAGTGTACTCCACCTCTGATCTCCGCAACCTCAATAACCACCTGTGCCCGGACTGCATGGCCATCCTTGAGGATGCTGGAATACTTTGCCGAGGCCATCCTCCGCACAGAGGCTCTTGCCGCATGTTTTTACAACTTCACGTCCCCAAATTCCATCCCATTTCTATAGTCCTGTCACACGCAAGCTTCCTCATTACGTCACAACAACAAACACGTGAATCTGTCCAATCTCTGCCCCCTCACTCAACAATAAAACCCTCATTCTAACTGAATTCATAACGGACAGCAAGCTGGATTTCCTCTGCCTCACTGAAACATGGCATAAACTCCTGGACTACTTCTCACTAAACCAGACCGCTCCCACAGGATTCACATACATTGATAAACCTTCTCTTGAGGGGCGGGGAGGTGGTGTTGCTGCTGTTTACCACAAGGACATTAAAACAACCACCGTTTCCATTTCTACCACTCATTCCTTTTTAGATCTTGCCTTCAAACTCTCTGGTCCCACACCTTTGTCATTGCTGTTATCTACTGGTCTCACAATACATCAACTCTCCAGCCTAAACCTCAATATTTCTGACCAACTGGCAATCACCATGGACATTGATATCCCTATTTCCACCCCAAAAGATAAGCGCAAGATATCCTTCAGAAATCTGAAAACACTCGCCCCCTCTCGATCAGCTGGCTCCCATTAAAACCAAAACTGTCTCATTCACACACTCAGCTCCCTGGTATACTCCTGAACTCCACCAATTGAAATCCCATAAGTGCCAGCTTGAAAGATTCTGGAAGAAAACTGGTTAAACAGTCCATCTCCAGGCCCACACCGACTACCTTCAACAATACAAAGATGATCTTATCTGAGCCTCACACCTCATACACTCTGGCTCCTCCAACCCCAAGGCTCTCTTCTCCACAATAAACAAACTCATTAAACCCAGGGACAACACCTCCATATCCTTCACAGTGAGCAAGTGCAACTCCTTCCTTTCATTTTTCCCCACACATCTGCAACCCCGGAGTCTTGTTTGACAGCAACCTCTCTTTTGAACATCACCTTAACCAAATCACCAGAGCTGCCTTTTTCCACCTTAAAAATATAGCCCGTCTCAACCCTTCACTCTCCTCCTCTGCTGCTGAAACTCTGATCCATGCCTTCATCACCTCCAGAATTGACTATTGCAATAGCATTCTCTATGGTACATCAACCAAAATACTTAAACTACAGCACATCCAGAACTCTGCTGCTCGGTTGCTCACCCACTCCGGCAACCACATCACCCCTGTTCTCCAGAATCTCCATTGGCTCCCTGTTCCACAACGCATCAAATACAAAGCCCTCCATAATCAGGACCCCGTTTTAATGTTGTAAAATTTTATGTTATTATTATTCTCCAGTATCTCTTCAATCTGAGCCTTCATCAGGAGGCGATACCGGTACTGTGAAAAACGTCCTACCTGGTTCCAGTCCCCAAAAAGAAGACTCAATCTGGCCTTAATGACTATAGACCAGTTGCCCTCATATCTCCTGTGATGAAGGTACTGGAGAGACTGGTCCTGGCCCACCTCAGACCACAGGTGAAATCATCGCTGGACCCTTTACAGTTCGCCTACCAGCCTCATCAGATTGGATGATGAGGCCACTCACATCTAGATCAGTGAGAATCACATTTTTAGATTTTTCCAGTGCGTTCAACACCATCCAGACAGTTCTTATGAGGGAGAAGCTGCAAGCAATGGGGGTAGACACATCCACTGTCTCCTGGATTACTGACTATCTGACAGGCAGACCTCAGTGTTCTGTCTGAAGTGGTGGTGAGTACTACAGGAGCTCCGCAGGGGACTGTACTGTCGCCTTTCCTCTTCACACTGTAAACCTCTGACTTTCAGTACAATTCCAAGTCAAGCTACTTGCAGAAGTTCTCTGATGACTCTGCAGTGGTTGGGTTTATAAGTAATGGGAGGGAGGGTGACTACAGAGTGCTGGTGGATGGTTTTGTGGGCTGGTAGAAATCATCTGCTACTGCATATTCTGGAGGATGTTGTCACAGTGGAGGATTACAAGTACCTGGGCGTCCAAATCGACAGTGGACTGAAGTGGAAAACCAACACAATACAAGAACGGGATGAGCAGACTATTTCCTGAGGAAGCTGAGATCTTTCAACATGTGCAGCAAGATGTTGGAAATCTTCTATCAGTCTGTGGTTGCCAGTGCACTGTACTTTGCTGTGGTCTGCTGGGGGAGCAGCATCGGATCTGCTGACACTAACAGACAAGCTGATTAAGAAGGCTGGCACTCTTTTGAAGTGGTGCACTTTCTCCAAAAGACTGGTTCCGATAAAGCATCTCAAGAACCAACACAACGCCAAGTTAAAGGAGTTTGCTTATGCTAGCAGCAGCAAACAGCAACAACCAACTTTGCAGTAAACCCTGGAGAAGCGAGAGAAAATGTCCAGAGACAACCCACAAGCAGTAAAAATAACAGAAGCACTTACCCAGTACATTGCTCTTGATGACTAGATTTTGCCATCTTCTCAGTGTACTGGAGCTGAAGTATGACATTCCCAGCCATCACCACGTCACAGAAACTGCATTACCGAAGCTGCATGACATTTTGGCCTTCAGCTTCATCACTGATATTTGGACTAGCAGTGTGAGCCCAATGTCTCTCATCAGTTTAACTGCGCAGTGGATTGATTAGGATTTTACTCTACAGAGAGTCGCGCTATAAGCTAAACAGTTTTGGGGTTCACACAAGCTAGCCAAGCCATAGCAGTTTGAGTCACTTCAGTCGTGGGGCATTCGTAAAAGTTCTGTTCACGTTGTGCTCCAGGACACCGCCAAAAACATGATCAAGGCTATGAGTGATGCTGGACTGCCTAGCCTGCCGTGTGTTGCCCACACTTTTCAGCTGGCTGTTAACAAGGGTCTTTTGTCTCAGAGAAGTGTAGCTGATGCGGTGGCCATCAGAAGTAAAATAGTTCGACATTTTAAACATTCTGCCTTAGCCTACTCTATAATCCATTACAAAAATATGGTTTGAATGTAGATTTTTTTTAAAGAGTTTAAAAGCATAATGTTATCCTTTTGCCTGATGTCTTTTTTAATTACAATTATGCAGTCCGAAGAAGACTATAGTTTTGTTTGTTGATGTTTTTATTGCTGCTACTTTCCCTGTCCTTTTGTTTACAGAAAAAATGGATACTTGATTTTTAGTATCGGCACTTGGCCTGTTCTTGGTTCACAGGAAAAAGGGAAACTTGAATTTAAATAAAAAAAATTATATTAGCACTTTGCCTGTCCTTGGTTTTAAATGGACAAAAACTAGATTTTTCTTTGTTTTTGTATCAATAGTAGCCTAATATGCAGCAAAGTTTATTAAAAGACATTTTTGAATGAAGTATCGATCTTTGTCTTTATTGTCAGTCATCACATGTCGCGAACAACCTCAAGCTAAATTTAAAAGCTGATGGCTAAATAAGAGCAATTGAGAATTTGTGTGATTCATAACCCGATTAATCGTTTCAATAATCAATAGATTAATTGACTATCAGAATAGTCGTTAGTTGCAGCCCTAGTATGATTATGATAATAGATAAATAAATACATTTAGTTGTATAGTTTCAGGTTAACTTTTGTGATGGAAATATAAGAGGCTGGCAACACCAGAGTTATCTACATGTATTTTAATAGGGTCTTTCTGCAGAAAGGATCAACACAGAGAGTCACAAGGATCTCAGAGTGAAGATGGAGAACAGTCAAATACAAGAATCTTATATAGAAGAACTGAGGGCTGTCTCTCTGAACCAATCCAGACTGGTTCTGTAGGCGCAGGTTGAGAGAGGAATCTAAACACAAACAACTGATTTACATGTGTTTCCTAAGGAGATAAGCAGACATACATTCCGTTCTTTGGAGAACCGATACCTTTCTCAATGGTAGGCTTTTCAGTTTTTTTTCTGAACCCGAATCAAGCCTGATTAATTATATATAACCTGAACTGAGATTGTGTTCCTCTTCCTGACATGCATGGTAATTGTGTTCCCATTCCTGACATGCATGGCTATTGCTTGTTTTCACTGATGTCAGACGTGGTGTGTAAAGAAATCAAGTAGTTAGGCCAACCAACATGAGAGAACACATGAATACGAGGAGGCAACCTGCAACACAGCCAAAACCAACTCGCTGATAACCAGCGCCAGTGGACCATCCAGGTATCGTTTACCACTGTCACGTCATATACAGCAAGACTAGTTATAAATGGAAAGATATCACCAGACAGGACAGGCTTCTCCTACCAATACTTGTAAATGAAGTAATAACGTTATGTAATATCGTCACTTCCAAAAAGTGAAAATTACCATATTAATTTGAGGTTATTTCCCCACTCCTAGCAGAGCCTTCTGTGAAGCAGCTTTTGCATCACTGAAAGAGACATACGGGCAATTCTTTGATGTTGCCATTTATTGTAGAGGAACTAAATCACGATTCTCTACATGAATTTCTTTCATGCAATGGATGCTACAATAAATCTATGGTGAAAATATTATTTATATTATATAATTTAGAAATACTCAAATAAGTTACAATATCACAAACCAGCACCAGCTTGCATTCAGTCGTGACTTAGAGTTTTGCAGTCTTAATGTTTAAGATAATAAATAATACTAAAATAAATAAATATGAGAAACAAAAGGTGAAATATTTTGTAGATGTTTATCTAATACACATTATCTGCTGTCTTACCTGTGTTGACATCACCCAAAGTGGCCTGTTTGAACAGGGAGTAGACCTGCAGCATCTCATCATCTGTTGGCTTCACCGTCAGCAGCTTCACCTCAGCTGTTGCTATATCAAATTTAGCCTAAAGAGGAAGGGACAATAATTTTGATCAACAATTAATGACAGTGGCACAGATGGAAGAGAGTTCTTTATTTATCAGAGGGTTGATGGTTTGATATCGCAGGACCTACAGTGCATATGCCAAAGTGTTCTTGGGCAAGCTACTGAACCCCAAAATAGCCAGCAGTGCCAGTGCTGGCAGTGTGAGAATGAGATACATATATAATAGGAGTGGGTAGTACACAGGTGTCAAAATCATCACGACATGACATAAATTGTACAATACTGTCATTACTGTAAAAGTATTTATACAAGGTGCAACATAAAAAGGGAGAGGCCGAGCTGATCAATGAAAGCATCAACAGTAGCGTCTAATCTTAAAGAGATGAGTGAAGTGTTGGAAACAGACAGGGACAGCGAGGCAACAAAATTTACCTGCCAAACACAACACAACAAGCAGATACTCAGGACATCAGGGTTTAGGTGGTATTGTGTTATAATGCCGTCACTGTTCACAAAATGATATAACCATATTAACTATAAGTTGTATCTCCAACCCCTATTTGGTGAATGAATAGTTGAATGGGACTCATAATGTAAAGCGCATTGAGAGGTCATCAAGACTAGAAAAACACTACGTGAATAATGTGATACTATGATTCCCATTGGAGGTCAGGATCAGCTACACAGCAGTTACCAGTTTTGTAAATGGAATACATGGGAAAGGCTTCATATGTAATGAGTGTGGCTAACTTACTGGCAATGGTGACCCTTACATAGAGTTTCATGACATATTAATTCTGATTGTCAATTAGTTTTTTGATTACATGATGAGTCTCACCCTCAGATCTTTCAAGTGAGAGTGAATCTGCAGATTAATGCAGGGAAACTGCAAAACACTACATATACTATAAGCTCATAAAATAATTCTGACTCCTTCACACAAAACCCAATTAGCTGTGCCAAGTTAGCCAAGACCACATTAGAAACTGTAAGGTCCCAGTAAAATGATCTGGAACAGGTTTACAGATTTTGATTCATGCTTCAAGTTATTCTTTTGGTTTCTTATTACCGGAAACGCAAGACAGATATTTATGTGAAAAAAGTGCATTGATAACACCCAATGACATAAAACAATGTTTACACTAAAACCCCCCACACTACAAAAATATGATGTTGGTGTTAGTATCCAAACGTTAAAAAAACAAAACATACAACGTGCAATCAGAATATAGGAGGAGCAAATATCCATTATTTACAGTAAGTAGGTGAGAGGTCCCCCCTGAAAGCCTGAAGACCACATCATTTACAAAAAACCTTGTGCTGGTCAGCTGAAAGATATGGCTGTGTGTCTGACTTATACACTCTATGGAAACAAGCATTAATACGAAAACATGTTAGATGCCACGCTGTCGTCTTTAGAAACATGGATTTTTGATGTGAAGTTAACTAAATCTTCCCATCGCTGATCTCTTCCCGGCCACCTGTTGTTCACAGTCCACCATTCTACCAAAACTGAGGGGGAACACGTTGGATAGAAATTACTAGTCAAAAGTCAAAAACATAGCATACACTTCGTATACACGTGACCCGCGGAGGACAACGGTGGATACATTCCAACTACCAACACCTGCCACAAACACCGATAACGTGCAGATAATATACAATAGTCATCTAATAACGTTTAAATACGGCAAAATTATTAACAGAGGCAAACCTGAAACTTGCTCTCAGTTTATTTGGCAAAGCCAATATCTCTAGGTCAAAGCTGGGCGCTATGAAATATGGACAAACCGTTATAAACCAACCCGTTGCCCAGAACCATACCCACCTGGAGGTCTGCCATCTTTTTTATCTGTCCGAAGAAACGTGCTCGCTGTAAAACTGACACTTCAGAGGCAGACGGGTAGTCCACTGGTCCTTGTATTAAGCAACCACTGCCTCAATCGATCCCTGGACACAAGCCCTCCCCTCACCACCAGTTCCTACTTCTTCTTCTTCTTCTTCTTCTTCTTCTTCTTCTTCTTCTTCTTCTTCTTCTTCTTCTTCTTTGAATTAGGCAGAGTAGCGCTTCAATGGCGCATTGCTGCCCTCTACTGGTTCTACTGGTTTGTGGCGTTTAGTAAAACATGATTTTTCTATTGACATTCTAAAACCCCATTTATTTGACCATTCCTCCACTATATTTACTGCAGTTTGCATTTAATTTTTGAAGTAGTCCAAATTTCACCCCCTAACCCAGAGTGCTCCATCATCTACATAAAGTCATTTTCCTATGCTTTGCTTCAACCTGTTTAAAAATATCATTAATCATTATATCAAAGATTACCGGGTGTCTAATAAGAAATTTGACACCCAGTTGAACAATTTACCCTTTATGCCTAATTCATGAATTTTGATAAAAAGAGTCCCTCTTTCCATAGCATATCATATGCTTTTTGAATATCTAAGAACACAGCAATAACCATTTCTTTATTGCTTTGGGCTTTTTTGATAACTGATTGTAGACATAAAACAGAATCCATTGTTCCTCGTCCTTTCCTAAATCCACTTTGATATCCTGAGATTAAGTTTTTGCTCTCTAGATGATGTGTTAACCTCTCCGTTAACCATCTGTTCCATGGTTTTCCTTTTCTTCATTTTTGTTTGCATTTATGTTATCACTCGTTAGAACTGGTGTTTCAAAAATGTTTCTTTATGCCATTCATTTTCCTAATCATTCCCCATATGTGTGACAGTTGTATTTCTCCCAATTTTATCACAGTATTGCCTCCAGCATGTTCGTTTTGACACTCAAATTGTTTTCCGGACTATTGCTTGCGCTTTTTGTATTTAATAAATGCATCCATTGTATGATGAGCCTTTAATTGGCTAAATGCTTTGTTTCTCATTTGAATTACTTTCCACGAAGGCACACTTCTTTTAATTTTTCTTCCTGTACTCTTGGGAATAATTTCTGCTGATTGTATAATCGCTTCCAACATTTTTTCTTCCCAACTTCCTCACCACATCTGTTATGAGAATATAACAGATGTGGTGATCCTGCTAGATTTGCACATTTATTTTTACTTATTATCTGGAATGCATCCTAGTCTGCCTTATCTAATTTACATCTTTGTATTCTTACCCCTTTATCTTGATGCATTTCTATTCCAATTTTGGTTAATATTGGGTAATGATCACTGCCTATTATAGACTTGTTCAACACTTCCCAAGTACTAATACCAGCAATTATTGTAGATGTAATTGTCAAGTCTATTGCACTTTCTGTATTCTGTATACTGTTGTATCGTGTTCCCTTTCCATCATTTACACACTAAGTGCTTTTCATCCATAAACTCTTCTATTACTGACCCATTTGCGTCTGTATTATTGCTTCCCTATGATGTACTGTGTGAAATAAAATCTCTGCACCATACTACTCTGCCATTGACCGGTCCACTTGCTGCATTTAATATCTCAGGTGTCAGTCTGTTACATGGATTATAATAATTCACTACCTCTAAGTTGTCTGTTTCTGTCCATACTTTGATTACTATTGATTATTGTTCTTTGCCTATCTTATTTACATTGTACCTCAGCCCACTACTCACAAAAATTGCATGATCACAGCATTATGAGCCACCAATCCATGTCTGAGAATTAGAGATTCCTCCGCTTTCCTTGTCACCTACACATCTGATTGTGTCTACACTTTCTTTACTGCCTCAGCTTATGAAATCCCCAACCGACATTTGACCCTTTGTACCTCTGCTGCTTTTTTACCGACTTCGCATAGGCTGAGCTGTGTTCTCCTCTGCAGTTACAACATTTAATCTTTGCTCTTCCCTCACATTTCACATAATCATGATCACCTGCACATCTACCACATCTCTGTTTTCCTTTGCAGTTTGCTGCTATGTGGCCAAATTTTTCGCACTTAAAACATCGCAGTGGGGTAGGAATATAGTTCTTGACCTCATAGCTCATATATCCAAGAAACACTTTGTCTGGTAGTCTGGTCTCCTCAAATTTGATCATAACAGACAGGCTATTGCAATTTTCTGCAAATCTAGTTATTTTGAGACATTTTACATCAATTGCTTTTGCTCCTTCCAGTTTATCTTTAATTTGGTCAACTGGCACTACTGTTGGTATTCCTATGACTCCTTTTACAATTTTTCTTTCTTCCATAGGTGAACACTGCACTTTTTTGCCTTCTATCTTAGTCAATCTTATAGCTTTTCCTTGTTGTGTACTGTCTCTATATGACACCATCAATGCACCATTTCTCAAAATCTTGGCCCCTTTAATCTCATTCAGCAGTTTATTTAGAGATTTCGTTATTTGAAACAGGTTCCACTCACCAAACGACGCTCCCTCTTGAAACAGTTTGATAATCATTTTATTTTCTTCTTGTGGCCTTGCTGTTTCTATTACACTATTATCCAAATCGCTTCCCCTTTCACTGGGATTTTGTTACATTTCTTTTTACGTTTTCATCTACTTTTGAAGCTTTGGTCTACGGCACTACACCAAATATCAGCTCTCCTGCCATCGACTTCAATTCCCATCTCACTTCCTGATCCGTCACTTCCCTCTGCCATCTCCTGACCATTCACAGCCCAGTCATCGCCTCACTCTGTCTGTGAGTGATGTGTCAAACTCTGATGTGCCACACTCACATTTTCCTTCATGGTGTTTCCCAATCAGAGCCAGCCCACTTCTAAACCCACAATGTCCAAACCTCAACCTAGTTATGACATCTGAAATTTTCCTCTTACAATCAAAACTTTCATAAACTTTTTCCAGAGTTTGTTGCAATGTAAAGTATGACCTCCCCTTCTTTTCTTTTTCCCATGAGTTCTGCCACATTCTTTCACTGCTCAATTCTATTCTAATCTATTCTCCTGAGCAAATTCTCCTCCTTGGCAGAGAACCTACTTCCTCATTTCCCTCTACACCCATTTAAAACCCACCTCATATCCTATGATTCCTGAACAATGTTTGCAAAATATCAGTTACTATTATTCAGGATCAATTTTAGGTTCTGGGATAACCCATGATGGAACATGTTATGAACAAACCGGGGGGCAGACATTAACATAAAAAATAAAAATTTCCTTTGCTTAAGATTTTAGGCTATATCCAAATTCAGCTTTAACCTTTCTCTGCCTTCCCAGGATTTCCCAGTGTTGATCCAGCAAGTAATTCATGGAAATTCTTCTCTTTGACCTTTTGTTTTCATATTGTATTTCAATCCAAGGTTATAATGTCTAATGGCATCTCTCCCATTTCAATCATGAGAGCAGCAATTTGAGTAGTGCAGCATGCCCCACTACGAACTCTCAGGGCTTTAGCTTGTACTATATCCAATACAGTATTTTTTTTATTCATAGGAGATGCTATGTCATGGTCTGCCCCTTCCTCATCTGTGTGTGTGTGTGTGTGTGTGTGTGTGTGTGTGTGTGTGTGTGTGTGTGTGTGTGTGTGTGTGTGTGTGTGTGTGTCTGTATGTGAATGATTAAGTGCGTTCGACTTGGTCTAATTGTGGCTGACTTGATCCGCTGGCCAATCTCGCAGTGTTTGCTTTTTTTGTTGGAGTGTTTTTGCACAAAGAATAAAATGAGAAATAAACAGATATAACTATTTTCTTCTTTAATAATCACCCCATTAGAAATATTAAATAAGGCACCTTTATGTTAATAACATATTTCTGCTAACCATGACTGAATCATTAGTGGAGAAAACAATTCCCCTCGTTGGATCTCTGATAATAGAATCAGCTCTCACTCGTCTAGCCAGACTTGACCCTTCCACCCATCTCACTGCCTCTGCATAGGATATATTGTTTTCCTTCCCTACTCTGGCGACTTGTGCCTTAATATGTAAGGGGAGCTGGATGATCGCATCTACAATTGCAAGATTTCATCACTTCATTACATTCTCTCCCATCATGGACTTTACCACATCACGTTACATGCCATTTGGAGAAGGTGCTCGCCAGTATGAGGCGGAGAGGGTGGTCAGGGTTATCCATGATCGAGCACAGCATTAACCCATAGCCAATCAACTCTCCCCGGATTCAAAAGGCAGCAGCCCAGCTGCCAGAGGGGGGAGAGAGAGACAAAGAAACACATGGGAAGAGACGCAATTTATGTTTAGTTTTGACTTTATGTTTCCTCATGTGTGTTAGAAGAGAATTAAATAATGCTGAAAAGCGTTAGTCTCTGGCGGTTGTGGTGATACCCCAGAGTCATCGTCATATGCCACAGAATGTTAGTTAGCATATGTGTGTCCTGGGCGTGGCGATGACACCTCCCTCCACCTGGTTCATTGGGCACATCAGATCTTCATTCACCCTCATCAACCACTCTACATAAGCTTCAGCGTCCCATTCCTTCGTCGCAAGATCGTTCCGGCAACCAATGACTTAATTTCAGTTCAGGCCATCAAACTCCATTCAATTTTTACTTTTTTGTGGTAAGTCTATGTGTTTTTGTAACTCTAGTTTGCGTAGCTTGCTTGTCTGCCTGGCTGCCTACCTGTTAACTCTTCAGCCTGCACTTCAGACAGAGACAGAGAGAAAGTATGGGATTAAAAAACACAAGGTTAGTGACATGAGGGGGCACACAGAGTAAGAAAGACGGAGACATGTTCAGTGCATTATAGGTTAGTGGAGTTCCCCCAGCCGTCTAGGCTCATAGCAGCATAATTTAGTGATTTATTCTGGGCTCACCTGATCCAGTCCTAACAATAAGCTTCATCAAAAAGGAATGTTTTGAGTCAAACCTTAAATGTTGAGATGGTGTCTACCTCCCGGACCCAGAGTGCAAGCTGGTTCCACAGGAGACAAGCCTATTAACTGACGGCTCTACCTACCATTCTACTTATACAGACTCTAGGAACCACAAGTTAACCTGTATTTAAGGAGCTAAGTAATCGATTCAGATGATAGTGGCCTTGTAGTTGCACCTGGAACAATCCACGTAAATATGAAAAAAACAAAGCAGCTGTTTAATTTTCATGACATGATCAAGAACTGATGTAAATCCTTGCATTATTGTCTGAGCTCCTGATTTCTTCTCTGTTACCTACTTCCTATCAGGAGTCACAGTGAACAACAAGCATATTGTAGTGGAATGATGACAATAATCAATAATGTACACTTATGTATAAGTATGTATCATTTCATGAGTCTGATCACACAAACGGTTATCATTCCATGTGCAGTAACAGGATAAGTGGTTGTGGCAGGAAAGTTTTAGAAATGTGCAAATCGTTCCCAAGAGAAAGTTAATGTGGCGGGGGAAGATATGAAAGCTTTTAACTTGCAGGGTCAAGTTGATCCAGGATTAAGGACTGTTATCATTCAAAGTTGGGTTGTTTACCGGCACAGTAGAAGTCCTACAGCCAGAGAACTTCTTGTTATTGTCCAAGATAGAGTTGTTATGGTTACAGCAGAAGTTTTGGCTGACACAGAAGTAGGAGTAGTCACTCATGAATAATGTACAACACTACACACCACACTAATATCATAGAATACATGAATATTGCATTACATTAGGAATACGATCACTTTAAAAGTACCACCAGTATAGTGATGTATTCTTCGTTGCATCATTGTTCTGCTGAGGATTGTTGTACTTTGTGCTTTGGAACGCAAACTCCTCTCTGAACATCTCTGGCATCTAAACCAGTATAATCTGATACCATCCACATACACACAAGAAAGTTTAAGGTTACAAACTAACACAAGACATATTAAAGCTGCAATATCGTGATATTTGTGTGATAAAAAATAAAGAAAACTAAGAAAATAACATTAATTATTAAAACTCAAATTTGTATATTCCTCTTCAAGAAAATAAAAATACCAAAGGCTGAGCTGTGGAAATGTAAATAAATAAATATATATATATTAACCCTCAGTGATAAGGATGATTAAAGCAAGAGCACCAACAGCTGGCAACATGTCACAAACCACAAAACTGTAGTAGAAGTGTTGTGTAAAAGTGTGACGAACTTAAGCTGAGGTAAGTTACCCTGAAACTAAACAACAAAACCTATTGATTTATCTATTATCATAATTATGCTACATATGCTTACATGCCTAAAATGTTTTTTAATATGTAATTGTGATAATTTACCATTTATTTAACACATGTAATGAACAGTTTGAAGCAAGTTAACTACCTCAGTCAGTTTTCACATCTTTACGGAAGAGTCGTGTTAGTTGTCACTTGATTGTAATTTTAATATGTTAATATCAATAAGCTACATGTGTCAGTTGCATGTGATAGTAACTATATGTTTCACAAATGTGCTGATACAGGCTTGTATAACCACCTACTATTAACACCTCGTTATGGAATTTACAGTGAATTAGACTCAGTGCAGATGTATAATTATGTGACAGTTTAGATATGATTATAATCTCCACACACCACTGTTGTAAACAGTTGTCATATTTATTATATATTTATCTGTTTTCACACTGAGAGAAGTTAAGGGACTTGATGTGGACTGTTATCAACAGCTCTGTGAGAGATTATCACCTTGAATATTACAGATGAGGTAGAAAGACATTTTATATATTTGTACAATGTTTATTTCTGTCAGTACATCAGTTCTGGCTAAAATATGTGGTGCTTCCACCTGCTGAAACTGTAAGTACCAGTTTTGACTGCTTAACATAGCTGATATTATAGTCAAAAGTATTGTAATTATTATTATTGTATTGTACAGTATTTGTAAAAACTATTTACAGACTGTCCTTAATCTGAGGTGTTGCTCCTTTGTTCCATGTTATCCTACAGATGTGACAGTGATTTCAGCATAAAACATCAGAATCAGAATCAGAATCAGAAGTACTTTATTGCCAAGTAGGTTTACACCTACCAGGAATTTTTCTTGGTGAAAAAGTGCATACAATGAACATAAGAACACGAAAACACGAAAACACAATAAGTACTCGGCATTAGAATAAAAAACAATATATCAAATAAAATATATAAAGATAAAAAAAGTGAAGTAAAATGCTAAATGTGAAACAGGAGTGCAATGTAAATGTGCAATATGCAATGTGCAATGAGCTGTAATGTAATGTGTGTTAATGTAACACAGACTTTAGGCGTGGGGGCGGGATAAGAGTCCAAGTCAGGTGGGGGTCCCGGGCGTTGTTGACAAGGGCAACTGCAGCCGGGAAGAAGCTGGTCTTGTGACGTGAGGTTTTGGTCCTGATGGACCGCAGCCTCCTGCCGGAGGGAAGTACCTCGAAGAGTTTGTGACCCGGGTGGGAAGGATCGGCCACAATCTTACCTGCACGCCTCAGGGTCCTAGAGACAAACAGGTCCTGTAGAGATGGCAGATTGCAGCCAATCACCTTCTCAGCAGAACGGATGATACGCTGCAGTCTGCCTTTGTCTTTGGCAGTGGCAGCAGCATACCAGATGGTGATGGAGGAGGTGAGGATGGACTCGATGATGCAGGTGTAGAAGTGCACCATCATTGTCTTTGGCAGGTTGAACTTCTTCAGCTGCCGCAGGAAGTACATCCTCTGTTGCGCTTTTTTGATGAGGGAGCTGGTGTTCAGCTCCCACTTGAGGTCCTGGGAGATGATGGTGCCCAGGAAGCGGAAGGACTCCGCAGTGTCGACTGGGGAGTCTCTCAGGGTGATGGGGGTGAGTGGGGCTGGGTTCCTTCTGAAGTCTACAACCATCTCCACTGTTTTCAGAGCATTGAGCTCCAGGTTGTTCTGACCACACCAGGTCACAAGATGGTCAATCTCCCACCTGTAGGCGGACTCATCCCCACCAGAGATGAGCCCAATGAGGGTGGTGTCATCCGCGAACTTAAGGAGTTTGACGGACTGGTGACTGGAGATGCAGCTGTTGGTGTACAGGGAGAAGAGTAGAGGGGAAAGAAGACAGCCTTGAGGGGAACCGGTGCTTATGGTCCTGGAATCAGAGACATGCTTCCCCAGCCTCACGTGTTGCCTCCTGTCAGACAGGAAGTCTGTGATCCACCTGCAGGTGGAGTCAGGCACACTCAGCTGGGACAGCTTGTCCTGTAGCAGAGCCGGAATGATGGTGTTGAAAGCAGAGCTGAAGTCCACAAACAGAAATCCTTTAACACAAAAAATCCTTTAACACAAGTACACAAGTTTGTGTACTTATATTCTGTGGATATTCAACTATGTATTTGAATATGGTTTTGGATTAAAGAAAGTGTACTACCATGACAATGAATGCGCAGTATGGAGTTCTTCCACATTAAAATTGTCACATATATAATTGAATGTATGATGTGCAATACTTTGCTTTGATTTTTTTTGTAAGTGGAGTCAGTGCCGAAGTGATGACTCTCAGTGTTCAGTCTTGTTGGAGTTCAGTTCTGTCTCTTCATGTTGGACATCCACTGGTGCAAGCTGTCTGAGTCACCTAGAAGAAAATTTTACACAAATACACAGATATGTAAAGTCATACATGTGCCAGGTTAACTCCTTCACAGACTTCTACATGATCAAAATAAAAGTTTATTACTTCAAAGTTCATCAGATGACATTACTTCAGCTTAGGTGGTGGACATCAGCCTCAGGTTCTCATGCACTGCCATGCATGGAATACTGTGTAGATCAGGTAAGTTCAGCTAGTTTGGTTAGGAAATTTGATCTGCTCAGAGATTATTGGCAAGTACCACTGTTCCAGAGAGCTAGAGAGATCACTGCTTTCATTAACCCATCTGGACTTTATTCATATTCTGAGTTTACAAACAAGCCTTGACGCCTTGTGAGTCTTCAGTAGTTTTGGAGATCCACATGTGCTTATACAGTGTTGTTGTTCATTGGAGTGAGGAACATTGTGTTCCTGCTTTAACGGCTGTATGTTCTGTGTGTGTAAGACAATGCCTTTCCTATCTGCCCTTCAGAACCTGGGGCAGCTGCTTGAATTCTTTCTAAGGCGTAGGTCACAGTTTCTTATGAGCACAGTGCATTCATGTATGTGTGATGTTGAATAAAGCTAAGGGAGGTAGGCTGTAATCTAAAAAAGGTTAGGTATGAGAACAAGTTTAAGTACAGTGTATTGTATGCCACGGATTACAGTCTCCACAATATGTGTTTACTTTCCGTCCCTGTTCGCATATCTACTCTTAGATACTATAGGCCTTGCACTCGTTCACACCATTACCGTAACCTTTCCTCTCTTATCTATCCCACCTGTTCCACACATACCCAACACCTTTTCACAGGGGGCCTCTGGAACTGCCAGTCAGCTACCCGCAAGACAGACTTCATCTCTGGCTTTGCTACCCAGCAATCGCTTGACTTCCTTGCTCTCACTGAGACTTGGATCACACCGGACAACACATCCGGTATCATTATCTAATGTTATAGCTGCGCTAGACGACATTGCCCTTGCTTCCAATGAAACAGTCAGGAACTTGAGAGTGATCTTCGATCCCGACTTGTCCTTTAATTCTCACTTAAAACACATTTCTATGACCGCCTTCTTCCACTTGCGTAATATCTCAAACATCAGATGCAGAAAAACTAGTCCACGCCTTTGTTACATCCAGACTTGATTATTGTAATTCCTTATTATCAGACTTCAGCAGTAAGTCGTTAAAGACTCTGCAGCTTGTCCAAAACGCCGCAGCACGTGTCCTGACAAGAACCAAGAAAAGAGACCACATTTCTCCAGTATTAGCTTTGCTACACTGGCTTCCGGTTAAATCAAGAATATAATTTAAAATTCTCCTCCTCACCTTCAAGGCCCTTAATAATATGGCACCATTATACCTCAAAGAGCTGATAGTACCATATCAACCCACTAGAGCACTACGTTCCCAGAATTCAGTCTTACTTGTTGTCCCTAAAGTCTCTAAAAGTGGAATCATCTCCCACTTTCAGTTCAGGAGGCAGACACCGCCTGTATGTTTAAGAGTCGGCTTAAAACCTTCCTTTTTGATAAAGCTTATAGTTAGAGCCGGTCCAGGCTTGTCTTGGACCTGCTCTTAGTTATTCTGCTATACGGTCTAGAATGTCGGGGGACACATGACACACGGAGCTTCTCTTCCCAGCTTCTCCTTCCTCTTCTCCATCCTTATCACATCAAAGAAATAAATATCTCATCAATGCATGTTACTGACTTGACTTCTTCCCCCAAGTCCCTTTACCTTATCGTCCGCAGATCCAGGGCCGCGGCTGCAGCCACATCGTGGATTATGATCTGTGGATCGTGTATCAGAGATTGTGATCATAATGGCGGATCCTGTATCGTGTTGGCATCTGTTAATGGTGGTGGACCACGATCGAGGTGGCAGCCGATGGTGAATCCTGATGGCGGCAGTGGACAGTGACTGTGGACTATAGTGGCATCCGATCTTGATGGTGGATCATGATCTTGCTGGCTGCTGACCATAGACTATGATTACAACAAGACTGCTTGATATATAATATTTCTCCTCAGATACTCAACCATTACTGACAATAATCCATCAATTCATTGACCTTCAGTAATGCTACAAAGTGTTTATTCTAATCAATGCAGCTGATGTTCTCCTTTACACTTGACATCACTTGACATCCATCGCATTTCTCCACGCCGGTCAGCCCGCGATTCTGCTTTCTCCGCTTGTTGTTGTATGTAACCCGTTCAATGTAGGAGTTTGGGGGTAAATGATGATGGTCTTCATAGCCCCCCTCCACCCCACCCCTCTCTTTCTCCCTCTGTCTGTCTGCTTGTGTGCTTGTAGTGGATGGGCAGATGGGGAAATTTAATAATGTGAGGGAAAAAATCTGGGAAATCGAAACTCCATGACAACAGAAGGGGAATCCAAAGTATGGGATGCATATTTGATTATCTCTCCTCTTTCTCTGCCTCTATTTCTGCAGCCAAATACTCCTTTTACAAAATTACAATTCAATCCTCATATTCAAACCCCAAAAAACACTTCTCCATCTTTTCCAACCTCCTTGAACCCCCCAGTCCCCCTCCTCCTTCCACCCTTCTACCAAGCCACTTTGTCAACTACTTTACAAAAAAATAAATGACATACACTCAACTTCATCCCCTTTGCTTTCCTCTTTCACCCTGTCTCCCAATCAAGTTCTTACCTTGGTAACCTCCACCCAAAGTTTCATATAGGAATGACCGGTTTACTGAATCAAAAGCTTTTTCTGCATCCAAATCCAATGCGGCTGCTTCAGTTTGATTCTGGTTTATCTGATGAATCACATGTAAAGTACGTCTGATGTTATCTTGAGTTTGACAGTGTTTAATTAAGCCTGTTTGGTCTAAGTGTATAATTTCAGGTAGCAGTTGCTCTCGTCTTTTAGCTAGTATTGCGGAAAAAATCTTATAATCCTGATTGAGGCGGCTCACAGGTCTGTAATTCGAATATTCCAGCCCATCTCCACCCTGCTTGGGGATGACTGTTATGACCGCCTACCACCAGGAGGGGGTTATCTCCCCTTTCTGTAGCACCCAATTAAACATCTTTAACAGAAGGGGAGTTTTCTCTATGCACCTTGTACCACTCGGCTGTGTATCCATCTAGCCCAGGACTTTTATTGGCTTTAAGTCCAGTAACAACCTTATTCGTTTCCTCACTTGTAATTGCTCCAGTTAAGGTGTCATTTTGATGCACACGTAGGGCAATAGACAAGTGAGCAGCCCTTGCAGATGTATTTGTTACACCCGCGGCACGCGTGTGAGTTTTACAGTCCTTCTTCCTGGGGCATATCTGACACCTCTTACTCGCCACAAGCGGGGCTGCTGCTCGGGCTATGGAGGAGGCCGGACTCTCAGGTAGAATGTCGTAGTCGTCGTGGTCAAGAGCTCTCTGTGCGGCGGCGGTCTACACATCTTCTGCCGCAAACTAAAAACACACCTCTTCCGACTATACCTTGAATAAAAGTTTAAACTAACAATTTAGTAGCACTTAAATGTCACTTACTTATAGCACTTTGTAGTTTGGCATTCTTGTTGTTATGGGTTTGTACCCTCATGGTTGAATGCACTTATTGTTCGTCGCTTTGGATAAAAGTGTCATCTAAATGAAATGGTAGATCTCAGCTTAAGTTTGGAATTAAAAAGTGATCTTGGGCTCGAAAAGGCTGGTGACCACTGCTCTAAACGGTCCGTGTGGAAAAAAAAACACCATATAACAATACTATTGTTACATCTATATTGCATGACTTCACATTCACATCCTTGTGGAACATCAAGAAATAATAAATTTGAGAATAAGTAGAATGGGGAACAGAAAAAAGGAACGTCTTTTAGTGAGGGGTGAAATTCTCTCCACACATCAAGGGTTAGGGTTATACAGTTTATTTTTCTGTAGAGAGTTGCTTTGCGAGTTGACCCCCTGTGAAGAATTGGACAAAATTTGGACCAATTTGCTACAGGTGGCACATAGACATTCAGAAATGTGTCTTCTATCCCCTCCACCATAATGTATCTCCCCTCCCTATCTTTGGTTTCAAACTGTACAACTTTAAAACAGTATCTTCCTGCTATCATAATTGTTAGCCCTCTTCTATGTCGAGATTTATATGAGGCTGAGAAAACTTTGTTTTAGGTTTCGAATGGGCTGGTTCTGAGAGGCGAGTCTCTTGGAGAAAAACAACCCACACCTTCTCTCTTTTCATTTTGCTCAAGACTTTACTCCTCTAAATGGGGTTGAGAATGACATTCACATTGTGTGATACCACCTTAATTAGACCTGATTTTTTTTGTCGATGCCTTCTGCCCTGTCTCTGAGCTGACCCTTCCCATCCCGCCAAACAGACACATAAAGAAAACCAAACGGATTCAGAACTTTGACACTGGGAACATAATATTGAGAAGAAAAACATAAAAAATTTGTCTATGAACTAGGGTCCTATTTATGACCCTACATGGGCTGTGATGTCACGATGGCTCTGAGGGACTAGTTCCTCTGCCACTACCCTGTTTCTTTCCATGGGAAGATATGAACGGCAAAAAAGTTTCTAATAGGCTTAGCTAGGAGTCGGAATTGAAGGAGAGATAGCACAAACACTTGAACTCACCATAGACACAGACATTGTCTACATATAATATTTCAATAGGTCTATACATTACACTGAATCATAACGCTAGTTAAGCATTTTGGACCTTTAATTGATGAAATTTTCTCTCTCTGGACCTCTGGATTGAATACCCTGCATCAGTGGTTGTATGTCAGTTCATCTCAATAAACAGATTCTGCATGTGAATATGCTGAATTTGAAGGTGAGGGACAAGATTTTATGGCACACATTGGCTGAAAGGCATTGACTGTCGGCTTTTCAATTTATCTGCATTCATTTGCAAATAGCTGTTAACATAGATTAGCCAAAATGTCATCAGGCCTTAAGGCACCTCCAAAGTACTGTATCTGTTTGTGTATGATACATGGTGATGGCTCTACATGGTTTGGGGGCATGCTTAATGTTCTTATTTGTTGACCTTTGACCCAAGCAGCATTGTCCTTTGTGGGTGCAGCCCATAGACCATATATATATTTTTCCAAGTTTTAATTTTCTGCAGGGACTGACTTGTCATTGGTTAAGACCATGTATCGATGACGATACGTTTGACAAGCTTAAAGATAATACACTGTTACAAGTTTATATATATACAGTTGCAATCAGAAATATTCAACCCCCCCAAAGATTTTAAGGATTTATCAATTCAGGTTTTTACAAAGAGCAAGATTCTGCTTCGGATGACTTCTTTATAAGTTGAGTGATACATAAAATCAACACAGAAAATGTATGATGTAGTATTTGTGTGTAACAGTATATTTTGTTAAGATAGCCATGTCACAATTATTCAACCCCTATACAATATTGTTGTTTTTAAAGCTGTCAGACAGTTTTTATGGCCTAAAGTGGAGTTGAAACATAATTAAGCCTTTGGGAACTCTATAATGATCCTTCATTTGCTTCAGCTATGATGCATATATAATCACCACCCTTGAAGGTATTCAAGGTGAGTTGCAATCATGGGAAAGACAAAGGAGCTTCCACAAAAGCTGAGAGAGGAGATTATTTCACACCTGAAGGGCCTTGGGTATAAGAAGATTTCCAAAAAATGTAATATTCCAAGAGACACCATTGGACACTTATGGAAGAAAGCCCAACATTTCATCAAGGGCCCTTAAGAGAAACCCCCGTGTGACTGCAAGACACCTACAGGATGACCTGATGAAGGCTGGTACAATTGCTTCAGTGGCAACTATAAGACGTGCACTGAATAAACACTTCATGGACTCCAAGACACACTCCACTCTTGACCACAAGGAACATCAAAAGTCTACTAGAATACGCCAGGAGGAATTTGGATAAGACTACAGAGTTTTGGGTGACAGTTCTATGGACTGATGAAACCAAACTGGAACTATTTGGACATATGGATCAGCGGTATGCCTGGCGTGCGAAAGGCCAGGCTTATGACCAGAAGAATACCATCCCCACAGTCAAGCATGGAGGTGGGTCATTGATGATGTGGGGCTGTTTTTCTGCGGCAGGAACTGGCCATCTTGATCGTGTACCTGGCATCATGGATTCCCAGAAATACCAGGCCATTTTAAAGAGGAATGTGATGCCTTCTGTTGACAAATTAAACCTTGGTGATCATTGGACTTTCCAGCAAGACAATGATCCCAAGCACACCTCCAAGTCAACCAAAGCTTGATGGGGAAAAAGATCCTGGAAGTGACCTTCTCAGTCACCAGATTTAAATCCGATTGAAAATCTTTGTTGGGATTTAAAGAAGGCAGTTGCAGCACGGAAGCCATCAAACATCACTGAGCTAGAGGCTCTTGCTCGTAAAGAATGGGCAAAGATTCCAATTGAGAGGTGTAAGAAGCTTGTCAGCACTTACCAAAAACTTTTGTTAGAAGTTATAAAAGCTAAAGGATCCGCCACAAAGTACTGAAGCTGGGGGTTGAATAATACTGCACGTGTTATAATAGTTACAATTTTCATTTTGAACTTCAAAGTTAAGTCAACTTCTGTTGTCTATATATATATATATATATATATATATATATATATATATATATATATATATATATATAGTAATGTTGGAAAATCTGAGGTTAAAAAAAAGGCTGGTTATTTAGACTGAGGTCTTAATTGGGTGATCTGGGATTGATAGCTTCAGTTTCCACTCACGTAGCTAGGTAAACTTGCTGTATTGTATTGGAGTAAAAGTTACCAGAGGAAACACTATCACATCTTTCTTGTAATAGATTCTCCCCTTTTGAGGTATGTTTGTTATCTGTAATGTCAGTAATAATTTAACATTTTGAGTGAGTTAGTGTTAAGTAACAAAGTGTGTGTGTGAGCAAATCCCTGCTAGGAAATGTAATGATGTGTAGCCACACCAAGTGCAGCCGCCGTCTTGTAATATTTTGCAGTTAACTGAAGATGTTCTATGCACTTTAAGTGAGTTTTGTGAAAGTGTACAGCTTAAGATATGTTCTGCTTGATTGTATGTAAAAACTATCATTCGTTGAAATATTGTGTAGAGAAAAGTTTTTGTACTTCTGATAAAAGTGCATAATTCATTGTAGATGGTTGTATTTTTGATTGGAATAAAAATTACTACTCCATTTACAACTCCATCACATCACTCTTGCGATTATTTCTCCCCATTTTTAGGGGCGTAACACCTGATACCCCGGCTCCATCCTGACTGCTATTGTGTAGCTCCTGATGTGCAAAAGGGATATGGGATATTGTGGCTTTATTTCTTTATACTGGGCAGAAGTGGAGGAACATCGTTCATTTTTAGATAAAGTTTATGGACAGCCAATCATTATTGACCACTGCTTGAACTGAGAGATGGACAAAAAACAAATTTATTATGTTTCAGATTTTTAAAGAGCTGTACATTAACAAAAGTGGTTCAATATCAGACCAGCAAAAACAGACATTTGCTCTGCAATATATCAGCTGCAATTGCAACCCATTAAACAAACAGCTTGAGTCTCTGAAATGTAGCAATCTACAGCTAGCAATAATAACATTGTTGCTAAAAATTCTTAATATATTCTGTGTCTATAAAAATGTTCATGACAAATAGTGAATAGTTGTAATTTTTATGTTTCCCTGCAAAAACTAATAACAATGACATCAGGCTCAGCTGTTCTTTGTGTTCATTTTTTATCAAACAAGACTTATTTGAACAGCCATATTAGTGGCTTTGTGAGACTGTATTTAGACAATGCTTCTTGGGGAAACATCAAAGATATTTAATTAAGGTAGGAAAAGGAGGATGGAATAACAAGAATAACACAGGAAATGATACATTATTCTTTTGTTTCTTAAATTAGCTCTGAAAAGTGTTACAAAACAAAAACCAGGGTCGAACAGAAAAACTAAAAACTGCTTCTTCCTAGACATCCCTCCCATTTTACATTTAATTTGTCTGTGGTCATAGTTGGTGGCCACAAGTCTTGGACCTCATTCTTCTCAATTGTCTGCAATCTGTACACAAGGCAGAAATCAGGCTCTTTTTTTTCTGGATAGGCCCTCACCTCATGAGATGATAAAAGGTTTTCAGATACAGAGAGATTGAAACAAGTGCTTACAGTACATACAAATGCACATGTTGAGGTTTTATTTTTTACAGTTTCTCGGACCCACACACGCACACACAAATTACTTGGATCAAAGGACTGCACTGTACAAGAACATAAATGCTGGTCAAAGACATTTATAATTATAATGCAAATCTTTCACTGAAATCTGCGTGCACGCACGCACACACACGCAGGATAGCAGTCCTGTTCTGGTCATTGAAATATTCCAGTAGTGGATGTGGTTCTATACAGTGCACTATGACTCAAACTGCTATAATGCCAATCCAGCCCCTGGTACTCATCCAAATCTGATTGCAATCTGGAACCTGGTTTTGGTGGGATCCATTAAGGTATGATCTTATCTGGACTGATATCATTCAGAAAAGACTGAAATTAAATTCAAGTTAGGTCAGACCAGCTGCTCTCTTTCTTCGGCCCCCTTCACTGATTCTGCAGTTGATCTGTCTCATCAGCACTCTGAAAACACATCAAGATACAATACAGTATATTTGGTAATGCTGATACTCTACTCACTCTGTTACAGGTAGTCATTCTAAATGTCTAATACAGAACTCCAAAAGGGAAAAAAGATGGGAGGAAACAAAGTGAGTTGTCAGAAAAAGCTCTGCATGATCTGACAAAGTGCTCACGACCTGTGGATAAAAAACATCCAAATCCAATGTTTTTAAATCATTGTGTTTACTGTAAGGAAATGTATATAGACGTCTTACCCACTAACTGAAAACATTAAAAAGTGTCTGAAAAAACTGAAGGAATAGCTTTGGGAAAATACATATTTCACTCTCAACCCATCAGGCCAGGGTTCTAGTTAAGAAATATCTGTCAGATCTGTTCTGCCTGTCTCTATTTCTCCCTTTCCCTCTGTTCCAAACTAAATCCTTTCCTCCTCCTTCGTGTGTATTTCCACTCACCATTGGCCCTTTGTGGCAGTGCTCCTACGCTGCTGTGAGATGCTGTATATCTCCTGCAGCTGTTTCTTCTGGTCATCACTGAGTGGACCAGTCAGACTCTGGTACCAGGCTGCATCACTGTTCTGCACCCCTAATACATATAGAGACAAAGATAAAGTTTATAATGTTAAGTGTTTTGGTGCAAAAAATCTTAAAGATTTGACAGCTGACAATAAATAAACCACAATCTAAAGAAAAAGTGAGAAGGGGCAATTTGGGGTAACAAAGTATCTTGCCCACTTAGGCATTCGGAATGGGGAAGACTGGGATTGGACTACCGACCTTCTGGTTAGAGTATGAAGCTCATTGGGCCTCATTTACTAACATGTGCGCAGAAATATTCTTACTCTCCGCAGAAAATAAGTGCGTGCGCAAAACCAGCCGATTTTCTTCTAACCATCATGCGTATGTTGTGAATTAGAATCAATCTAAATTAACAGGTGCGTAGCCGCTCTCTGCAATTAGCATACTGCCACGCCTCTATTTCTCCATATAAGGACCTCCGTTTGTCCTGAAGAGAGCGGTGCTGAACAGTTGAAGTTATAAGAGATGGTACCAAAAGGTAAAAACACAAGAATCTCACAACAGCAGAAATTGAAGGCGTCGTAGGTGGAAAACACAAAACACACACTTTTCTGTAGCGTGTCTTCCGGAGTGACGATGTTTAAAAAGAATGAAGCCTGGGCTGCAATAACTGAGGCGCTGAATGCTGTACACTGCTGAGCACTAGAGCTGTGGACATTTCTCTAAGATAGATGCATCACGACGTGGACTCCATCTGAATAATTATAGTACCGCTGCTTCAGGATCAGACACTCATCAAAGGTCCGGTCGTCCTGTGTCTGAGTCTCTGTCGAAGTCTGTTCCGCCATCACTCCCCCTCTGACCTGCGCTCACTTTACACTTTAACAATAAACACTGATCACAAGTTATTAGGACACGTACAGGACTGACATTTACTTTGTGTTTGTTTGATTCTCTCTAGAGTTTACGAGACATGTTTAAACCTGCTACACAACACGAGACGTAACGTGACGTGCACAGTCAGGACATCAGGGTTAAAGTGACCGGAACGACCCAGAGTCATGATCCGACATCATCGATGAATAACTGAATACATGTGATTATCAGTTTGTGTGTGAAGAGGGACAGAGACGAACACACACACTCCTGCAGACAGAAGAGTTCCTCCCACAGATTATGACTTAACGTAGTGTTTTATCATTGTTTCAGAAGAAGCAACGCCCCGTTTATCCAGAAACATAAATATGAAGTCAGCAGGTTTTTAGAGAGATGATGAGGATGAAAGGGCGTCAATTACATAGTTTTTTAATACATTGGGTAAATAAATTTGTAAATAATTTTTTTTCTGTCCATCTACTATTTTTATTTAAATAAATGGAGTTTTAATATACTATGCATTTAGTCAAAAGAGGGTGTGTTTAAATTTTCCAGGACCGTCTGGCCTCCAGATTTGTGTGGCAAACGTTCGTACGCACAGTTTAAGCACAGATTTGTGAGTACGCACTGTTAGTGAATGAGGCCCATTGACTTTTTCTGACCTCAAGCATCCTCAGTTTCCATGGTAACTGCAGACTCATGAAACTCAACCTGTTTCATGAGACAAACTGCCCCCTATATGAATAACAAACTATAGAAATCTGATCAGAAGCAAACACTTAAAAGTGTGTGTGCATTTGTACTAAGTCCAATGATCACCAAGGTTTTTTCTACTTAATATTTCTGTAAACATAAAAGAAAGTTGACGTGCTGCAGAGATTTCCTACTTCCAGTATCTCTGCCGTTTGTGTATTGACTATCTTACCCACTGCAATATTTAAAATCAAAAACTAGTTGATCTAGTTATTACATATCGTCCACCTGCCGCTTCCTCTGAATTTTTTGCTAAATTAGACATTTTACCTGAGGTAGTTCTCAGCACAGATAAAATAATTATGGTAGGTGATGTCAACATTCATGTTGGTGTTGCTAATGACAGCCTTTGTTCTGCATTTTATTCACTAATAGGCTCAATTGGTTTTATTCAACCTGTTAATAAAACCATTCACTGTTTCACCCTTATTCTGACATATGGCATTGCACTTGAACATTTTATGTTTCTCCAAAACCTCCTTCTGTCTGACCATTTTTTCATTAAATTTGCAATTATTAACTCCATATTTAGAGCTACGTGTCAGTAAAATACAGGAAAGTAATCAAAACTTCACTCCGCTCGTTGATGACTTTCTTCATAGTACAACTATAGTACCCTTGACACTGTCGCCCCTTTGAAAAAGGTAGTAAATCAGAGGAGGTTAGCTCCATGGTATAATTTACAAACAAATGCTTTAAAACAGACATCACGTAATTTGAAAAAGAAGTGGTGTTCCACCAATAAAGATGATTTTTGCCTAGCCTGGAAAGATAGCGTGATATGTTGCACGAAAGCCCTCCGAAGTGCCAAAATCTCCTATTATTCAACATAGATTGAAGACAATATGAACAATCCCAGGTTCTTCTTCAGCACTGTAGCAAGGCTGACAGGGAGTCAAAGTTCTGTTTAAAAGTGGCAGCTTGTTAATACGGGGTGCTGGGGCGCCGCCCCCTCCAACATCTTGAGGGAAAAAAATTCTATATAAACATATTAAACATAATTTAATTAGATAATTTAAATAGATAATATATACTTGTACAATGCACCTGGTAGACCGTAGGCACCTGTGAGCATTTTATAGAAATTGTTTTCAGATTGTTTAGTTTCTGTCTAAATACAAATACACTTCCTGGTGTGCGGAGCCGGTCAAATGAAAGTGAATGTGGGTCCTTAAATATTTTGCAACCAAGGGACCTGAGGCTGCTCTTTAATTGGTTGTTGCATATTTTCCACGGGATGCAGCTCTATGCGCCCTAGACACTAGGTATTGAGGTACATTTTTTTAATCTAATGTGATTGGTTGACCTTCGCTGTCTTCACTGAATTGCTTACGCTGTGAGCTGACCAGCAAACATATAGCCACGTCAAGGGGAACTTCGGCAAATCCGGTAATTTCTTTACAGAAACACCCCAACAAGATAAAAAGATTGACCCAATTAACAGATTCAGCAGCCGACAAGTGATCAAGTATGAGCTTGCACCCTGGGCTTCTCCTGCTCTTGTTATGAGAAACAGCGGTGGCTAACTTGATGTGATGTAAGTAATGCCTTTTATTGCTTCCCCTGTCTGCTGTTTTTTGTCTGCACGAAGGTGCCGACACTTTACACACACTTGTGAATGTATTGTTCTTTGTCTGGAACATATCATCTGTAAAGGTGTGACTTATAGGCTGCATCCTAAATGTGTTGGAGAGGAAATAGTATCATGTATGGTTGAGGTGTTGTGTCAGTCAGCTGAGTTCTTGGAACAAAGGACAAACACAGTTAAAACAGAGTAGAGCAAAAGGTCACTATAGAATTCAGGTGATCTCAGGATCAACTTCTGCAAAAGACATGAATAGACAATTGGCTCACATGCTGGCCAGTGGGTGCACCATAAAGTTTATGTTGAGCTGTACCCTAGATGGAAATGTCTGCTGTAAGCATAAACTAAGAAGTTATTAAGTCAATTTCCATTACACTTGCAACTCAACTTGGACTTACACACCAATGACTCAAGACTTCACTCGGACTTGACCTCATTTACTGGTTATGACTTGACATATTTCACAAAATATAAATTGTATTTATCTTATCAAAACGTGTGCAACTAATTCCTGTATTCTCGAGTCACTCATTAAGCAAAGTGGTGGCTGCCTATGTTAAAGGTGGGTGTGGTTGCCACAGTTGTTGTGGAAAATTAGTGACAATTAGCTGTGACTTTCTTGTGAAATCGTGTGTGCCCCAATATTAAATACTTGAACCTTTGATCTACTGCGTTTTGTTTTCCAAAAATAAATTGCAAGAAATCAGATGTGAAGGCAGTTCAGTGGTTTATTCACCTGTATGAGTGATAAAAGAAGATTTACAAACGTATCTCTTCAGGCTGTTATATTCATTGTGAGATAATTACTTATTAAATAGCCTTGTTGTTAATAAGATTAAATATTATGATTGTGTTTAATTAATTGTATTTTATGTTGTTGTATTTGGGAAGCGACCTTGGGTCTCATGAAAGGTTCTCTTAGAAAGGAGCTCTAAAACTGTTATATTATATAAGAATTTGTTTATTTAGACAAATATTTTGAACATTTTGTGAAAGATTCTAAAATAATTAGTGAAGCAACTTTTTCCGTGTAAATGCTAGAGGTCACTCAATCAAAACATGTGCAAGTGGCAGAAACAGACTTCCACTGTTGCACAGCAGAGAACGAGCATCCTTGGCAAGCAGAGGACAAAATGATACCACGTGCAAGACATGTGCAACCACAATTACAGAAAGAGTCTTCAACATCCAACTTTGTTCACCATTGTTCATGTTTACAGTTTTATGCCTAAGTTAAGACAAGAAAGGAAAGAATATCCATCCTTGTTCACTTTTTTCCATGGTAGGCAGTTTAAAATGTCAGCTCTAAAAACTAAAGACTAAGATATCTTCTCATTTCTGCTATGTGCACTGTCTTCTCCTTTGCTATGCATTTCCAGCCTCCCATTACAACAGTGCTTTCCAATAAAGTGGGAGTTTTCCAAATTCACAACACATATTAAGTATCACTTTGATGAATGAGAACATTATTACATAGTGTAAAAGCAGCTCACTCACTCACACACTAAAATCAACTTGCTTTATTAGCATGAGTAAGTATTCAATAGTGTTCAAAAGCAGTATTCAGTATTTACTCTCATTTGTCTTGTCTGTTAGAGAATGTGTGTGCAATGGAGATTCACAGATGCTTGATGATTGGGTCTTTAGGTCAAGATGTAGCCTTTGCTGATTCGTCAGGCTTCTATCACATGCCCCCCTTTCAGAAGAAAACAACCAGCATTTGCCTCAGCTACTAGTGGAGAAGGCGACATGGATGATCCATTCCAAGTGTTGCTGACACTGTATCTTTGTTAACAGCTCTTGTGCAGTTAAATTCTGTATTTGACAATTCTACAACTGCTTAAATCCATAGGAGACAAGGTATTCTTCGAGTAATTTCTATGTACAGCAGTGCATGTATGTCTTCCTGTTTACGTTAGCGCATGCACAGTGAACATGAGTAGTCACGTGATATGCGTTTTCCAGCGTTATTTTAGTATTGCTTCTATATATTTCCTCCTTTAGACTTGTTGTTAGTGCCACTATTTTAGTTCTAAAAATTGATTATCAGTTTTTAAGTATTGTTTTTATAATATTGTAATAATGTTTTTTGAACTGTATTCCCATTGTAAGGCTACCTGATTGCCCGGTGCTGCTCTCCACCCGATTTTAAAAAGAATAATTGTTCTCCCTTTTTACAAAATAACATTTCCCCCTAAATGTATTTAATATGCACACCCCTCCCCCACCTTGTTACACATATATACACATATCTATACATACACATGCACATATACATATACAATTTAAAAGAAAATACAAATTTAATTATAATGCTTTTTATATAGATACTACTTATCAGTGTCCTTTAATTTAACCAAATTACAAGGATACCATTCTGTTCCCAGCAGATGGGCATTGAAATTCTTTCTACCTTTTAGAAGTACTTGGTCTACATACATTTTGCCATGATAGTGCTATCATCTGTTTTGCCTGTAGCAAACATGAATCCAAATGTGTTTGCTTTTCTTTCCTTTATTTATGTTCTTTTGAATAGCAACCTAAGGTGAAAAGCTTGAGCTCCATTGTTAATTGTATCGACAAAATAACTATTATATCTTTTACCTCTGCCCAGAACCTTTATTTTATCACATTCCCAGACACAATGAAAAAAGGTTCCCTTGGATTGTCCACATTTAAAGCATAAATCTGGAATATTGCTATTAAATTTATTTAGTTTTTCTGCCAATTATATAGTAAAAGCCTAAGATGTGTGTTTTCTATTTGAGTTTAAGCTGCTTTGCAAGCATTTTCCCAATCGTCAAATTAAATAATGTCCTGTAAGTCCTCTCTCCAAGCTCTGAGTTTAGCTTCAGAAGATTCGGGGGACCCAGATATGAGTAAATCATAAAATCTAGATATTATGTTTTTCCCAGTACTGTCTTTCAGAACGGTTTTCTCTAATGGTGAAAAGGGAGGAACAGCTAGTGATTGTTTTTGGGTGGCTTCAATAAAATTTCAGACTGACTTACAACTCCTCAAATTACATCAGTTTAACATTATTTAAATTCTGCATTTTCTGCAGCCCTTTATACAACCAAGTCCTAAATCCACTATCGGCTGCACCAGGTATGAAATTATAATTTCCCCAAAATGGGCTAAAACGTGAAAGAGAAAGTGCCTCATCCAAATATTTCCTTACCGCATGCCAATCAACATTAATCATGTTCCTGGTTATGGGGTTAGTGGTTTTACTTATGAGATTCTTTAGACTGGTTGAGTACATATATTCAGGAAAGGATAGTATAGGGATTGAGATTCCCTATCTCTCCAGACAGGAGAATTATCATTCGTAAAGTAAAACATAATAGATCTTAGTTGAGCTGCCCAATAGTACAGTACCGGATTATGACACTGGAGCCCCCCTCTATCATAGGGTAAGTACAGAAGAGACAGCTTTAGTCTGGGTCGTCTGTTATTCCACAGACAATTTATGTACAACTTTTTTTCACTTAGAGAATAGATCTGAGGGAGGAGGCAATGGGATGTTCTGGAACAAATAGAGTAATTCGGGGAGTATATTCATTTTCAAGATATTTATCTTTCAAATTAATGAGGTTGGCATGGATGTGCATCTATTCATCAAACTAGTAATTAATTCCATGGTAAAATCATAATTAGATTTGATCACATCGTCTATATTTGGTACAATGAAGACACCCAAATACGTAACTTGATTACCAACATTAAACTGAGAAACTTGTGTGGACGGATTACCTCTCTCTTTGGAGTTTAGTAGCATTATAGAGGATTTTGAGTCATTTACTTTGTAGCCTGAAAAATCACCAACATTTCTAAATACTCTTAACACAGCTGGTATGGATTTCTCCCGGTTAATGAAAAAAATAACGTCATCAGCATATAACGCAATATAATGATCAGTCCGACCTATATTGTTACACCAGCTATCTCTTTATGAGATTGTACGGCTATGGCAAGGAACAACACGAGGGATAAGGAACCCTGTGCTGAAGTACTCACTGCTGTTACAATGGGAACAGTCATGACTGTTTTTAGGCCCTTTCACCTTCACTAAAACTGCTCTCAAATCCCCAAACGGAGGTTCTCAGACTTGGTTTTTAGAAAAAAATAGATGTTGAAGGTGTTTCCTTCGCAGTCATGTCACTCTCAAATCTCTCGCACCTGTTCTTATACCCGCCACGAGAAATCAAGGAATTATTTCCCGCTCTGACTCCCATAGGGTCCCATGTTAATTTTGAGTAAATTTCGGGAAAGAGCAAAACGGAAAAATAAAACCTAAATCGCTCCCACGGCCCCATTTCTTAGCTCTCACCAATAAAAAATAGATCTGGTTGTTGTTTAAAGTCTTATAGTTTTTGAGTAACAAGCATTTGTTTGAGGAGAGCGCTAGAGTGGAGATAAATATCGGCCCCATTGAATCCAATGTTAAATTTCGGAGGACATTTTTGGAATGACAACTACGTTTCTAAATTTTTTTTCTGACACATCCAATTGCCGTCAATTTTCAATATTGACTCCTTGTTACAGCGCTACCTAGTGTTCAGTGTGAAAATGAAGTGTGAAACCCTATTCTGTCACCTGATCAAGTAAACGCTATCACTATCACTGCATACACACTAATAGTGATAGCGCCACCTAGTGGTCAGTGTGAAAATGAAGTTTGAGCAAACGATCCCAAATTGCACACACTTCATCGTATTCCTAACCTGAACAGATACATTAGTGTGTATGCAGTGATAGTGATAGCGCCACCTAGTGGTCAGTGTGAAAGTGAAGTTTGAGCAATCTGTCCCAAAATTCTGTCACATGATCAGAGCCCTGACCTGAAGAGACCTATGAGTGTGTATGCAGTGTTAGTGATAGCGCCAACTACTGATCAAGTCTGGTACACTGGTACATTTTCTCTCTCTCTCTCTCTCTCTCTCTCTCTCTCTCTGTTATACCTGCCAGTCTCTCTCTCTCTCTCTCAAACTGGTACATTTTCTCTCTCTCTCTTAAAGCAGCAAGTCTGTCTGTCTCTCTTCTCAAAAAAAAAGAAAAAAAAAAAGAGTCTGTTGCGCCGGCAGCAAGCAAGGCACCCATTCGAAATTTCTCGGCAGGAGGAATTTTCTAGTTTTAGTTGAAATCGCCATTTAGATGGGTCTCTTGTCAACCTTGAATCTGCATAGAGCATTAAGACTGGTGCATGGTCTGAAATAAGGATACCATTGTAGTTGCAGTCTTTAATTTTGAGACCAAAATTGCTGATATTAAAAAGTAATCTATACAGGGGTGGGATTGATGACTACTAAAGTAGCATGAATATTCTACAGCACATGGTTTTAATTCCCTCCATATATCTTTTAGGTTTAGCTCATTCATAAAGTTAAGTATTACTTCCCTGCTCTTAATATGTGATTTATCTATGCCTGATGACTGGTCCTTTGTTGGTTCCAATATGCAATTCAAGTCCTTGAAAAATCTTGGATCATCATTATTAGGAGCATAAATACTCAATTTATTTTTTCTGTTAGAAGGTTACCTTGTACTATCAAGTACCAGTCTTAACCTTAATTAGATTTGTTAACTGAAACGGTAATGACCTATGAATTAGAATCATAAACACCACTGACATGTGTTGAAAAAGATGCTGAAAACACCCATCCCCTCTGTATTTTAATATCATCCCTTGCCAATAAGTGTGTTTCTTGAAGAAATATAAGTTTTGATTGCAAACTGTTAAGTCTGTTCCTAACCAGATTCTTTAAAGTTTATGCAAAGCACTGCAATTCCAGAATGTATATTTAACCTCCACACCCAGCGACATGACCTTTGACACTGATTATATTAGCCAAATAGATGAAAACCACAACAAAAAAAGGAAAAGGAAAAACAAAGGGTAAAAGCGGAAACTTGATTACATTTGAGAAACATGAACATTCTTAACACTGATGTTCCAACAAACATCAAACATTGCGAACCCTAACAATCCCCTGACCCGCTTGATTCCACCCCAAAGGACAGTCCCCCCCATATGTTGAGACATTCCCCTACAACTAACGACTGCTCCACCCACAACAGCGCAAGTCTTCCTAATCTAGGTGTTTTAGTGCTCTCTGCCATTTAACAACAATATGGCCCACTTATATTGTATAAGCCACCTTAACAAAATGTATGTTAAGCCCTGGTTAGACCAGTTCATTCAAAATTAAGATGGAATGAACTCCGGTGAACTGCAGACACAGAGTACAAACGAATGAGAGAATATCTACAAAACAGGAGCTCACTTTTAAAGAATTGTTCACGGGCTTACAGCCCATTATAGAGAATAAAATTCTTTGTATTTAATAAAAGACTGCATTTAACCCTCTTTAGTGTTGGTGTGCTACCCAAGCGTTGCAGGACTTACTACTAATATAACTAATACAACTGTTAAACGAGAGAGAGAAGAAAGGTACCAGGTACTTTGTATTTGTCTGTCCCTCTTTCTTTTGCAATCTGTTCGATGAAGCCTTCCACATCGGACGGGTTCTCAAATGTGTGTCTTTATAAGTCACCAAGAGACTAGCCGGTAACAGCATGCCACACCGGATTCCCATGTTCCATAGTTTCTTCCGCACTGCAACATCATCTTCTGTCGTTTGTGCACCCCCATGGCGGTGGGCTCCCTCTATTCTGTGAGCCCTCTCCAGTGTAAGTTTAAGACTAAGCGGTGGTAAATCCAGCACTTCAGGGAGCCAGTTCTCTAGAAGTGTACAAGCATGTCCTGCTTCAGTGTCTTCGGGCAGGTTCACCAGTCTTAGATTGTTTAGTCTGGACCTCGCCTCCAAGTCCCCAACTTTATCTTCCAGGCTCTTGTTTTTAGCTTCAAGAGTTCTGCATCGAGCTCATGTTGTCCTCGGTGGTTGAAATTCTTATTTCAGCTTGTGCCACACGTTCGAAACATTCGCTTATTGGCTGTGGCAGACAGAACTTTTTCCAATCTAGCTCCCTCCTGCTTTCATCAGTCGGCATTGCTTGAGCTAAGCTAGTGTTAGCATCATCCTTGCTAGCTTCAGAGTTTAGCTTGGATGATCCGAAGTTCGGTAGTTTTGATTGCAGCGTTTTTGTATGGCTTTTAGCAGATTTTCCAGCTGCGGTCGACATCCTAACTCGTTAACGTAAAGACAACACAGCAATTTGTTGATGAATGATTGCTCTAATAGGATTTAGAACAGAAAGTGGCGGAGCACCTAGTGTATGCGTCTTCCTAGCAGGTCGCCATAACTGGAAGTTACATTAACACTTTTTCTACTTTTATGGCTTGAATGATTACTTACCAAGCAGTGCGGAGGTAAAGAACTGATACTCGTCCTCTCCATTGTCGTAGTCGAGCGGTGTGCTGTATTCTTCTAGGGGCGTACCCTCAAAGCAGTCATCATCCCAGTATTCATCTTCATCATCATCCTCACTGCCATGGCCTGTCACTGTGCCGGACTGCTGCTGCATGGCATTCCAGTTCTCATTCACCTCATCTTCATCACTGGGAATCTCCTCTGCCAACACAAAACATACCCATTTAGATAAAAGCATTTAACGTCAACAATGAAATTCAATTACAGTAGTAATTAGTTACTTCTCCAAAGGAGAGAAAAAAAGATATATATGAGATATCATAACATTTTACAATGACCACTGTATATCCCCACATCCGATCAGATCCCACCACACCCGCAGACTCAACATCCCAAATTGATAACAAATTTTAAAAAAGCAACTAACATAAATGTTATACATCTGATTAAGGAATTTAGGAGAGAAAAAAAAGAATGATGATAATAAAGACAATAATTAATCAAAATGAAACAAGATTAGAGAAAGAAAACAGAGGGACATAGAAAAAGCGTAAAGATAAATTATTAAGTTTGGCCCAGGGATAATAAAAATAATTAAAAAGTTCGACTGTGTGCAGGCTATTTTGTTTTGCTTTTTATATATCAAAAAAATATACATTTGTTTTCGGTATCCTCTTCCATTTGTCATTCTACAGGCTATACGTTTCTAATCCTGTGATTTACTGACTCACCGCTTTCCTATTAATATACACTCACCGGCCACTTTATTAGGCACACCTGTTCAATTGCTTGTTAACACAAATAGCTAATCAGCCAATCACATGGCAGCAACTCAATGCATTTAGACGTGGTGAAGACGACTGGCTGAAGTTCAAACCGAGCATCAGAATGGGGAACAAAGGGGATTTAAATGACTTTGAATGTGGGATGGTTGTTTGTGCCAGACGGGCTGGTCTGAGTCTTTCAAAAACTGCTGATCTACAGGGATTTTCACACACAACCATCTCTAGGGTTTACAGAGAATGGTCCGAAAAAGAGAAAATATTCAGTGAGCAGCAGTTGTGTGGATGAAAATGCCTTGTTGATGTCAGAGGTCAGAGGAGAATGGGCAGAGTGGTTCGAGATGATAGAAAGGCAACAGTAACTCAAATAACCACTCGTTACAACCAGGGTATGCAGAATACCATCTCTGAATGCACAACATGTCGAACCTTGAAGCAGATGGGCTACAGCAGCAGAAGACCACACCGGGTGCAACTCCTGTCAGCTAAGAACAGGAAACTGAGGTTACAATCGCACAGGCTCACCAAAATTGGACAATAGAAGATTGGAAAAACATTGCCTGGTCTGATGAGTCTCGATTTCAGCTGCGACATTCAGATGGTAGGGTCAGAATTAGGCGAAAACAACATTAATGCATGGATCCATCCTGCTTTGTATCAACGGTTCAGGCTGGTGGTGGTGGTGTAATGGTGTGGGGGATATTTTCTTGGCAAACTCTGGGCCACTTAGTACCAATTGAGCATAGTTTAAACACCACGCCTTGTTGAATCTATGCTACGAAAAATTAAGGCAGTTCTGAAGGCAAAAGGGGGTCCAACCCGGTACTAGCAAGGTGTACCTAATAAAGTTGCCGGTGAGTGTATGTTAAAATACTAGACTCTCTTTCAGAATTTTAGATATCTCAGTAGCTTATGGCTAAGCTAGGGAGCTAGCTTGATAACTTTGATAACTAATTGTCATCAAACTAGTCATTTTCATTCTTGTCACTGAAACTGCTTTCTAATTTTGACAAATGTCAGAGGAATTTACCACAATTACAATGTCACTTGCAGATGCTATGACAGTATGATTGGTGAATTCCTAATCAGTTTTTGAGGGTTCACCAATAGCTACAGTATACCTTGAAAACTCAGTATTCAGGAAGATTACTTGTTGGTCAGTCACATTTTCGGGGCATTTTGTAATGTGGAGAAAGTTCCTCCCAGATGAACATAAAGGCCAAATTCATAACTAATCTGGTACCTGTTACATTAACAAATAGGTTAAGCCTACTTACTTACTAGGATTAGTGGTCTGGTGGGTGAACAGGGGGGCCTGGGATGGAGTCAAATTCCCGGCCTGAATTATTGTTTCAGTCCGCCACTGGTTATGGGGGCCAATTCCAATAATGATATAAAAAGGAGCAAATCAAATTCCGAAAGACACACACACACACACACACACATATATATATATATATATATATATATATATATATATATATATATATATATATATATATATATATATATATATATATATATATATATATATATATATGCATTTATTCCTGATTTATTCCTGTTTTTTAACAGGTTTGACTCACCGACACGGGACAATCTTCCCTCCACCTCCTCTCATGTCCCCATTCTCACCTCAGCTACCCCCCTCCCTGTGACAGCAACTCCACAGCTCCCCGCAGCAGACACCTGGAATCCAGAGCCACTGGTGAACAACCCATCAACGGCCCATCACCATCAACCCCTACCTCCCTTCTCTAACCTTCCCTTTCTCTCATACCTTCCTCAACCCTGACCACCCTCCTCTCAGCTCCCCCCTTCCAACTCCTCACACCACCCCCAGTCTGTCCCCCACCACACCCCAAACTACCCCAAAAATTAGGACCAGCCAGGTAAGACAACTCACCAGAACCAGGATCAACAAGGCCAGAGGACTGGACAACATTAACCCACAGGTGGTCAAGATGTGCGCAGAGTTGACACATCTCTTCAACCTCTTGCTAAGGCTGGAAAAAGTACCCAAGATCTGGCAGACATCCTGCATTGTCCCTGTACCAAAGAAGGGCTGTCCCAGAGCTCCAAGTGACATTGGGGTCGATGATGCCATCATCTTACTGGCCTCACAGAGCATACACACACCTGGAGAAGCCACAAAGCACCTTGAGGATTAAGTTCTTTGACTTCTCCAGTGCATTTGACACTGTTCAGCAACACAGGCTGGCCCACAGGCTCTCTGTGATGCAGGTGGACTGAGACCTTGTGACATGGATCACTGACAGGCCGCAGTATTTCAGGCTGTAGGACTACTTGTCAGACGTGAAGTAAGCAACACGGGCACACCCCAAGGAACTGTCCTGTCACCATTTCTATTCACCCTTTACACCTCAGAGTTTTGCTACAAACCAGGAACATGCCACCTACAAAAGTTCAGTACAACTCCTCCATCGTCGGCTGCATCACAGATGACAAGTAGGAGGGGCACAGAGACCTAGTTGGGAGATTTGTAGGAAGGTGTGGAAGAAATCACCTGCAGCTCAACATCAGGAAAACCGAGGAGCTGGAAGTGGACTTCCAACGTAGAAGGAGATCCCCCATCCATAATGTGATTAATGGACGAGGGGCGGAGATGGTGAATAGGGGTGGGGGTGCATCTCAATAACAAACTGGATGGGTCAGACAACACTGAGGCCCTCTAAAGGACGGGAAAGAGCAGGATGTTCTTTCTGAGGAGGCTCATGTCTTTCAATGTGTGCACTAGGCTGCTGCAGATATTTTATCAGTCTGTAGTGGCCAGTGTCATCTTCTTTGCTCTGGTGTGCTGGGGAGGTGGCATTAGAAGCTGTGGCACCAACAAACTTGCTGGTGAGGAAGGCCAGCTCCGTGGTGGGAATGGAATGGGACTGTGTGACTGAAAATCCATCATGGACAACCCCTCTCATCCCCTCTCTGCTGAACTGAGGGGGCTCAGGAACACATTTAGCCAGACTAATCCAGTGACACATGACTAAAAGCACTTGGGGGGGGGGGCTCCTTTGGGCCATCAGCCATTAGACTGCACAACGCCACATCACCTACAGTCACGGCACAGACATCTATATTTCCGGAAAGAACTTCTGCACATTTTGTGCAAATGGACAAATTGCACAAGAACACTTTGAGTCCTATCTCTATATCCCACATTATTGAAAAAACAGTCTTATGTATATGTGACATTATTTCTACTATCTCTGCTGTGTCATTTGTGAATTTCCTCTACGGAGGATAAATAAACTGACAAAGAGATTTAATTCTGACTTGTCATTTTGCAGTTTAACCATAAACATTTTTACGAATATGTAGACATTGAAAGTAAAATAGAAAAATTGTTGATTTAATATGCCAGATTTCTCCCCCCTTAAATCCATGCATTATTCCCTGTGAAATCTGTAAAAATCTCCAAAAACAACTTATCTCGCAATGTTAAAGGAAGTAATAAAAAATGTGTCAAGTGTAATGAGTTCTTTCCTGGCCCATGCCTCATCTTTTCACCAAAAAAGCATAATCTTGCTGACAAACAAACAAACAGAAAAGGGTGAAACATAATCTCCTTGGCAGACGTAGAAATGGGAACAATGGACATAATAATGGTAACATCAAAACAGAGTTTTTATAAATAGTGTAAAATTGTGCATGAATTTCCGAGTTTCACATTGTCTTGTTGGAGTTTAACACTTTGCCATCCAGTTGAGTACCTTCCCCCAGGTTTTGAAATAGACATATTACTGGTGAAAATGCAACTTTAATATTAGAAAGGTATGGCAATTGGGTAAACCTGCAGAATTTGCTCCTCAACATTGTCCTTTTACATTCCTCACTCATAACTGAAAGCATATTTCAAATCACAGCACATTCAGCTTTGACTGGCAGATAATTTAAGCTGTTCTATTAAGGATGGATGAATGGATGGATAGATGTCACTGGAAAGAAGTATGTGCTAATGTGGATAGTGACAATACAGATATAAGATGATAGAAAATTTGAGGTGAGAGAAGTAGAGTACGGTAGCCATATACATTCTGAACCATTTAATGCAGTGAAATTAATTAACCTTAAAAAACAAGCCACAGGAGGAACCCTTAGCCATCACCGTAGAACTAAGTTAATATATTAGGCTGCTATATGAGCAGTAGACAAGGTTTTGGAAATCCAATTCTTTTACACTTGACTTGAAGTGAAGTAGAGACTTTCGGGTTAGGAAAGTAGATATGCTGAAGATAATTTGCCATTGGAACTGAATCAAGATCTGAGAAGTTGAGGGTCCGATCCACTGATCAAATCAGAAAATCTAATTTCAATATTATACCAAAGCCAATCCTCCGCTCTGCTTTCTGTCTGCCCTGATGAATCTGCTTTTGTTTCTGCACCTTTTCTTCCTTTAAGTAAATTTTGTTCCTCTCGTCATCTATCTCATCTTTCCTGATCTTTTCTCACCATTCTGGTCTTCATCTTGGGGCCCTGTGTGGGCCAGCACATCTGGTTTGTTGATGAGGCGAGAGGTGTGAAGGTGCTTGAGACCCAGGAAAAGGAGCAGGATGGAGGGGATGATCTGGGCAGCAACACCATCAAGCACTGCTGGTCGGCTGGGCAGCTCCATCAGCACACTTAGGCCGATGATACATATCTTCCGGTCATGAAGCCTGAGGTGTGTATAAGGGAAAGGAAGGCAGAGAGATAATGGGGTTGAGGGTAAGTGACAGTATCAGTATTCCTAAAAGTTCTCAAAGATTTTTTAAAGAATCCACAGAACATTGACAATCTAGTTTCAAGGTATCTAGAGGCGCTAAGAAGCCAAATGAAAACTTCCTAACACATGTTAGGATTTCACATGGAATTAACCAAAATAATAAAACAAAGCTGACAAACGCCACTGTTGATTCATGGACCGCTTCAGATAAAATAATAGACAATAATAGATGAAGGATTTCATGTGTGATACTTAGTTGTATTAAATAAATGAATGTCTTTGTACTGTAGCTCAAACAAGCCTCTCTTTTGTATGAGGAAAACATCAGACCTTTATTAAGTAACTATTTTAAATGGTAAATAACCCTTCAGTAGAGGGAAGACCTCGACGTTGGATGAGATAGCAAAGAAGAAGAACACAGTAGATGGTGGTAATGCACCTTGACGTTGGTTGCCACCCACCATTAAACCGAACAAAGAAGAAGAAGAAGAAATGGTAAATGTTATCTAGTCTAGATGCATGATGATGTTGGTTGCCACCCACCAATAAACCAAACAAAAAAGTAGTAGACGACCACTCACACCATTCACACACACATTCATTCAGTGCATTTATGTGCAGCACTTTCTCTATGAGAAGGGGCAATTTGGGTTCAGTGTCTTGCCCAAAGACTGGGATCAAACTGCCAACCTTCTGGTTAGAGGATGACCCGCCCAGACCTTATATTTAAGGAAATGTTCTTATTTGCTTTCTGTTTTAGAATAAGACGTACGGGACAACACCTTTAAAGCTCACTAATTTGCATAAGATGCATATCTCACATTCTGAACTATCTTTATCATTTACCATCAGCACATCTGAGCAACATCTCCAGCTATAGTATGTAATGGCAAATTCTGCATTTGTGTTATGTTTAATAGAAGAACAGATATGTATTTGTAAGAAGTATGAACAAATGTGTTTCTATGAGTTAACTTACACTCTACAAGTTTTGATTAAGGAACACAGATGTGTATTGCTTCCCCCCTTTCCCCTTTTTCCCTGTTACTGCAGGGGTCACCCAAGGTGTTAGAGTAGAGGGGTGCAGGGATTTCTTTCATGAATACAGGACGGGGGTCTTTTGCCTCGTAAACTAAGATAAGAGGTCTGTGGGATAGATGGTCTCACGTCCACCCTGAGTATACATCAAGGGAGTGATGAAGGCCTTTTGCTCCACGCGGGGAGGGGCTTGTGATTGTATAAGTGTATTGATTTTCCTATGCTCTTTGCTCATTGTTACAAGTCACGCTAGGTGATGTTTGGCAGTGAGTCCACCTGCAGGTGTAGAATTAAACTTACCGTGAAACAATGTATGACTTTGTCCTTGACATTACAGAAATTCCCACGACAATTATTTGTTGGCAAATATGGTCAGTGAGCACAGGTTTTGGTAATAGGTGCTATGGTGCCAAACAAGACAACTTCACCATTTTTGTTTGCGGAAAAATTGTTCTATAGCACTTAACCCATAGGTTGTGTTGGTACACTTATATTTAGACATAGTTGAGACAAATTAAATAAGTGTTTGTAAGTTTGTGTAGAGGTGCTATTGGCTGCATTACAGGCTAGCTGTTTCCCATTCTAAAAGTAGTGTTAAGCTAGGCTAACCTTATCCTGACTCCAGCTGTACTTCACACAGACACAGCAGACCATGATATTAATATGTTCATCTTACTTGTAGAGAGAATGCACACATACATCTTCTTCTATTTCGCAATTCCACAAATCTCTGTCTTTCAGTTTGTATGTGGAACACATATCTTAAGAACCATTCATCTTATCAGCTTCACACTTATCATGTGTATTATTACAGGCCCAAAGATGTGCAGTGTCCAGTTTGGTGCGATTTGGACACATGATACATTCAGTATCATTCAAATTTGAATAAACAGGCAAACAGCAAATTGCCGTTAATGACAAAGGGGCCTTAGCAGTCTGCGGACCAAGTTGAACATCTCTACTTCCACGTCTTCAGATGACCAACAACAGTGGTCGGCTACTGGCAGCCTGAGGCCCGCCAGCAATAATATCTGGGCCACCAGATCATTTGCATAAATTGTTTATTTTTATTTCACCATATCAGACTGACAGACATTCACAGGCGTTGTATGTCTGTCATGACATATAATTCATATAATGACTTTCTCTTTAGCTATTTGACTACAAAGAAAAATTACAATTTGTTGCTGCAATGCCTTATACTGAACTGAAGTTCAAGAAGAGTTGTGAACTTGGGTCTGAAGATTGTGTCGATTGCTCAACACACCTCTGAAATAGCCAACTTGCAATGTATTAAAAAAAAATATCTGTGACGTAAATCATTCAAATTTGTATATAAGCCACACAAAATAACTGTATCTACAGTATCTAAAAGAACAGTATCTACCTGTATGGATCCCAGAGGTCCTTTTTTGAATGACTAATTGTGATGAGTTTTCCATTTAATTTACCCCCTTTGCTTCTTTCCCTGATCTCTGAAAACTGACTATTGTCTGACTAAATATAACATTAAGTAAGAATAGGTGCAAAAGTACACCCAAAGATTAATGACTAATCCAGCATTGTTAGCAGAGTTGTCCACTATTGCTGTTTTTCAGACATGACCTCTAGAGGATGTCTGAATTGGTCCTGAACTTTCTGCAAATGTTGCCTTTCACACATGCACAACGCAGCAGGAGATTCTCTTTTATCAGGAGAGGGGTGGTGTAACATGCAGAGGCAGGATGTAATGTATTAATTCTGCTGCAGAGATCACATGTTTTTGTCTCCAGCATATCGACACTGGCGTAGGCTCTTATCTTAAAAAGTTCTTTCAACATCTTCTATGGTGTATGGCTACGCTTTTTCATCCGCAGATTTTTGTTTTCATTTTGTCTTTTTCATTTTCAGAAGACCCCCACTCCCTCGCAGTGAATCCTGAGGAGGATTTCCTGCTGTGTTCTCACACCTGCCCTTCCTTTCTGTGGACTTAATACTGGGTGCTGGCTGAATTAAGTTCACAGAAAATCCAGGGGATCTCACTTAGACATATGTGTTCACACATCCTCTGGAGAAAGTGCACAGGATCTCCGGAGTTCAGTGCATGTCTGAAGGCAGCTTATGATTACAACCTTGTTGTAGTACGTAATTACATTACTTGTAAATTTGTATAGTACATGGCATCAACCAATGACGTACGACAGCATCTGTAACCTAAGCTCATTTGCTAAATCTTATCCTGTTCATTGTTGCTAAAGACACAATACAAACACAACAGAATAGAGGAAGAGAATAGAACAGAACAGAACAAAACAGAACACAAAAAAGTTCAAGACCATTAGGTCAGATTCCAATTCAGTAACTTCTCATTTTGAGGCAACAGCTAATGACCAAAAGAGACAAGTGGAGGCCAAACACTGACCAAAAAGAGAGCGAGTGTCAGACTTGCATCTGTCTGGTGGACAGAAACCCAGCTGTAAATGATTGCTAACGTTTCTACGTATTTGCAGGAGGTGCGAATGGGCAACAGTTTTCAAGTTCAGTTACTAATATAAAAAATGACTACTACTTTCCGCCCTAATAAACTGGTTCACCAATGAGTTGTGACAGTTTGTAGTCAGTTGTGAGAAAGGAGTCTATAGTACAAAAACAAGCCTTTGAATCCACTCTCTGATTGATTAGGGATTGAGAGCAAACGTTGTCACTATGTCACCACCTGTTTTGTGCCATGACATGCAAGTAATTTTTTTGTCAGATTTTGAGTTAATACCTCAACTGCCTCCTATGTGTTGAGGGGGGCATACTATGATATTTTACCCTTAGTTGTTTATACAATACCAGCATGCTCCTCCTTTTACCACTTATCATGTCTCTCCCTCTATAACCTAAGTACCTCAGTGTTTGAGGTACCATCTAATGATCTACCATAATGTGTTAAAACAGAAGGAGCCTCATCCTTACCCCAGAAAGAACTCTGTGTCATTCATCCACTGGTTGATGAAGTGTGCAGTAATGGGCTGCGGGTTGTGTGGGAAGTGCATGTTGTCCAGAGTGTGTATGAGCAGCACTGGATTGTAGTAAAGAGCAGCGATGGCCACCTGAAGGCACATGGTTCTTAGTTCACTGGATTTCACCCCTCTCATCAAACGCTCCAGCACTGCCTCCACAAACAGAGGGATGCACTGCAGTGGGGAAACACAGATAAATCAGGCTTATACAAATCACTTTTGTTGGGTAATACCCTCCAGTTTTGTATTTGGTTTGTGTACAGACACTGTTCACAATGTTAAGTTACAAGCAGTGTGCGCAACAATCCCATCCAACAGACCTCCCAACAATGTAATGTGTCTCATAGCCAGGTTAAAGATTTCACATTTTGATTCCAGTCACTGCAGTTATAGTCAAGCTTATGTGAAAGAGTGAAGCTTTGCCCCCCTGTTATTTTCAGGTCAGGTAAGGCTTTTTAGGAAGACAGCTATTAGAGATCAACAGCCATCATTATTAAGTTATTTAGTCAGAAAGGACCAATATCTGTGGGGTTCATTTAAAACAAAGACCAAAATAAACATTTTAGTGTTCCAATTTGAATATTTTGGTGCTAGTTCAATTTGAATGGGATTGCTCTTCACCCAGATTAGATTAGAAGGACAAAGCTCACTCAAAGATTCAGAATGAACACAAACGTCAGTCTTTTTAGATCTTGGCGGTTTTTAACAATGAAAGATGAAACAATGAAGAAAACTCCCATAATCCCAGGCTGCTTCTTGACATCACTAAACTCCATCTTTTGTTATTACAGTGGAAACCACTTGTAATCATGAATATAGTGATCAACTGTTTATATGGATCAAAAAGCCTGGGACAGAATTGTTCCTATACAAATGCTTTTTAAATAACATTTACTGTGTTAATTTGGGGTCTTTTCCTACATGTTTGGACCATAGTTATTAGCCCACAAAGGGCCCACAATTTCTTTTACAGTTTTTACTGGCTCTGTCAGTAATTTACTGTTCCTCTCTATGTCTCTATTACTCGAGCTGTGGACTGGGAAATTAATCTAGCCAAACTGGGCGCGCCCTGCCATATCCTTCGGCTTTCCATACATTGACTAAATTTACAAACTCTGTTGTTTTCACCCAGTCTGAGTTTACACATGTGTCAGATGACATTGTTTGTGTGTGTGAGTGCGTGTGTTGGTGTGCTTGTGTGTCAGTGCGCGAGAGAGAGAGAGAGAGAGAGACAGAGAGAGAGAGAGAGAGAGAGAGAGAGAGAGCTAGCGGGATGGGGTGATGAATGGCCACATAACTATGAGGAAAGATTTAACTCATTGAAGAAAAGTATCAATCATTATGTGATGCAATGTTACCTTTCCCTCAAGTTCTGGGAGTATCATACAGAAGCTATGCAATTTGTTTATAGTAATCAACTGTATTTTGACTGAGAGACAGAGCAAAAAGTTACTTACACACTATAAGAAAAATTGATATATATTTTCTTGTCTTTCTCGCCATTGCTGTAAACTCTTACAGGCAAAAATATTTTGGGCTAATAGGATGCATTAAGTCAGCTAAATATGAAATGGCTGGAGAATTTTACATGCACCTATAAATCCTTCCACAACCTATATTTTTTTCCAGTAATAAAATCCAGAATTCCTTATATGTTAAATAAGCGATTCCAAACTGTAACTTGTACTTCAATAGGATGCTTTGCAGTTTCCATAAAACATAAAGAAATATATCCAAAGATTAAGTCAATAATGAATAAATTCATAAAACAGATACATGGTGAAAGAAAGTAAAAATAGTGGATACATAGTTAAAAAATAGATGCATAACTTTATATCAAATTGTGCAAAAAAGCATTGTGTTTACAATGAAGTCAAATGAACACATTTGGAACATGATGCTTAGTGTAAATTCTGAGGGTATATTAGACAGAGAATATTGGGAACTGCTGTGTTAAATGTAGAATATTTGAATGTCAGTCACTCTGTTGATTAATTATATGAAAGTCTGTAATGTTTAGAGTAATTTCTGACCTGGTCGATGCCTCTGCCTCTGCACTGCAGTATGATGACCTCCAACAGTTTGGCAGCATGACACTCTGCATCCTCACCTGCATCTATGGTCAGCACCTACAGGTCAAAGTTCAAAAAATAGTTGCGCAGTCATGGCTAAGTAGCACTGCTGGAGACAGTGGATCTTTGTTCAGATTTTATGCAACAGCAAAACGTCTGTTGTCTGACCTTTTTGCACATGCTGTAAATGACCTCTAAGTGTTTTGGGTTAGACAAGAGCATGTCTGTATCCACAGTGATGTAGTTGTGCAAAAGAGGCATCATATCTGAAACACAAATGCATATTATCATTAATAGTGTTATCATTTTTGTTGGATATATCCCACAAATCATCATGCAAAAAGTAAAATTTACTGTACAGGTACACCATTAAAACTGATTGTGCTCAGTGTATATGATACTGGATTACACTCTGTGTACTGTTAGTAACATAACTAGGTGTGTGAGGCACCTGTGAAGTAATCGAAGCAGTCATGCTGGAAGACCTCGAACAAGATGCCAAGTAGCTGCCACATCTGGGGAGAAATGGTCTGACAGGTGAGGCCAAATGCCAGAGAGAGGATCTCCTCATAGAACTCTGCAGAGAGGGAAGACAGGGCTGCTAATATAATGTTCACACACATTGACAATGTCAGTGCTGAAAACAATTAAGGGAACACTTAAATCCCACATCAGATCTTGATGAACGAATTATGCAAGTTGAAAATCTTTACTGTTGTACATTGTATATGGAAAATGGTCAATGGAAACCAAGATCATCAACCCTTTAAGGGCTGGATTCAAAACCACACTGAAAATCAAATTAATGGCAACTCATAATGTGACTATTCAAGTATGTATGGCAATATTATGTATAGTTCAGGCATAACTCTTTTTTTCTTTCCCCCAATTTAAAGTCTGTAATAATCACTGTGGGAAACTGATTGGAATCATTCCTCTATGTGTAAGGAAACCTAACTATACCTGGCCTGGGCAATTCACAACTTACAAATAAAATGATTCTAACCGGAGGCCTTACTGTGAAGAACTTGCTCATGTTAGTGAAAATTGCAACATCACTTTAAGTAACATCACTGTGCACAAGCAGTGATTGACAAGTGCTCAGACACTTCTGCTGGTTCAGATTGATGGTTTAGAAATGTGAGCGATTCTTGAAAATTGCTTTATGAGCTGTAGGTGGAGCCAGAGAAGCTGTGAAAGTTATAGTACATATGTCAAGGAGCTATCTTTATAGATGTTACCCACTTTAGCTTTAAGAGAGGAGCTGAGATATACACCGATGTTTTCAGCTCCTACTCCTCTTGCCATGTAATAAGGGGTAAACCTCACAGCTGTGACTGTGTGTATTTGAGTGTGTTCTAGATTTCTGAAAGAAAAATTTACTTGACCTGACATTATCAGAGTAAGAATGATCCAACCCCCCAGGGAAAATCCCTCCAATTACTAGGATTACACATACATACACAGATACTTTTTGTGCGGTGGACCAGTGACCAGTGATCTCAGAACAGTGCAAGCAGAGTCAACTTCAGCTTGACAAGTACTCACACAATCAGAGCTCCCAGGATTGATCCTCAATACGGATGCACACACATCCACAACAAGATAACACAAACAAGACAATGACCCACTGGCGCCACAAGAGGGCGTGAATTAAAAATGAATGCAAATAGGCAACATCAGATCCTTTAAGACACAGTACTGTTCTGGAATCAGAAGGGCCTGATCTACTAAAGGTTTGCGCATGTAAAAACATGTGCAAATTTGATTTCACCCACCAGAAAACATGAAAGCTGATCTATTAACTGTGCACACTGAGGATTGCACGCAGAATAACGCACTGTCCATTTAGTACGTTTGCCTTAATGAATATGCAATGTCGGGCATTTCTACCCGAGTGCTCAATATATTGGGAGGAGTAGACACAAATACTTTAATTTAGCACATGCTAAAAAAATAATCAAAGTAATTGCGGTGATTGTGACTGTGTCTATGTTTAATACGCTTAAAAGGTAGGTGCTAATCGGCACAGTGTTGCGTACAGATGGCTGCAGTTATTGTAGTGAGGACGACACGGCATGGTACAAGACGGAGAGAACTGTTTTTTCTGCTTGTGTTAGCATGTTTGGATTGACAGAAGCATCTTCTCTTAATTTCAACAATTATTCTTTTAGTTTTACCCACAGCATTCTCGCAGATACTCTACCATATTGAGTTTCTTTGAGTTATGTTAATATTCCTTTGCTGGAGCTCAACTACATTTTTGGTTTGCATTTTCTACTAACACCTCCAATTCCATGGCATTAAATTTCGCTTTGCGCTTGCGGTCACTCTTATCACCCATTATCATTTACGCATTTATTGTTAATAGATCACCTGCAAAACGCCCACCAACCAAACGTGCAATTGGTAATAATGCACATGCAATTTAGGCACTCTTTATTTGCGATCTAGTAGATCAGGCCCATAGAGTAGAGAAACACAGCTGGTTGATAAGTTTTTGGCTGCCTCCTGTCACATGACCATTGTTTCGCACTCAGTAGCAGTTCTTCAAGCGTCTCCTGTCAGTAACAAAATGTGAACATTTTTAGTCTGTGAACAAGTCAAATCTATAGTTTTGAGAACTGACGCAACCTTTGGGTTACATCGCAGGATCGTACCTGTAATTCAAATCAGCCATGTAAAATTTACTCTGTAAAGAAACAGGAATATTACTTGTATTTGTGATGCAGCCTGACAGGATCATAGCAGCATTTCAGGGAGCAAATGAATGAATTAAGTAAATCTGTGATAAAGTAATTAGCAGCTCTCACACACCTGCCATACCTATGATGGGCTTCTGCAAGACCAGGCCGATCACTTGCAAACAGATCCCTTCCAGCTGCTGAGTGATCTGAAATTAAGTATCAAATATTACAAGACAAATAATGTAACAAGTTATTCTGCGTGTATGTGAATGTGTGTTGAGACCTCTTTGTGGTCCTCCATGACAGTGAGTATGGTGTCGATGGTGCTAAGGAGGCCAAGGGCCATGACAGTCTTGTCTTCGTTCTCCTCATACTCCTCACTCTGAAGAACCCTGGTGAAGATATCTGCCTATGAAACAAAGACAGACACACACACACTTACTTTAGAACATGACATTAAATATTCTGCAATAACTGACAAACCTGAAGAAAGAGTTACATATAGCTTCATATGAAAGGCCCAGTCAATCAAGAAATCATTGGAAATATTCACGCTGTGTTCCTACCAGGTTCTGTGTCATATCCACAGCAATGGCCGCAACCTCCTGGTTGTACTCACAGATCATCTTCTGAATGACATTGGTCAAGTCATCATTCTCTGTCTCTTTCACCACATGCAGCAGCTCCTGCATGACTGGCTGGATGTATGGCCTGATGTACAGCTTGGCTATACAAACATGAAAACAGAGCATGTGTGTAAAATAAGCAATTTACAGTATATTTCTCTCACACACACACACACACACACACACACACACACACACACACACACACACACACACACACACACACACACACACACACACACACACACACACACACACACACACACACTAAAAACAGTATAAAACCAAGTCAGTAAAACTTCAGTGATATCAATATGTCCATTTAGGAAGTATAAGCGATCGTGAATTCATTTCACCTGCTTTGGTGCAAATGAAAGTGACAATAGGTGCAATGGAGACGCAAAAGCAAGAAAAAAACCCAAAAGGGAATAGTTTTACATGTGCTGGCCAAAAACAATTGCTCTCTTCTTATTTTTCCTAACTGATTCTTCTTTAGTTTTGTATTCTGCTAGTGTCCTTGTCACTAGTGGTTGCACATCCATATGTTATGTGCAGTCGCAAGGTTTGCATAGTCTCAAGAGCATGGAGGAGATACCAGGAGACCGGCCGTTACACAATGAGAGGCATAGAAAGGCATCAACCCAGCAGGACTAGTATCTGCTCCTCAGGTGCGAGGAGGAACAGGAGGAGCACTGCCAGAGCCCTACAAAATGACCTTCAGCTGGCTACTGGTGTGCATGTTTCTGACCAAACAGTCAGAAACAGACTACGAGTGTGGCATGAGTGCCTGACATCCTCTAGTCTGACCTGTGCTCACAACCCAGCACTATGCAGCTTTCACCAGAATGGCATTCACCAGAGAACACCAGAATTTGACTGACTGCCACTGAGCATGTGACAGACGTGAAAGAGTCTGGAGACGCCGTGGTGAATGTTATGCTGACTGTAACATCATTTGGCAGTGGGTCAGTGATGGTCTGGGAAGTCATAGCCAATGATAATAATAATTATTATTATTATAAATAATATAAAAAATGAAAAAGTCAGTCAGTTCAATTCAGTCAGTGAGGGGTTTCTGGCAGTGGTGTAAAGTAACGGAGTAGAAGTACTTCGTTACAGTACTTAAGTAGTTTTTTTGAGGATCTATACTTTCCTTGAGTATTTATATTCATCAGGACTTTTACTTTTACTCCACTACATTTAAAAGAAAAAATATATACTTTTACTCCGTTACATTTTCATTGAACACCTCGTTACTCGTTACAAATTAAAATCTGAATATAATTATAATTGTCTCTCATCGCGATGTGATGAGAGAGACATCACGTCGGATCACGAGATCCGACGGTGTCTCGCGAGGATAACCTGAGGGCGGCACGGGAGATAAGCCGTTAGCCGTCAACCCGACTACACCGAAGTAAACCACCATGGCTACCTCATCCACCTCATCTATCGCTGATGCTGAAGACACGGCAGAAGAACCAAATCAACCACACCCGTGGCCGTATCTCGCGAACATGTTTGCCTTCGTGGGGATACAAGATAGATCCTATCGAATGAAGTGCCTCTTGTGTCTACCGAGGGAGACGGAAATAATGGCGTTTCAAAACTCTCCGTCGAACCTCAAAAAACACATTCAGGTAAGTGAATTAAGTAATGGCAGCCAGAGTCATGTTATGTATTGTGCCAGGAATAGGTGCAAAAGTCTCGCTAGTAAAATATGGTTTGCCAACAGAACAGATACAGTTGAGCATTTTACTTAACATGCTTAACATGCGTGTCTACAAAGTAGACACGTGCATGCGCGTCCAGGTATGGTCCAAGTGTAGGCGTGCATACACAAATTGTTCTTTGGATTGCATGTAGCTCATAATTGTTATTGTTCACCACATTTACAGCTATTTGTAGAGTATATTCTTTCTGCTGAATCTATGTATATTCTGTATGTCCATTGTCTGAGTGCAGTTGCTAATTTATTCTCCCATTTATCTGGCTGCAACATATAGTTGCATATCCTACCTCAGTAACTTAGGAAAGATGCAATTCTATTTATATACAATGTAATATATTCATCGGCCGATATCATTGGTAATAACTGTTTACCCTACCCTACTAGCTTAGTGTCAAAATTTCTGCTGTGAAGGGATTTTAAAATGTATTAAAAATAACATTCATGTTTAAACAAACTGTAGGCTGCCTGTCATTGTAATAACTGCTGTGTGATGTCTTGAGCATCAAACTGATATTTTTCTCTTCTTTTTTTGATGTAGAGAAAGCATGCAAATCATAAAACCAAATACGAGGAGCTGACGGCACTGAAAAGAAAACGGGCTTTGGAAAATGGGACTTCCACCCTCAAACAGACTACATTGGTGAATGCCAGATCCATCTCTCAAAGCTCAATAGACAACGCTGTGGTGAAGTTTGTTGTCAGAGGGCTCCAGCCATTTTCTACAGTGGAAAATCAAGCCTTTAAAGACTTTGTAACCGATCTACAGCCTAATGCTAAATTCATCTCAAGGGCCACCCTGCGTTCGAGGATTGAAGCTGTCGCCAAGAAAATGAAAATATTGGTATCTGAGGCCATGAGGGCTGTGGATCACATCGCCACCACTACAGACTGCTGGTCAGTCAGAAGAAGGAGCTTTATTGGTGTGACTGCCCACTGGGTGGACCCTGACAGCCTAACCAGACAATCAGCAGCCCTGGCCTGTAGACATTTAAGAGGTTCCCATACCTTTGATGTTTTGGCCACCGCACTCAATGACATCCATTCAGAATATGGAATCAGGAACAAAATTGTGAGAACAACCACCGACAACGGTTCCAACTTCCTAAAGGCTTTCAAAGTTTTCGGGGACGAGACAAACAACAATGAAGTCTGTGGTGATGCAGAACCAGGGGAGGAAGAAGAGAATGAGGGTGAGGAAGGAGTGGAGTTTGCTGAAGTGTCAGAGATTCTAAATCAGAATGATGGCTTGGAATTTGAGCTCCCAAAGCATCAACGCTGTGCCTGTCATCTGCTCAATTTGGTCTCTACAGTAGATGCTGAAAAAGCAACTGCCAACGATGCATACAAAAAACTGCATCGCTCAGCATTCAGCAAGTGTCATGGACTGTGGAATAAATGTGGGCGATCCACTCTAGCAGCTGAAGCAGTGGAAGACCTCTGCTCCATCCAGCTGCTACGCCCAAATGCCACCCGGTGGAACTCACTGTTTATGGCTGTGGAAAGGCTGCTCAAGATTCTGAAAGACAAGGGAGAGACAGCTTTGAGAGCTGTCTGCACAGAATTGAAGGTTCCAATGTAAGTTGGGATTATGTGTTGTGTGAATTTGAATTTATAGTAATACTTATGTCATGGCTTTGGTGAATGTCCCTGGTTTGTTACCTATTACAGCAACACCTACATTTATATATCGTTCTTGACCCTTTAGAAAAAATCCGGCATAAGTAGTGATCCCTAAGGGGAAATTACTTATCCACTTTTGACCCATCATTACAAATCCTGTTCAGCTTTCAACAACCTATCTACTACTGCACTCCAGTAGTGGTAAAAATATTTTATTGCCCCAATAAACTGAACCACAATAGGAACCGGTAGACAACCCCAGAATTGGCTACATGATTTACTTTAAAACCTTAGCCTAAAACCTTATAGATTAATAAGATATTGATTATTTGGATAAAATATTTATGCACCGTGGTAAAACACTGATGTTTAGTTTTTTCCAAACAGGTTCAATCCAGTTGAACTCACTTTCCTAACTGAGTATGTCATCAACATTCTTCAGGCCGAAACGAATGTCCAGATGGGATGGCTGCTTCCGACTATTACCCTGTTGAGTTCAAAACTGGAGAAAGCCAAGTTCCATCTAAAGTACTGCAAGCCGTTGGTTGAAGCCTTACAAGTGGGAATAAACAACCGCTTTGGCCACAGGTCAACAGACCCTGAATTGGTTGCCGCTGCTATTCTCCTCCCTAAATTTAGAACTGCATGGACAAAAGATATTGCTACAATCAGAATGGGTAAGACAAATGAAGATGATAGATGTTGACATTTGTACACAAAAATAATATGTGAATGTACATGAAATCAGGGTTAATGGTATTTCAGCTGTACTAATTCTATTTTGACCCTCCCTGTATTTCAGGAATGGACTACATCAAGGAGCAGATGGCGGATCCTTCCTTGTCAGGAGAAGCCACCAGATCCAGCTCATCTGATGAGGGAGACTTCTTCTCTTCGCTGAAGAGCTCTCACGTTACTCAAGACAGCTCCAAGCAACTAGATGGATACCTGGCCCTTACAGCAGATCAGATGGATGTACTGAAGACGTTCCCTGCTGTCTGCAAGTTGTCTGTTAAGCTGAACACACCTCTGCCTGCCTCTGCAGCCTGTGAACGACTGTTTAGCTTTGCAGGACTTGTCTTCAGCCCTCGAAGAGCTCGGCTGGATTCGCGCAATTTTGAGAATCAACTTCTGCTGAAGATGAACCACAAGTTTGTTGACTTTTAATAAAGCACTATGCAACCACACAACCCAAACCTCTACCAAAGTTTAACCACTGCATTGAGTTTTTAGGTCTGCTTATTTCAAAAGAAAATTGTAAACTTTGGTATAGGTTTGGGTTGTGTAGTTGCATGGTGAAACGGGTCTCAAAATCAGACCTTATCAATCACTGTAAATATAAACAAAAAGGAAATTTTATGCAGTGTCAGTTCATGTTCTACAAGTGTCGCTTTAAGACCTGTTATATGGCATGGTTGTCATGGCACGGTAACAATGCAACCCGACATTTTTTGTTTAAAGTGGTTAAAGTTCTTTTTTTAGAAACTGAGAAATGTTGTCTAATATTTATTTTAAGTTTCATCACTTCCAATTTCACTTGTTCATGTATGAGTTCTATATTATTTTATAAATAATAATTGAAATCAGTTGAAATAAAGCCTGAATAGAACAATTTCGGTTGTTTTGTTTCTGTGTAGGCCTACTATAAAAAGCACTTTACATTTTTAATTTTGATACTTGTACTTTTACTTTTGATACTTAAGTACATTTCAACACCAGATACTTTAGATACTTAAGTACATTTAATATGAGCTACTTTAAGACTTTTACTCAAGTCATTTTCTGACAGGTGACTTTTACTTTTACCGAAGTCACTTTCAGGGAAGATATCTGTACTTATACTCAAGTATGGCTTTCAAGTACTTTGTACACCACTGGTTTCTGGTCCAGATTACTGCTGGGTAGTGAGTGAATGACAGCTGACAGTCAAGCGGAGTGAATGTGGAGTGATCCAAGGTTATCGGGAGACACTGTCCGTGGCGGGTTAAAACGGTGACGGGATTGACGACCTCACTGTGTTATCTTATCACAAGGTGAGCATGTTGCTCTGAGTTTGTCTCTCTCTCTCTCTGTCCCACTCTCTCCTCCCTTTCTCATTCCTTTGCTGACTTATAACTGGTAATTGCTAGAATATGTGGCACGAGCGGGCAGTTATTAGCTAGTGTTTGAGGGGAAAAAAAGGGATGTTTACTGTGTGTCACCAGCAGTACAATTCGGTGGGGAAATCCAGATTGTCACACGCTTTGTTTTTTCCAAGTTTCTACTTACAAACTTCAGAAATTCTGCTACCTGGTTAGCTATATGTTATGCAGGCGGTCAGGATTGCAAAGCTGCAGGCTAAGTTCAGCATTAGGAGGCGTCTGAGGTTGAGCTTCACCCTGATAGCGGTTTCAGACAGGAGGATGCTGTCTAAGCTACATGCCATTCTGGACACTGTCAGATCCTGTATCGTGGCGTCAGCTGATTGTGGACTATAATTACAACAAAGCTGCTTGATAGACAATAACTACTCAATTAGTTTACCTTCCATTATGCTACAAACTGTTTATTCAATGTTGTAAATACTCTTACTTTTCCCTCACATGTGGCTCTCTATGAGGTTTCTATATTCTAGGTTCAGTCAGCTTAGAGAATCCGGGCACAAATCGATGTTACCATCTTGGCATCCCAAGAAACCTTTGTAATTCATTGAGTTTCGGGGGGAGAGGGAAATCCTGCACGACCTGGGTCTTCTCAGCATCAACTTGAACTCCAGCCACAGAAACAACATGACCCAGAAACTTCAGGGAGGTTTCAGAAGAATTGACTCTTCTCGTAGTTTTTCAAGAACTGCTTGTATTTCATACCTGTGTTGGTCAAATGAGTTTGAATATATGAGGATGTCATAGGTATACATCGAAAAACTCCATCAGACTTTGGAAGGTCGCTTGAGAATTCTTAAGTCCAAAAGGCATTACCTTGAATTGTTACAGGCCAAAGGGACAGATGAAGGCAATTTTTTCTCTGCCGTCTTTATCAATTTGAAATTACCATTAGCCACCGTTGAGGTCCAAGGTAGTTAACACCACTGCTCCAGCCAAGGATTCCAATATTTTCTGGATGTTTGGTATTGAATAGGCATCGGTTTGAGTAGCAGCCTTCACTTTCCTGTAATCGACGCAAAACCTTAGTTTAGGATTATTTTCCTATGCCCTTAAACAACTGGAACAGCATGCGGAGATGTAGATGGCTTAATGATATCCTTTTCCAGCATTTCCTCTACGTGTTCTCTGATAATCTGAAGCTTGGAGGGTGACACATGATATGGCATATGTATGAGCACACTGGTGCATTCTGGTGTTGTGCAATCTTCTGAGTTCTTCTTTAATTGGCAAAATAACTGATTCCTCCAAAAATCATCCAGATGAGCTCTGCAAATGGCATACTGTACAAGATCGTGACATTGAGGCAGAGTAACCTGATCAACAGGGGCTTTGGCTGAGAAGAAGGCAAGCCATGGTGGAAGTCCAACTTTTGGTCTAACAGCAGATTCTTCCAAGAGCTGATAGGGGTGTTTTTTGTTTGACTTAAACCAGTAACAGTTCTCAGAATTATCAAACTGCAAGCCTGAAAAGGATATCAAGTTGAGTCCAACTACTGCAGGAGAAACAAGGCTCTGTGCATCCAAGATGACACAAGGTAATGCTACTGATTGAAATTGTACCACAAGGGTAATTTCACTCCATCCCTGAGGTTGTCTTCCTTCTCCATCTGCCACATACCAGGGTCCCCCTGTCCAAGGCTTTGGCCATACCTTTCTATGGACCAATGGTCAGTGGCACCAACAACTGACAAGTAGGTGAATGCTCAAAAGGGAATGATCAGTTTACAGAGGTGTTGACTTGACACAGTGCTTGAACCAAGAGTAGCAAGACCTTCTTGGATAGGGGAGGGTTTAGCAGCTGTTGATGTAAGGGGTCCCAATAGCTCTGTTAGCTCTCCACTGTGGACAGGAAGATGGTGCATGACTCCCCTTGTATTAACAACAGTACACCTGATGGGGTCTGTTATGGCTGACTTTTTTTTTTTTTGCTGTTAGGTGCCAGAGCAGCAGACTCAGAGGCTGTTTGGATGCTTTCTTTAAATTTTCCAGTCATGTTATTCTCCAGTTGCTGACCAATGCAGACAAGTCCATCAACAAAGATAACTCTGCTTATTCTTAGTGGACTGGCCAGTTGGGGATTGATGTTTTTCAAAATTAGTTTAATGATTTCCTCCTCCATTATATGTGTTGCTTTTTCCCTCTACTCTATTTCGCACCATCTCTGCAAGTTTATCCTCATAGTCCTCTGAGAGGAAGGCTGAACAGAACTGTTCATAAAAGTCCTTCCAAGTATGTATTTTAGGATGACCTACATCAGACCAGGTTCTAGCAGTGCCATGAAGCACATTGCGGTGGCAATGGCCTCCTCATCTGTGAGTGAATTGAGAGCCAGAAAATTATCACACCTTTCCAGGTATATTAATTTAAGCAACTATATGTGGGGTAATTGAATTTTAACAGGACATTAACACTAGGTCCCCATGAAGGGTGGATGCCACTGGTGAACCATAATTGACATCTGACACGCCAGACTGTACAGAGGAATCTAACCTGAGGTGGTTGGTATCGAGTGGCTTTTTTCCTGGTAACACATCTAAGTGGGTTTAAACACTTGCATTTCCAAAGGAGGTGGTAACTTTACCTGCAGTGATTTTCTCTGACATTGTTTTGATTCCACTTTTTGCAGTTTAATAGCTCATCCTGTATGTGGGCTATGTACTGGAGATTGGGGAGAGAACAGAGTTAAGATCCTTTAGCATGTAAGTATGATGGTGATTTAGCCTCCAGCCAAGGGAGGCAGTGAACTGTGTTCGAAGATATCCAAGATGCTTTCCATGTCTTTGAACACTTCCTTCTGTTCAAGGAATAAGTCATTTAGTGCTTTGGTTACTTGTTAAGTATGTTATGTGATTTCTTTTGTCATTATTTCCATGTTTTCCTGTTTAGTTCCTGTCCATGCTGACATGTTACTGACTTGACTTCTTCCCCGGAGTCCCTTTGCCTTATCGTCCGCAGATCCAGGGCCGCAGCTGTGGCCACATCATGGATTAGGATCTGTGGATCGCGTATCAGAGATCGTAATGGTGGATCCAGTATGATGGATTCTGTATCGTGCTGGCTGATCGTGATAATAATGGCGGATCCTTTATCATGTTGGCATCGGATAATGGTGGTGGACCACGATCGAGGTGGCAGCTGATGATGGATCATAATGGCGCCAGTGAACAATGACTGTGGACTATAGTGGCATCCGATCTTGATGGTGGATCATGGTCTTGCTGGCTGCTGACCATAGACTATGATTGCAGCAGGACTGCTTGATACATAGTATTTCTCAGATACTTGACCATTACTGACAATAATCCAATTGATTGACCTTCAGTTATGCCAAAATGTTTACCCTTATCAATGCTGCTAAACCTTTATCTTGAGGATATTCTCCTTTACACTTGACATCTATTACACTTCTGTCCGTGCTGGGAGAGGGATCCCTCACATGTGGCTCTCTGAGGTTTCTACGTTCTTTTTACCCTGTTAAAAGGGTTTTTTAGTAGTTTTTCCTTACTCTTGTTGAGGGTTAAGGGCAGAGGATGTCACACCTTGTTAAAGTCCTATGAGACAAATTGTGATTTGTGAATATGGGCTATACAAAATAAAATTTGATTGATTGATTGATAGTTGTCTTCCATAATATTTTGAATCTCCTAATGAATCCCAGATCCAGAAGTTGCGTGATGGCAGTGCAATGCTACAGTGAAATTAACTGTTTTCTGAACACACACACACACACGTAGTTATAGTTCTTAGATTTGGTATTGTTTCTCTTTGAATAAATGTTTCAGAATATGAATGGTTCCTATTCAATAATGTTGCATAAGTGTGAATTTTACCAACCTCTTTACTGGAAATAACTCCTTCAACTTTGCAAACAACTGATGTGGTAATTTTGGTTATAGTTATTCAATTATTAATCAGACTTCCAAATTTATAGTTAGTAATGTTTTAGCCTGAGTCAGTGAATAGGCAATATTTTCCTTTGAAGGGTGGTGTCCTGAGGTAACTTTAATATCAATTAAAGTTATTATTAGGGCCAGAGCAGCACCTTCTGAAATTAAAGGAATTATTTGTATCTTCCCAATGCGTATTTGGCAGCCTTAACATGCGTAACTTTTGCTGAAACTATGCACGAAATTCAGATGTGTGGGAATGTATGTGTCTGTAATTTTTTATGCAACTATTAGTGTGCAGAATTATGATGCCTTTTAAGAAGGGCCCACAAGTTCTCAATAGGGTTTAGGTCAGGTGAGGAAGGGGGCCATGTCATTATTCTTTCATCTTTAAGGCCTTTACTGGCTAGCCACGCAGTGGAGTACTTTGATGCGATGTGATGGAGCATTGCCCTGCATAAAAAGCATGGTCTTCTTGAAAGATGCAGATTTTTTCCTGTACCACTGCTTGAAGAAAGTGTCTTCTAAAAACTGGCAGTAGGTTTGGGAATTGATTTTGAGTCCATCTTCGACCTGAAAAGGTCCAACTAGCTCATCTTTAATAATACCAGGCCACACCAGTACCCCACTTCCACCTTGCTGGCGTCTGAGTCGAAGTGGAGCTCTGTGCCCGTTACTGATCCAGCCACGGGCCCATTCATCTGGTCCGTCAAGAGTCACTCTCATCTCATCAGTCCATAAAACCTTTGAAAAATCTGTCTTCAGATATTTCTTGGTCCAGTCCTGACGTTTCAACTTATGTGTCTTGTTCAGTGGTGGTCGGGTTTCAGCCTTCCTTACCTTGGCCATGTCACTGAGCACTGAACTTTGTACTCCTGGGCACTCCAGGTAGGTTGCAGTTCTGGAATATGACAGCACTGGAGGATAATGGGTTCCTGATAGCTTCACGTTTGATTCTTCTCAAATCTTTGGCAGTTAATTTGTATCTTTTTTTCTCAACATGTTTCTTGCGACCCTGTTGACTATTTGCAACAAAATGTTTGATGGTTCTGTGATCACGCTCCAATATCTTAGCAATTTCAAGAGTGCTGCATCCCTCTGAAAGACTTTTTACAATTTTTGACTTTTCAGAGTCAGTTAAATCTCTTTTTTGGCCCATTTTGCCAGAAGAAAAGAAGCTGCCTAATAATTATGCACACCTTGATATAGTGTGTTGATCTCCTTAGGCCACACCCTCCCTCATTACACAAATACACATCACCTGATATGCTTAAATCCAATAGGCATTTAAGTTTATACAGCTTGGAGTTGGAAAATATGCATACAAATGATGATATGGTCAAAATGCTCACTTGCCTAATAATTGTGCACACAGTATATATCTTGTCCTGATGTACAAAAAAGTCCGGGAGGACCCATATTCCAAATGCTATTTTAGATTAAGTGGTCTTTTTTTGACGATTCACACACATCGTACTCTAACAAACTCCTCTTAGGGGATTAATCAGATCAAATTTGGTCAGTGCAATCTAAACACCTTGATAATGAAAATATATATTCTTTGTGAGTTTTTGTCAGAAATGACAAATTTTTACTTCCAATATGGGTATTGCATACGGGTGTGGAAAAATGGCTAGATAGTGGCCCCTACAAAAATTCTGTGAATCATCCCCTGCGGTAAGTTTCACCAACATGTATGAAAATCTATAGGTATATGTAATATATCCAATATTACAGAAAAGTCTCTCGGACCCATACCCTAAATCCAACAGGAAGTCAGCCATTTTTAAAAGTAATGTACAATTTTTGCTCACTTTTAGCCATTTCTATGCATTGTACTTTAACAAACTCATCTTAGAGGATAAAATCAGATCGCCTTCATATTGGATCATTGTAATCTTAACACCTTCAAGATGAAAAGATGTAATCTACGTGAGGTTACACTGAACAGCGTGTCTGTGGTGTGACATAATAGTTTGACGTTTCACCTTGAAACAAGAAGTTCTTCCAACTTGACTATATATTGTCCTACCTGCACCAAATTTGACAAGACCAGATCCAGTCAAAAGACCCTTAAGACAGTGATGAAGACATCAATTGATGTGTTGCAAACATGTTGAGTGTTTTTGTTGACCTTTGTTGCTGTGGCAACAAGGCAAAGGTTGAGGCAAAGGTATTTTTTTACAAAAACTGACACATATGTAAGCATGACAGATTCAGTCAATTTCATTATCTGATCCATAAATTCAAGTCTGCTAAAAAATGCCATCGTACTTTTGGATTAGTTAAGTTTTGATGGAAAAATTATCATGATTCCTTTTTTCAATTGAGCAAGTCAGGCTCCCCTGACTACAAAATTGTGCATGAATAGAATAAATTAGACCTCAGTCTAGTAATTCATATGTCATATCGCCTGAAGCAGAAGCCTGGGCCACCAGAGAGAATCCCTGGTGGCCCAGATGTTTAAATATGTTTGCAATTTATGATCTTATTTGCACTTTGTGGTACTCAAAATTATTTCACCAATTATTTAATATTAATATAAACGTCAAAACACTAACATAACATCAATACTTGGCCACAGACCTTGCTCCTGGTTGCTGACCAATGTCTGCAGAGCAATGGCAGCCTCCACCTTGACCGGCATCTCTTTGTCGTCGATCAGATCCTGTTTTACTAACTCAACAGCATTCCTCAGAACCAGCTCATCCTGGAAACTTAGTGGGCTGAAAGAGTGGAGCACCCAGCATGACTGCCAAAACAAAGCAGAGAACAGCACATTAGCACAGCACCTGGACACTTCTTAGTCAATGTTAGAAATCTAGATCTCTAGATCTCTGAAACCACCACCACAAGTGTCCACTGCTGCTGGAGCAGGTGTGGATTGCAAGCACAAGGTGCTAAAGTGAATGAAACACTGACTCACATTGACTGAATGGAGCACCCAACAGGACTGAAAGCAAGGGAACCAAAGGTTAAAGCATTAAAAAACAGTCTATTCATTAAAATTGTATTTAGTGACCCATACAATATATGAAATAAAACAAATGTATGTGTTGATGTTTTTCACAATGCAGGCTTCAACAACATTTTCAGAGTGTGCCCAAACTGTCTTCAAATATTGAGGTGCCCTTGTAGTATATTGGATAGGGCACATATCAGATAGCTACAAGGTCCATTTCTCAATTCCTGGCCAGGGGACATATAATGCATGTCAAACCCCCTCATAAGTTTCTGTTGTTTTTTGACAAAAATGTTAAACAATCATCTTGAAACAAAAAAAATCTTAAAATCTTAAATATCTGCATGTGAATGGGGTTTCCAAGAATGATCAGTTTAAGATCCTTCAGTCGACAGATTCTTTCAGTTAGCATTTAAGTGTTCAGCTCTTTCTAGGTGGAGCAGGGAAGACTCACTCTTTAGCTACTTTTGTCAGTCGCACACAGACTGACCAGGGGCCTCATTTATAAAACAGCGCATAGGATTCATGCAAAAAATGTATGTGTACACAAAGTTCGAATAAAAAAGATTTAGATTTATAAAACCGTGTGCACCTGACCTGGAACAGAATATCATTGTTCAAAGTGTTTCCTCTAACTGACGATAGTTGTATGACGAGAATACCATGAATATCTGAAGGTGTGAACTCCTCTTTGTCAGACTTCTGCACCACATAAAGGAGTTTCCCTAAGCTGGTTTAAATCCTATTTATCAGATTGATTCCAATTTATGCAAATTAATGATGAGTCATCTGTGCACACCAAAGTTGATCACGGTGTTCCTCAGGTTTCTGTGCTCGACCCAATTTTATTCACCTTATATATACACTTCCATAAGGAAACATTATTAGGACTCACTCAGTAAATTTTCACTTCTATGCAGATGACACCCAGTATTATTTAAAGTTATTGAACCAAATTCAAAAGTCAAATATGTCAACAATAGAAACCATCACAACTGTGAAATAAACATAATTATATTTCCATATTGTCACTTTTGACTGTGGGCAGTTCAGAGGTCAGATAGAAAGTACTTTACGATAAAAGGGAGATGAAATGCGTATATCCACTCAACATTATGTTTATCAGCTGAGACTTTTTTGTCAGCATGTCCTATATGAGAAAATGATTATTCTGATCTACAAATCAGCCAGTTCTTGGGATGTATGCACAGTAACTGGGTTTAAGGTTTTTTCAAGAGCAAGGGTTCTCTGAGTGAGAGGAAAACTAAAAAAAGACTAAAAATAATAACCATTAAGGACCTATGGGGAATTCACTTACTCTGGCTCGCAGGTAACCCATGGGAGAGTTGAGCAAAGGAAAAACATAGTTTTGTAGTATCAGCTCCATCTTCTCCCTGTACATCCGCTTCTGTAGAATCACACACAGCAAAGCACAGTGGTGATTAAAGCACACAGAATCTGATCTTTTTTTTTTTTATAGGAAAACTAAATTAAAAGACACACAGGTGTATCAGATGTGTGTACCCTCAGTATAAGCTCAGCCAGAGCACCGATGCAGTGCAGTGCTCCATCCTTACTGCGGGGGTTTGCAGAAGGGTCCATCAGTATCTGGTGGCAGAACTCCATCATCTGAGGAAGAACCTTCCAAGAAAAAATTATGAAGATTTCACAATGAAAAGGCTAATGCAAAAAGAATGAGCTTATTATACAGTTGTATATGAGGGTGTCTGTGGCCGAGAGATAAACTTGAATAACTTTACAATTTATATACATATTGCAGGGGTACAAACATAAATAAAGTTTCATTGTCATATTGGAGGAATGCCCGTTTAAAGTCCAACATTATAAATATTACTGACAGCTGCAATATTTTGTTTGCCACCTGGGGGAAGCAGAAAAACTTGAAAACTAAAATTGACAGATTATCACCTTATAACCAAGTGGAAACCTAGTGTGACGTCACCCATTGGTTTGTGAACTGCTGTTTTGAAGCCGAGAGTTTCGAATTAGATCAGCACCATCTCGGCGATTTGGAGCCAGGCTGAGCTGGACGTTACCATATTTGGACAAAAAGGAGGAGCTGGGTCTGACCTCCTCTGACCTCTCAACTCAAGGAGTCACATGCCCACCTACACCGGCTACTGACCCCAGCTCCTGACTGGGCTGAGAACTACCTGCTAACACAGTTAGCTTTCATCATCTGAGGTAAAGTTCATGTTTAAGTCATATGAAAAGCCAGTGGTGCACATGCACATATTTCAGAGCAGTAATGAGTTGTAGCTGAAATTAACATATGAGCTAACGTTAAATAGTGTTATGTAACATACTACAGTGTGTTTTAATCTGCAGAACATGAAGAGATGTCAGAACAGATCTAAACTGCTACATGAACTGTGATGACTCTTGATGAACAACAGCTCCTGGACTGTTTGCATCTTCCCTCCAACACCATAGTTACAGTCAAACTACTCACTGTTAAACAATTTTAATGTAAGAGCAGCTTGTGTTCCTCCAGGCTTTGGACTTTACTCTTATAGTAAAGACGACTGAATCAAGTGCTGTAAGATATATATAAAATACTACTTTACTATTGTTCTTTCTCAATTCAAACATTTCTACTGTAAATTATACTCACTGAACTGTATTTCATTTTTCTGCTGGATTATAAATTAATTAATGTAGTTTAATGTGAAATAAAGTTATCTATGAAACTCTGTTTTACTAGTCATGATTCTAAGGAGCACATCTGTTAAAAGTTACAGCATTATTTCGATCATACAAGAACACTGATGTTGGAATTTGAAATTAATCACAAGCCTTTTACATTTGGGTTTTAATCAAATCAATCATTGACAATTAAGATATGAGTTGATACTTTCCTTATGTGTCTTATGACAACATTTTATGAAAATGAAAACATTAATTCACCAAAGTGTCCCATTTGATTTATTATAAAGGAAGAAAAGGGTAAATGTGTAAAAAACAAGCAAGTCATCTGTAGTCAATGGAAAATTTACTCAGTAAGGCTTAATCACATTTCAAATTTTAAATATCAGAGGTTAGGTAAACACTTCATAGTTTCAATATCTAATACAGTGGTTCTCAACCTTTTTTCAGTGATGTTCAGTGAAATATTTTTTCAGCCAAGTACCCCCTAACCAGCGCAAAGCATTTTTGGTTGAAAAAAGATGTGGTGGCTGTGCCATCAGTGTCTGATTTATTAAACACTTATATTTTACACGTACCCCTATTTATGTGATGTAACACATACTTTTAAAGTGTTAATAGCAGTAAATATTTGTTATAGAATTCACAATTAATCCAGGTGAACTTCAGGTTGGACAGTTCCAGCTGTTACGATTGAAGACTGTTCACACTAAACACTTACCTGGGAAGGTTGTGACTGCTGAAATTGATCTATTTACTAATTCTAGTTAAATTATTTTCAAATTATGTTTTAGGTCAGGTAAGAAACTGAATATGAGAACATAGATTGATATAGATATAGATCAAACACAGTGTTTCTTCTCTTGGAGCCAGAAGCTATGTCCATTTTTTATATACAGTCTGTGCTTATAACAGGTGTCCTGCTTGAACTTTGGTAAAGGTCGACTTTATTTACCTCTCTCTGTTCCCTCTTGTGGTCTCTGCTCTTGAGTCTCAATTACAAGTTACTGTCACAACAATGTAATTTGCCAACTAAATAAATTGCCAAAAGACAAGAGAAGAGCTCAAAATTATTCATCACATGACTGCTTCAACTTAGAAAGAAGAAGACCCAGGATAGAACCTTGAGGGACCCCAGTAGTGAGAGGACCTGGTTCGGACACATATCCTCTCTAAGTTACCCGGTAAGTGCGGTCTTTGAGGTAGGATGAGAGCAGGGAGAGAGCAGAGCCTGAGACACCCAGATCCTGAAGGAAGGAAATAAGGCTCTGGTGGTTCACTGTGGCAAATGCAGAAGAAAGGTCTAGAACAGACATGGGCAAAGTACTTTTTAATACGGCCCACAGAACTTGTCCAAATATTATTAAATTTTACCTTTCTCCTGCAATGCCCCCATTTCCCCATTAGATGGCGCACTTTGACCGGGAGTGTGGTGTATAGGGCTCGAAAGGACACGATTTCGCAATGCATTCAGCGTCATGAACGCCAACAAAGCCCATCACAGATCAAAGTTAACGGATCAGCACCTTAGATCTATCCTGAGAATTGCCACAACCAAAATAACTCCAGACTTGGATGCACTGGCAAAAATGGGAGATCAACAACACTGTTCCCACTGAAACTGAAAGTGATGATGTGTTGCTGCAGCGAGGTTGGAGCCAAATCTCCGACACACAGCCTGCGTGGCTGCTCTAACCTGTTAATGTAGATAATAAAGAAGTTCAAGTGAGGTAATTGGTTTGGGCACAGGCCTCAGATGTTTTCATGATGTTTGATCAGTCACGTTACGACATGTTTTTGTATTGTTCATGTTCGTGCAATTTGTTAAATTGCCTTGCAAATAAATGCTTTGCTACCTGTTAAAGGCCAAATCTTTTCATGCAATGATTTTTACATGTCATTTATATTAGTTCACACAAACACTCCATCCATCTGTTCTTGGCCCGGCCCCTCTGTCAAATTTTAGAACCCATTGTGGCCTGCGAGTCAAAAAGTTTGCCCACCCCTGGTCTAGAAGGATGAGAACACAGGAGAGAGAGGCTGCTCTAGCAGTGTGAAATTGAATAAAATATAAAATAGAATATATATATATATATATATATAGTAGTGCAAATATGCTAAGGTGCTGGTTTAGTGGAGTTATTGCAGATTGGAGGAGTTTAAAAGTCTTATGGCCTGGGGGATGAAACTGTTTCTGAGCCTGGTGGTGCGGGCCCGGATGCTGCGGTACCGTCAGCCAGACGGCAGCAGGCAAAACAGTTTATGGCTGGGGTGATAGGGGTCTGTGATAATCCTGTTGGCCTTCTTCCTACACCGCTGGGTTTAGAGGTCCTCCATGGATGGTAGCTCCGTCTTGGTGATGTGTTGGGCAGACTTCACCACCCTCTGTAAAGCCTTATAGTTCAGGGCGGTGCCGCTGCCATACCAGGCGGTGATGCAGCCAGTCAGGATACTCTCTATGGTGCACCTGTAGAAATTGCAGAGAATCCTGGCATCCATGTTGAGCCTCCGCAGCCTGCGGAGGAAGAAGAGCCGCTGTCTGGCCGTCTTCCTGATGGAGTCTGTGTGATGGGTCCAGGTCAGGTCATCACTGATGTGGACCCCGAGGAACCTGAAGCTGCTGACTCACTCCACCGTAGTCCCGTTGATGGAGAGAGGGGCATGTCCTACTCCTTGTCTCTTCCTGTAGTCCACGATCAGCTCCTTCATTTTGCAGACGTTGAGATGGAGGTTGTTGTCTTGGCACCAAGATGTCAGGGCTCTGACCTCCTCTCTGTAGGCCTTCTCATCATCGCCGGTGATCAGGCCTATGACAGTTGTGTCATCAGCAAACTTCACGATGGTGTTGGAGCTGTGGATGGCCACGCAGTCATGCGTGAACAGGGAGTACAGGAGAGCACGCAGCCCTGGGGGGCACCGGTGTTTAGAGTCAGGGTGGAGGATGTGGTGCTGCCTATCCGCACCGCCTGTGGTCTGCCCGTCAGGTATCCAATCAATCCAATCACGGAGGGCGATGTTGAGCCCAAGGTCTCTGAGCTTGGTAACGAGCTTCAGGGGCACGATGGTGTTGAATGCTGAACTGTAGTCAATGAACAGCATTCTCACATATGTGTCTCTCTGGTCCAGGTGGGAGAGGGCAGTGTGAAGGGTGAGGGAGATGGCATCTGCAGTCGACCTATTTGGCCTGTAGGCAAACTGAAGAGGGTCCAGAGAGTCAGGGAGGGAGGAGGTGATGAAGGGTTTGACTAGCCGCTCAAAACACTTCATGATGGTGGAAGTGAGTGCTACTGGGTTTTAGTTTTTTTGGGAACAGGGACAATGATGGTCTCCTTGAAACATCTGGGGACTACAAACTGGAGCAGTGACAGGTTGAAAATGTCTGTGAACACATCTGCCAGCTGATCTGCACACACCTTGAGAGCTCGGCCAGGGATGCCATCAGGTCCAGGTGTCTTGCGTGTGTTAATCCAGTTAAGAGATCTCCACACGTCTGCCCTGGATATTACAGCGGGGCAGCAGTCCTCCTGGGCCTCTTGTATCTCCACAGCCGGGGAGTTGCTCTCAAAGTGTGCATAAAAGGTGTTCAGATCCTCTGGGAGAGATGCAGACACTACATCAGCACTGCTGGTCTTTCCTTTGTAGTCAGAGATGGTTTTGAGTCCAGCCCACATGTTCCTTGTGTTGGAGCCCTTGAAGTGGGACTCCACTTTGTCCCTGTAGAGTCTCTTGGCACTGCTAATAGCACCCCTGGAGCGCGTACCTGGACTTCCTGTACTCCTCCAGATCACCTGAGATGTAGGCATCAGCCCATGCTTTGAGTTTTGCACGGACGTCACCATTAATCCAGGGCTTCTGGTTGTTAAGGTGAAGATAGGAGGAGAGTTGATTAAAGATTGCTCGCTCAAGAGCATTTGAAGATGTCAGTGTCAAAAAGTTTTGCTTCCTCTTCTCATCACTTGGTGAATGTGAGTGTGTAGAGGGTGGAATATGAGGAAGATCCAAGTACGAATGTTTCCAGGTGGACTGTGATTTATAAAGTGAACATTGCATTCAGGTGTGCGTGCGCACGGTTCTACAAATCTTTTTTGGGCTTTTGTGCACACGTACACTTTAAGTATGAGTCCTACGCACTGTTTTATAAATGAGGCCCCAGGACTGTTTTACTTTTGGTCCTAAATCTGCAATTTACAAAATACAGAAATTTACTTTTTATTTTGAAGTCCCAAAGTCAAGAAGTGGTTAATGGGTGCTTTAAGTGCTGAGAAAAAACTCTTCAATTTAAATAGTGCTTTTACAACATTAAAATTATAAATGTAAACATAAGGTCTGTGGTCAGCTCATTACTGTCATTACAGTACAACTACAACAAAACAAGAAACTTCCTCTTCCAGAATGCTTCTCCTGATGAGCACTATGACCTGGCATCTCTGAAGGCCAACCATTGTAGTTGAGCCTTCAAGCTCTTTTGCAGTAACTGAAACTCATCTGTACAGCCTCTTTGGCATCAAACTCCTCCAAGCAAGTTCCTTCAAGACTTATTCTATTCAGTTCCTCCACATGCAGGGATCCTCTGACATCAGATTGAATCATCTTCTGTGCTGAGAATCCTGTCATATATTCTTCTGAAATTGGCTATGCTGCACTTTTAACCCTAACCCCAAGTGAATGGGTCTTGATTTGTTTATGATTTCCGATTCAATATGATTGGATTCAATATCTATTCAGTCAGGGATATTTCAATGTACAATACCAACTTTGCTTGGATATGAAAGAAATTCTCTGAGCACATCTGTATGCATAATGAGCAGCAGACACCTTATTGCTGACATGTGCAAAAACTTATTATATAATATATATAATATAATTATATAATTATAGGTTATATAATTTATTTTAGCCTACACAGTTCTTAAACTCACTAACGAGATGGGTGGGCAATATGCATGGACCAGAGCAAGTCCATTCTGGGCTATATTTTGGAGACGGCCACTCTTGAGATCATTCTCCATGTTTAACTGGGTTATGTATTTATTTTTTATGTATGTCAGTGCTGAGAAAGTCAACTATCCAGCCTTGTCAGGGTCAGTGAGGTGGTCAGCGAGCTGGGATCCATGCTCCATCAGAAATAAGCACACCTCATCCCGCAGCTCATACAGGTGGCTCAGCACATTTCCCCACGAGAGCCAGTCTGATATTGAGCGGAGTGTTTGAATGTAGTTGACCATTTTTATCGTAGTGTCAAGAACATTAAGCTCTGGTTCAATTGTTTTGCTTGCAAGAGATTATCTGTCAATAATACAGTGTGTGGAATTTACGTGCAGCACCACTTGTAAGACTCTCGCTTTAAGTCCTTTCTTTTTCCCCAACATTGCTCCAGCTCTGTCCCTACACACACCAATACAAGTGACTGGAACAATCCGGATTCATGATCCAACACCATCAATTAATAACTACATAAATGTAATCGCCAGGTTGTTTGTGAAGAATGACAAAGACAAGAAGACAGACAGACAGAGTTGTTTTCATTTAACTTGGTATTAAAAAAAGGCACAGTTTAAAAACATTTAAGATTAAAATATTAGTATTATCATATTTCTAAAATATACTTAAATCAAGTTATTGAAGCTTTCAAAGTAGCATTCTAAATTAAGGATACTAACAGCAGAAATGAAAGTGACACCAGTTAAGCACCCAACACACATAAAAAATAGGAAAAAATATCTTAGAACCAACATAGATTATACGCCAACTGAAGAGGAGAAAACAAGACACTGAGGAGGAAGCTGAAAGCAGTACTACACTGTTCAGAACATCAGTCATTGAGGCCATGTTGTCCCAAGTAAAGAGAAGGCTGGAAGACATTGTGGGATCAAATTATCAGAGAATTCTGTGATCATGTGATACATACGAAAGGAAAAGATGAGCAGAGATTGAAGGAGCAAGAGAGAGACATTCAAAGAAAAATTCCTCAACTACAAAGAGCAGACTAATAATATGTTGAAGGTGCAAGCTAATGTTATGAACTATAACTCTGGCAAGGAGGCAACATGCAGCCATGTACCAGTAAGTTTGTTTGACTTATTGTTTCTACTGTTTAGGATTGTTCTTCTTTCTTTGTATTATATTAATGTATTATGCACACTAACTCACTTTATGTTTTTTATATTAATTAGTCCCAAATAGCGAGTGATGATATATTAGAGGAATTTGTGTTCCTCCCGGATGCCTAATTTATGTAAGTACCTTTATGTATATCTATTCATTTTATTTTGTTTAGTAATCACATGCATGGTGATGATTAAATTATGTTGTTTGTTATCCAGACAAATCATCTCATTCATCCACCCAACATCCATCCATTTTCTAGCCATCCATCCAAATTGTAATCTGAAAAAAAGGTTAAATGGCTCTTGGATCAATGTGTTTGATTGTGCACACTCGCTAGAAGATCTTTGCCCAAGTCACATGGATTCAACTATTCATGCTCCTCTTTGCAGCAAACAACAGACAGATTTTGGGTTGCATCGACATATTCCTACAGGTCAAGGGTTTCCAAAAAAGGTTAACGTTGATAAAAGATAGTTCTGAATTCAGAGAGTTTGAAGGCAAGCTCACCGCTTGACATTATTTGTGGATTCAAATCTATATTACATAGTCAAAATATGTCTGCTATACACTCAACACGCAACAAGAGAAAATATGTATCTCAACAACCTCAACTTGTGGTCAAATTTTGTCATTACAAAATGATACAATGAAAAACTAAATCCCCAAACACCAAATATGCACCTATCAATATGAGCCAGTTCAGCCAAATTTGTGCCAATGTCGAATTTGGTGCAATTTGGACATGCGATACATTCAATATTAATAAAGCAAGCATTGCATTTACTAAGGGCAGGGCAGCGTGTGCAGACTGGGATAATGCGAGCCGTTGGCCAAAGGTGGCACTAAAATCTGGCCTGCCATATCGTTTGGATTATTGTTATTTCACCATATGGGACTGACACAGACATTCTAGGGTGTCGTGGTGTTGAGCTCCATCATGGCAACAGCTACGAGGACCCTATCACTGCATGAAAAGCTAATTTGTGTCAGTTGTGCCTGTAAATGTCTGTGGAGGTTCAGGTTAATGACTGAAAACTGCCAGCAACTGCTGGGAATTGACGTGGGGTTCCAGTTTCGGGCAGTTTTACAAGCCTGAAAAGCTTGGCAGTTGAACCCCCTGCTCTCAGGTCACATGTAAATAGGAAAACTGTGATCTTCAGTGGTGCAGAGGTTACACCTTTTTCTAACAGGTACTAAATAAGTGCATTCAACTATGAGGGTATAAACCCAGAACAGCAAGAATCATGTAAGAGATTGCATTAACTTAAAACCAGAAAGAATAAACTGGTCCTCAGTCACCTACTCATTCTATATAAATGTAGAGTACAATTTAATTAAAGTTATAACTGCTGCTTCAAAAGTGAAAAGGTCAGTTGTGAAGTTTTAGTCTGAAAACATCACACTCAGCTCGTGAATATGTACATTCCTGAAGTTGCCACGTCAGTCGTTAACGTCATAACGTTAGAGGGCTTGTCCAATCACAGCTCATGAAGCGTCTGTCTCCCGTAAACAAGAAAATCCTGTCTGTTGTTTTGCATGGTTCCATGAATGACTATGTTTTTGGTGTAAAAAAACTTCGGTGAAGTCAACACCACACTGTTTTACCTGGAGGAGAGGATAACTGCATTGGAAAGTAAAAGCTGCGGGCCCAGTGTGGAGGAGTCGAAGCGAAAAAGAGGGGCGCACAATCCCAAAATTACGGTGTAAAATAGCGTTACCAACTGTGGGATTAGAGAGAAAGTTGCTAAAAGTACAAGAGAGCCTTGAGTGCTTGAGCAGAACTACTTTGTTTAAATATGTACGAACTGCTTAAACTTAAGAGTTTGTTCCTGTTTTTTCATAAACGTGACTTTTTGTCCTGTTGTATTTTATAGGAAACCATCCATCATCTTCACATCTCTGAGGCAAATGGCAGTGCACTGCACATTTGGCCAAAGCTCTCGCTGCAAGTCCAGATTTGCAAGGTGGAAAATGATGCCATTGTATGTAAGTAACTGTTTAGTAATTGTGTTTTATACTGTGGATCTTCCAATGGTGAATTAGCGAGGCTATTTCCATTTATTAATAATATACTCATGTAAGACAGTGAGACACTGCCTGTAAGACGTACTATGACATACTATGAGCCAGTATGAAGGAACTTCCGGTACATCCAACCGGACCTTGCAGCTCTTACAGCAGCATTGAAAGGTTACGGAGTATTCATTAGATAACTTTTCAGTTACATGTGTAGGTGTATGTTGTCATTGAACTGTGCTGATTGTGTTTACAGCTGATTGAAGCAGGACAGATGACATGGATCCATCCTTCCACAGCCAGGCCGATTGGATAATGCACAGTGGAGTTAAAAAAAGTCCTGTTTCATGGCGAATCAGTAGGTGGTGCTATGACCCTGAGTTAATATTGACACATGGAGCTGTTCAGGCCTTGAATCTGATCTTAGGTTTTAATTTTGGTGCGATAAAAGAACACGACATTGGACAATGCACAGTGGAATTATAAGAACTTCGTCTCCTATGGCGAAGGATCAACCTTCACCATATCTCAATGTTTATACGGTTTGAGGAAAGTTCACAATTAACATTTAAGCTGTATTTTGTAAAGCAGCCAGGAGCAGAGCATCAAAGTATAAAACATTTCACTTCCTGTCGCGAGGCAGGTGGCACTGTTATGGATCTGTTCAGAGCGGGACTGTGATTGTGTGAAAGAGGTTTGAGGCTGATTGGACAATGCACAGAGGAGTTTTAATAAATCCCTATTTTTTGGCTCATCATCAAATTTCGACACCATGCCACAGTCACACAATGTGACATACACTTAAAAATCAAGGTAGTTTAAATCTCCATGTTGCTGAGATGATACTCACTGAATTTGAAGTTGATCTGTTGAAAGCTCTAGGAGGTTATTCATTCAAAAACATGTGTAAATGGTCAAATTTGGCCACATAATTCAAAGTGGCCGACTTCCTGTTTGGTCTAGCATATCGATCCAAAAGACTTTTTTGTTCGTTATGAAAAGCCAGTCGTCGGTCAATCGTGGTGCTAGGGCTGCTCTTTAGGGGGTGCTATTCAGCTATTTGGCCAAGCCCTTTCCTTAAAACCATATAAATGTCTTCAGGGTGGGGCTGTTGTTACACACATGTAGTTTGAGGGAGATTGAACAATGTACACTAAAGTAACAGCAATTTCGTGTGTCATGGTGACTTGTTGAAATTTGACGCCACACCACTAACATGTAATTCAAGAAAAACTCACAGTTTCGATATGCCTACATATTCAATGTCTTAAGGCCCTTCTGACAAAGTTTGACATGATTGTCGTCAATGGACGAGGAGGAATACATCATAGTGTAAGACGTGCAAAAAACAAGACATTTTAAGTCATGATTTCTGTGCAGATGTCATCAGGCTGGGACTCTTCTCATACATATCCAGTTTTGATTAGATTGGACCATGTACTGTATGTCTGAGATACATCAACCTTGTGTCTTGATGGCGAGTAATCAATATTTGACGCTATGCCACAGTCACACCGTGTGACTAAAACTCAAAAATCGTGGTAGATTTAATCTCCATCTTGTTTAGATGACACTCACCGGATTTGAAGTTGATCTGATGAAAGTTCTAGGAGGAGTCTGTTAAAATACACGTGTAAAATGGCCATTGTGGTTACTAAATCCAAAATGACTCTTGCACTGTCTGTGCTCGGGCCCTAATAATAATAATAATAATCAACACAGATTCAATAGGGTCCTTGCACTGTCGTGCTCGGGTCCTAATAATAGTCTCAGTGCCCCCTAGTTGTAACAGGAAATGTCCTGTTTTACATTTTTGTGTCCTGCGGCTCGCCCGTTTCCCTGATGCATGTCTAAAGAAAGCCTAAAGGACTTGGTGATGCCATATAATGAAACTTGGGAGCTTTTATCAGGGGATGTGCTGATGGCGTGGCAGTGAATTTCGACGTCTCGCCATCAATTTCCAGTTAGCTGTAACTTCAATGTTTTTGCTCCAATCACCATCAAACATCAAATGTGTAATAAGGTCCCTGCCCGGAACACATCTTTATGCCAATATACTACAATTGTCACAGTGCCTTCTAGCTGTAACAGGAAGGACCATGTTTTATACTTTGACATGTTACGCAGAGCTGTTTAATTTGATCCTACTCAAAATTAAAGCCTTGAGACATTGGTGATACCATGTTGTGACACGGCGATTTTGTGATCTTTGACAGAACGCCAAAAAACACGAAGCAGTTGTAATGTCACTGCACATGCTCCAAGTGGCCTTAAACTTTGTTGTACAATGAGAGTCGCTATGTAAACACACCCCAAGGACAATATTTGGCAAGTGAGGCTAAAGGGCTAAAAAGCACCATCTACTGGAAACAGGAGGTAGTCCCTCTGGTTCAAATGCCATGTACCTGAAATTTTCCCAGCAGTCTCCAGACCTCGTAGCTGAATCGTGAGACATAATCAGCATGCATTCTCAAGTGTCACCCAATGGACGCAGGGACGCCTTCCCGTCTAGTCCCATGCGAGTGACTCTCAGTGGGCATGTTGGCCGGCAAGCAGCGGCCTCAACACGGTTGAGTCTTGTCCCCACTGCCGCAAGATGAGGGCCTGCTCATACTTGCCTGCAAGTCTAGTTACACTTGTGTTCTGTCATTTCATGCCATTCAACGGTAACTTGTGTAGCTGTTTTCAACAAACACTATGCTAACCAGTTAGTTCAATGAAGATGAAATGCATTGTGTATGTATTATATAATGTGCAGGAAATACAGATAAATGTTGAAGAGCAATTTTTTCATCTATAGGCTACAATTATTTGTGCTCTCCGCTTAGCAATTCATTGTATAATGTGGTTAAATTAACCTAAAAGCTGTCAAAAATTGTTATAGCCACCTTAAATTGATTAAACCATCACTGGACCATCACATCCAGAGGATGCTGGCTCTGCATCCCTTGCTGGTGGCAGAGAATGCAATAGTTATTTCCTCAAAAATTGAAGGGAACACTTAACCATTAAAGTATTACACTAAGTCAATTAAACATCTGTGACAGCAAACTGTCCATTTAGGAAGTTTAAGCAATTGTGAATCAATTCCACCTGCTTTGGAGCAAATTAAAAGTGACAACAGGTGGACTGGAGAACAGAAAAGCAACCCCAAAAAGGGACTGGTTTTGCAGGCAGTAGCCACGGATAATTGGCACCACTATAAATGCCATCGCGAGGAGGTTTGCTGTGGGTCCCAGTACAGCCTCAAGAGCATGGAGGAGATACCAGGAGATTGGTCATTACACGAGGAGAGTTGGACAGGGCTGTAGAAGGACATCTACCCAGCAGCAGGATACATACACAGCATACAGTGGGTTTATCAAACCTTTTCAGTAACAGCTGCTTGCTCCTGAACACAGAATGATATTTACATTATTTGTAAACTGGCACTGCCGTTGTATACCTCCGCTAGTTTTTTTTCAGATTCATATAAGGTTACTATGAGCTTTAACTTTAACCACTGATATCTAATCACTTTATCTTTGAGGCTAAGTGACAACTGATCTACAATTGAAGATGTTTTTTGAGGCCATTCTGAAATCCAAAATGAGTCCAAGTGAACATGTGTGCCAAATTTGAAAATAAAATCACTTCAGGTGTTCCTGAGTTATTACATTGACAAGGCAAAACATGAGTTTTGAGAGTTCATATTGATCTTGACCAACCACCCAAATCGTATCACTTCATCTTTGAGTCCAAGTTAATGTTTGTACCAAATTTGAAGACATTCCCTCAAGGCGTTCTTGAGCGATCGCATTCACAAGAGTGGGATGGACAGACCAACAACCCGAAAACATAATGCCACCGGCCACTGGCTATCACCGGCACGGAGGCCTTAAATGCTAAAAAGCTCAATGGACCTGAGGGGTTCTGCAGGGTTTGTGAAAATTCCCGTCATCACAACAAACAAGATCTTTCATATTATACTTAGTAATTTAATCCATTGTTAGTATAACAACTATTTAGTGGCAGATGTAAAATATCTCACATTAACCATGTAGAGTAAAGAAGCTTTAGCATAAAAAGCAATGATGTAAAAAAGGTAAAGCAAAAAGGTAAACCTTTGCTATGTTTTGTATAAAAGCATTAACCCAATGGTAGACAAAACAATCGGATGGAGTGGAGTAAAAGGAAAAGTCTGTTAATATGGATCTGCTTAGGTTAAGAGCCAGTATCTAAAAACTGTGTGGTACTGTAATTAAATAAATTTTGTTCAGTTACTATTGACCTGTGTTAAAATGCTCCTCACCTCCTTACGTTTGCGGGCAGCTTTACACAAGAGGCTCTGAGCAGCGGTAGCTGGGAGGGCATGGTCATCATATAGGTCTGTGACAGAGACAAACACATACATGCTTACACAAAGAACATGTTCCAAAGGAAGGCAGATATTCCTTCACCACAGACTACAATTGTAATAAAGCAGCTGAAAGGTAAAATATTAGCATAGATTAAGTGATATCGGCCAGCCCTAGATAAAAAACAAAAGACCTTTCACCTTCTTTAACCTTTTCCTGTACTTTGAGGTACATTTTTTATACTTCTGTCTGATATGATTATTAAAACTAAATATTGGTATTTCAGTGGTCTGCTACATACCGTACTCTTACTTTTTGGTAATGAAGATTGGAGAGATTTCTGGTTTGATTTGCTGGTATATTATCACAACAAGTTTACTCACTGAACTTCATGCGGATGTACTCATAGGGATCTTCCTGCCAGAGCTTCTCATCCTCATCTTTGTAACACATCAGAGGGAAGATGACCTCTTGGCATATGGTCTGTAAGACAAGAAGGTCATCATGACCACAAGCGGGCAATTACAGTGACTTTAAAATAATAGTCAACAATTAGATGACTGTAAAAGGCCTGATGGGGAAAATTTCTAATGTTTCTTAAGCTCATCTGTCAGGAACTTTGGACAAAGTGATGGCACTTATGTATATATAAAAGAAAAATGTTAATTAAACTTTCATTTCTTATTATTCATTAGGTTGGCATATTGGCTGAGTGGTTACCACTTTTGCTTGGGTTTGATTCGCATTAAGTGGTTTATAGAACACAAAAATGGGTTTTGTATTTTGTTTTTCATCAAAGAAAAACATCAGTTTTGTGGACAATCTTATTTCATTGAACATGTAACCATGTGACTATTAGCCTTGGGTCAGAAGCATTATACCAAGCTAGTCCTGTGATTGTTCTAAACTTGCTTGTTTGCTTGGTCTGCGGTAATGCTCCGGGAGCCTACTTCAGAGTTATTCCTTGTCATTTGCGAGCCCTTAAAATGGGCCTACAATATAATATTACTTTTTTGGGGTTGGACATTGTGTGCAGAGCTTTTTATAAACGATCTATAATGTGGAGTGAAGTTTAAAAACTTTGCAATCAATTGTATTTGATTGAACTGCAATGACGATTTTACAGTTTTAAAAAATTAATAACTGGAAACTGAACTTGCTTTAGTATTATTCATGTGTGTGGTTTATATATACAAATTTGATTTACTGAACTAATGTTATTTTTTAATACATTGCATGTCAGCTATTTCAGATGTGTGTTAAGCAACCAACAAAATCTTCAGACCCAAGTTCAATCAATCCATCAAATTTAATTTGTATAGCACATATTCACATATCACAATCTGTCTTAACAAGGTGCGACATCCTCAGAAAAGTAGGAACCTCAGAGGAGTCACATGTGAGGGATCCCTCTCCCAGGATGGACAGAAGTGCAATAGATGCTGCATGTATCCGAGAACATCAGCAAAACAACAGCATTTACATCATTGATTAGAAGAAGCAGTTTAGTAGGTGAGGAGGAGACTTTTAAATTCTATTCTAAATTTAACCAGAAGTCAATGTAGTGAAGAATATAGCAGCAACTCCACCTCCTCGGTAAGAGTTGGGAATGTGTGTATTTATTTATTCGATAGAACTCCAACAAACAAAGTCTCAAACTTGACATGTTCGATGAGAGTCACTACGTTAACACAAGTCAAGTACAATATTTGGCAGGTGAGGCAAAATTACATACTTACTTACTGGAAAGAGGAAGAAGGCCTTCTGTTGAAACCTCATAGGATTTACCTGAAATTTTCACAGCCAACTCCAGACCTCTTAGCTGAATCGTGAGACATAGTAAACAAGCATTCTTCCCAAGCATTTTGGTTCGAGAATCGTTACAGCCCTAACCTTGATTTATGAAATTTGGCATGTTTATGTACCATGTTGCATTTTGATTTAGCTAAACAGGTTTTCTTCCCATTTGCTGGTGTCTGAAGACATATACATGCCAATAATCAGTTTTTCATAGCGCCACCTACTGTAAAATGGAAGTTTATCATTCATGCAAACTAGAAAATTTCTACAGGAATTTCATGGCAATTTCAATTTCTTTTGATGCAATGGCTGGGAGATGTCTTTGAAGCAGGATTTACTTCTAGTAGGGATTGTTTTTAATAAGAGAGTACCATTTAAGTTGGTCTCTCAACATGCAGACATATCATTTTTATGGTAGGTCACTGTGACCTTTACATTTGACCACTGAAATGTAATCACTTCATCTTTGACTCCAAGTGACAACTGATTAAAAGTTGAAGAAAATCCCTCAAGTCTGTTGAAATAACACATTCAAGAGGCCAAAAACATTTTCAATGAGGACACCATGAACTTGACCTTAAACCGTAGACAACTGAAATATAATTAGCTACCCTGTGAGTCCAAGTGGATATGTGTGCTAAATTTGAAAGAATTCCCTTGAGATTTTACATTTACAAGGCAAAACATGTGTTTTGAGAGGTCATAGTGGGGACCAAAATCTAATCAGATCATTTTGTCAAAAATATCATTGTCAAAGTGAAGGTTTGTACCAAATTTAAAGAAATTCCATCAAGTTGATCTTAAGATATGATGCTCTAGAAACACAAACCTACTTTGTGAGGCTACTGTCACCTTGACCTTTGGCTACCAAAATGAAATCCAAGTTCAAATGAAAGCAGCATATGTGAAAAGATTCCCTCAAGGCATTCCGGAGATATCGTGTTCACAAGACAAAACATATGCTTTATGAGGTAACCGAAACCTTATCCTTTGACCAACAAATTCCATTCAGGTTAGGGTCATTCTCTTGGACTCATCCTTGAGTCCAAGAGAATGTTTGTGCCACATGTAATGAATTTGCCTTTCAAAATTCCTGATATATCGCGTTAACAACAATGTAAGGCCACGTGACCTTGAACCACCAAAATCGAATCAGTTCACGCTTGAGTCCAATTTATTGTTTGTACTAAATTTGAAGAAAGTCCCTCAAGGCATTCGTGGGTATTGCATTTACGAGAATGGGATAGACGGAAAGACAGACAGACGACAAACCCGAAAAGATAATAAAATTAAACAATTAGACAGATAAACTTGGTGAAGGTTGGCCATGTTTTTTCCTTCCCAGAAAGTATAATGAGGGAGAGTGTGTGGGTATGCAACATTCATATAAGGTGACGTCACACCCACAGGTGTGATTAATTTGGTGTAATGCTCCTGACCCAAGGGTCACGTGGTTACAGTTTCCCTTATATTCATTAAATCGTGTTTACATACATAAACAGTCGATCTAAAATATCATGTTGCTGAGGATGCAAATCCCCCTCAGCAGGTTTATGAATATTTCAAGGGAACTATGGGACCAGAGGAAATTATGTGTCTAAACTATGAACTCAAAGTCCACTTTGCACATTCCTGCAGGGCAGAGGATGTCACACCATGTTAAAGCCCTATGAGACAAATTGTGATTTGTGAATATGGGCTATACAAATAAAATTTGATTGATTGATTGATTCCCACCACAGAATGAATATATATATATATATATATATATATATATATATATATATATATATATATATATATATATATATATATATATATATATATATTCATTCTATAGACTGTGGATCTAGCTGTGTATTAGAGTCCTTTAGCTAGGGGTGGGCGAAATATCGAATATACTCAATGTATCGCGGCTTGTACCTAGTACCAAAGTCTACACATCGTCCGCCGCAAACTAAAACCACATCTCTTCCGACTATACCTTGAATAAAAGTTTAAACTAACAATTTAGTAGCACTTAAATGGCACTTACTTATAGCACTTTGTAGTTTGGCTTTCTTGAAGAAATTGTACTTTCTTTATTATTGTTGTTCTGGGTTTGTACCCTCATGGTTGAATGCACTTATTGTAAGTCGCTTTGGATAAAAGCGTCTTCTGCAGCCTGCGTATTTTTGTATTAGGAGAGGAGGGAGACCAAATGAGCCAAACCCAGTGTCCAGCACAGGTTCATATCAGACTCACATCTGTGGTCTACATTTTCTTTCTGCTAAACCTAAAGACATATTAGTTATTTTCAGTGCTGCATTCACGGCTCTGATGGTACATCAGAGTGCATGGAAAGAGAGTTTAGAGTCAGTTATTGACAGTTTGTTCCTATTCTTTGTGAACGCTGAACCGAACGAATCAGTTTACAAATGATGAACGTGAGCCTGAGCGGCATTCTCCAGCAAGAGTGGATGTTTGTGTGTGTATATGCTCAGAGCCAGGTGAAATTCACTCACACAATCACACACGCACACACATCTCTCAAAGAACTTCAAAATTATCTTTTGGATTAGCTATCAAATTCATCCTTTTATTTACCTACCTGCATGTGTGGCTTCATCTGTTTCCAGGTCAGGGAGTGTGACAGGCCCTGGTTGAGGTAGTTGAGACATTGCTGCAGGACACGAGGAGTGATGTACTGCTTCTGTCGGTGCTGGTCAACCACTTTCAGCAGAACCTGGATGACACAACATAAAACGACAGATAAACTAGAAGAGTTGGAGCTTGGACAACAAATTAAAAAAAAAACCTAAAGCCACACATGCCTACCTGTTGTATGCCAACTGCATATGTCTTTAGAAAAAAGTCAGCAAACTCGCTGTACTCCTTTGTCACATTGCCAGGACTTCCATATCTGTAATTCAGACCAAAAGCATGTTAATAGCTGGTCAAATTCTCTGAAAACCACAATTATGGTTTTTGGTGATGTAATGACAACTCTGCACTCACCGCTCAAACAGTCTGGTGATGATGCGCAATGACCACTTCTTGCACTTCCACCATGCCAGTTCAGGACGGTCATCCTCATCAACCTCCAAAGTCTCCTAACAAATAGACATTATGGTCAGTTCAAGGGGCTTGTTTAGCCAGTTAGAGAACAAAAAAAACATATTAAACATTATAACAACAGATTATTTGACATAGGTTGAGATTTTAAATGTTTTCCGATGTTTCAGACTATTTTAAAAAGGATTTGTAACTGGAGTATATCCTGTGTGTATGTTTGCAACTATAACTTTTGACCAAATTAGTAATTAGTACCATATTTTATGTTAATGGACTTGTATTTATTGCTAGGCAAAATTTGAATGGGATAAAACGATTTAGGAACACAGAGACCTTGACCCTTCACATCAAATATTTAACATTTTCTTTTTTTTAATTTTTTATTGCCAAACCCAGTGTCCAGCACAGGTTAATATCAAACTCACATCTGTGTTCTAAATTTTCTTTCTGCTAAACCTAAAGACATATCAGTTATTTTCAGTACTGCATTCATGGCTTTGATGTAACATTCCACGGCATTATGCCTGTCACAGCACATTCATCACCTTCAAAATTTTATACATCTGAATTACAAACTGAGAACATTTTATTCCACCCTTAAACTTCGGTTTAAGATATGAGTCAGTCAAAACGTATATCCTAGCAAAAAGCCAAGGTTTGAATATCAAACTGTATGGCTTTGTGAAGCCAAGCTGATGCCTCTTGAGCTGGCAATGACTGAGAAGAACTGTTTCCCGTAAGACACAAGTCAAATACCTTGTGGAAAGAACAAATTTGCTCCATAACTCATTTCATATGCAGATTATTGAAGCTTGCAGTCTTGCAACAAGGGCAAGGTTAAAATGTAATTTTCATAATTCCATTGTTATTATTTATTTATTAAATTAATTACATATTTTTTTGCGATACTTTATTTGCGATCCAACTGGTCAGTGTGTGACTTTGTAACATGTTAAGATAGATTTAAAGATTCCCTCTGATAATAGAAATTGATGTCTTGATGATGAATCTAATGGAAACTGATCTGGATATTTAAGTTTTTTCCCATTTAATGTTATTTGTTGTTTCTGCTTTCCTGCTTGTTTCTATTCTTTGAGCACTAGAATTTGTTATATTGTATAATTGTCAGACCAGTCAGAAAATGAAATATTTGTACTCTTTCATGAATCCCCTGGCTGCAAATAAAAAGCTAAATAATAATAATAAAAAACCAACACTGACAAGTCTCTGAAAATTAGTCGTGTGTTTGTGCGTCTTTGTGAGTCTTACAGCAGGGACGTCTCGGTCCATTATGGCTCTGAGGATTTCCATCCACTGAGTCATCACCGTGTTGTTTATCAGCTGGAGAGGCAACGAGTACTGCAGGGCAACAATGAGTTACTATCATCATAATCATTTCTGTGACCCACACAAGATCTCTTTACACACATGGAATACTTGTTTAGATGCTGGCTTCATCTACAGTTTTTGCAAAGGTGATGTTTTTTGTCCAGTACAAACGTTTCCAGTACAAAGCTGCAGAGATGAGTAAAAGTAAAAGTACCGTTGAAAAAACAAGTACTCAACATCTTAGTGTCCTTTGACCCAGTAAAGATGTTCCAGAAATCAAATTAGGAGATGAGATAACTTTCCATCATGACAAAGACCCTGTGTGGTTGAAACAGGGTTCTGTTAACATATATTCTATTACATTGTGAATATGTATGCTCTACATTACCCTTAATTGTTTTACATTATGTTGCAACCTTATGTTTGTATAATTAGCCAACTAATTCCACAAATGTCTGTCTGTGGAAAGCATATCTTGCATATCTCTTTACATTATCAGCTTCACACTTGCATTGTGTATTCCTAATGGCCCAAGTAAGTGCAGTGTAGAATTTAGTGCATTTTGGACATATTTCCAGATTAATACAATTTGAATTAATAGATGACTAGCGCAAGTGAGTAGTCAGAGGACAGGGCAGTGTGCCTTCAGTCTGCAAACTGAGTTGAAAGCATCTTCTTCTTGGTTCTCAGACAAACTACAGTAGTGATCAGCAACTCAGTCAAACGGTCAACATCGCAGATTGATTTGATTTTCCTATTTTACTTTTCCATATCAGACTGACACAGACGTTCACAGGTGTCACTGGTGCCAATATCTCAGGGCAGTAGCATCTGTAGAATCATTTCACATTTCATTGTGTGTGTGTGTGTCCAACTATTGGACATTATTTTATTTGTTTTATTTAGAATTTCATTTCTTTTTTATAAATGGGACCCAATAAAAAAAACTATAAAGCTGTTTCTTTAATAAAAAAAATCTGATTTATGTTTTAAAAACATTTAAAGGCTTAAAATTCTGAAAATTAATATTTGCTATTTATTTAGCAAAACAAATTTAAAAGTCCCACAGGATTTATCTCTGTTGTTCTAAACCACCGTCGGTGGTTTGTCCCATCGGTACATACCACCGATCAGTACTCAGCACAGATGTTCCTTTACACTATCCCAGCTACGTAGTTATGCCTCTCAGTGTACACCATCCCCATCTGCATTTAAGACCCTGTTACTATGTGCTGGACTATTTTAGGGGCATCTGTGAATAACCTGCACCTTGGGTCTTGTAAAAAGATAAATGGTCGGTATTTATATAGTGCTTTTCTAGTCTTGATGACCACTGAAAGCTCTTTACAGTGACGTTTATTGTCTCTCTCGCGCGCGCACGCACGCACACACACACACACACACACACACACACACACACACACACACACACACACACACACACACACACACACACACACACACACACACACACACACACACACACACACACACACACACACACACACACACACACACACACACACACACACACACAATTTATGTGGGCAATTCAAGGTTCAGTATCTTGCTCAAGATGGACATTCTGGTTAGAGGTGATCGCTCTAACGCCTCGGCCACAGCCGTCTGCTATGGTAGGCCCTGGTCTCTACAAACAAACAAACTGAAACCAGACTCAACAAACAAAACACAACAAACAATATGCTAATCCTGTAGCCTTCATCGTGCTGCTGAGCGATGCTAAGCCTGCCACAAACATGTAGCCTCATTGTGACTTTATGACTAAGGATGATGGAGGGGGTTGCCCCGTAAGCAGCCACCACTGGCTCAGACCTTGTTCTTTCCATTCAGCTGACTTTTCAGGACTACTCTTTGTACATATTTGGCTGTGGCTGACTTTCTTGTGGCCTCTTTATGGTTTCCATTTGCCTGTGAGATCTGAAGGTACTTTTTGGGCGGCCTGGACATCTGTTATGTTGCCTTCTGGTAGTTCAATCCTCAGTTCTGATTATCTTGCCACCCTTTAATACAATCCCGACCACACTTATCTAGCCCAAATGACTTTCCAATGTCATTGCTGTGGACACTGGTGGTGTGGATCAAAGAGTCGATGTCTTGCTCACTCCTGGCATACAGTTTGATGTCATCCATGTAGAGGAAGTGGCTGATCTTTGCTCCACTTCAAAATCAGTATCCGTAGCCAATCTTTGTGATGATCTAACTCAAGGGGTTCAGGCCTATGCAGAACAGCACTGGGGACAGAGCATCTCCTTCATCATCATATAGGCCATCATGTGAAATACCAGGAGTGAGTGGAAATTTGTGGGTGTGTGTGTGTGTCCCGGGGCCCCCCCACTTACACAGCGAAACACACAGTGAGATAAAAATACAGAGTTTCACTACAGTCCACAGCTGCACAATGATCAGCGCCGCTGCTTCGTGATCAGGGAAGAAGCAGCAGTTGGCTTGTACCATGCTAGACTTTCCTGTGTCCTCCCTCCACAATCCAGCTGACCTGCACTCACAATCACTAATAAACACAAACATTCATCACAAGTTATCAGGACATGAAGTTTACTTCGTGTTAGTTTGTTTCGCTCCAGAGTTTGAGACTGAATTTAAACATAATGAAAAATTAGTCGTCAAAGGCTTGCCGCACTCAGTACAACAAAACGTGATGTGAACAGCTACAACTCAGTGTTAAACTGACTGGAGTGATCCGGATTCATAATCTGACACCATTGATTAATAACTAAATACATGAGTGTACGTTTGTCATCTAAATCCCAACATCCCAACAAATGTATCATTTGTTCTTTTCATATTCAATTAGAAAAACTAATTCGGAAAATTGAAAAACAAGTAATTATTTCGTTATTCATTTATGAATCCAATACCAAAAAACAAATAACGGTTTGTTTTTCATAGTGTGGATCTTTTGCTGAGATCAAAATAGGAAAAGAAAAAAAACGGGTCACAAGCCGAACTTGATTTTGATATATAATTTGTATGATTTCTGTGACCCGGAAGTCAGATTACTCGGATCGAAGCGAAACATTGTTCGCCCCCTCTTTCCCACCGTAGTAAGGTATACAATTTTTGGAAAGTTTTATTGTGAAAATTATTCAATAACTTCACTCTAATACTGTGTATCTGGAGCCTAGATGTGTAATGTAAGTTAGGTGAATATGCAGTACTAGAGTGAAGTTATTGAATATTAAATCATCTGTTTTCAGTGCTGTGCACTGTCCCTGCGCACTCCTCTCACAGCCGGCTGTACATAGAGACCAATGTTCTGTGTCCAGCTTGGGTTGCTCCCAAGCTTGCTTGCTCCTATTGATGAAAAAGGGCTTGTAGCCCGTTGTATACCTTACTACGGTGGGAAAGAGGCGACGTTTGTGTTGTGTTTTGGTTTTCTAATTGAATATGAAAAGAACGAATGATACATCGATTTACATGGATTCAAGGATTATTCAGGCCGAACTTGATTTTGATATTTAATTTGTATGATTTGCATGAACTAGTTCATTTTCATCTGTATAAACTGAACTTTAAACTAGTTATTTTTAAGTGTGAACTTGCACAACAATGCAACAATGTTTCTGTTGACTTTCTCTGCCTGGCTCCCTAGTAAAAAGTCCTCAGAGAAGGATGTGAGAACACAGCAGGGGATCCTCTGCTAGATTCCCTGCAAGCGAGTGGGGGGGTTGATTTTAAGAACAATTATTTCCGGTGTCACACATGTAGAAGATACCGACGAAGATGTCAAGAGAGTTTGTGGTAATAGGAGCCTAAGCAGGTGTCTTGCTGTAAACAATATCATGTGATCTCAGCAGCAGAATTAATACATTACATTTCGCCTCTGCCTAATTTGTTAGTGTTGGGAACACGTCTGAGCAGAACTCCCTGCTGTGTTGTGTATGTGTAAGGGGAAAACTGTGGAGAAAGTCCTCACCCAATTCTCCAGAAATTGTCTTTTGAGTGCATGCATTCAAGTGAATGCTTTTACAAAACGAGAAGACATTCCCTCAAGCTGATCTTAAGATATCACATACAAGTCACATTTTGTGAGGCCACAGTGGGCGGCTGTGGCTGAGGGAAATAGAGGTCGTCCTCCAACCAGAAGGTCTTCCCCATCTGCATGCCGAAATGTCCTTGTGCAAGATGCTGAACCACGAATTGCCCCTCATAGAAAAAAATGCTGCTATTAGATGCACTGTATGAATGTGTGTGAATTGATGAATGGCAAACTGTATTGTAAAGCACTTTGAGTGGTCATCAAGACTAGAAAAGCTCTACATAAATACAAACCATTTACCATGACCTTGATCTTGAACTTGATCTGAATAACAGCAAATTTATTTATTTTTCTTGTAGGAAAAATAAATAGAGAACTTGTAAATGTTACAAGTTCTCCTTTATCAACCATACACAAAACTTTACACTTATATTCATACAAACAATTCTTGAATAAGGCCCATTGTTCATAATTCCAAAATAAGAAAGACACTGGGCAAAAGAAGCATCCATGGGAGAGTTGCAAGGTGCAAACCACTATTGACCAAAAAGAATAGAAAGGCTTGCCTCACATTTGCCAAAAACATCTTGATTACACTCAAGATTTCAGGGATGATTTTCTTTGGACTGATTCATCTTTTTGGAAGACATGGGCCTTGTTACAGCTGGCATAAAGCCAACAGAGCAGTCTATAATAAGATCATCACACAGTCAAACACAGTGGTGGTACTGTGATAGTCTCGGGCTAGAGTAGGCTTGAGTAGCCTAGTCAAAGTCCGGACTAATTCAACTTAGATACTGTGTCACAAACTTTATGGACAAGTCATGCTCGAAAACCCTCCAATGTGATTGAATTGAAACATTTCTGCAAAGTGTAAAATACTTTTTGGGTACTATACTACTAAATGTTTTACTTGCAATAAGTTAAATGATCAGTTAAAAGCTGCATTATGTGTTTACTCACGTTCCCTGTATCTCATTAAAATTCATTTGATGATCTAAAAAACAGAAGAAAACTTCTACTTCTTCAAAAATATGATTCCAAGAATACACACCTGTACAAGAGCATGGAAGATCTTGAGTATCTGCTTCTGGATGAGGACAGAGAAGATGGTGGCATCAGACAGCAGCTGGCTGATGAGCAGCTGGATCCTCGGCAGAAAGATTTGCATGGCTGCTAGCAAAGGCTCCCTCTCATCAGCCTTTCTGTACCTGAGAGAGACAGACACACGCACAGAACACACATTATAAATTGACCAAAAAGTAACTATGTCAATGTGTAAGTGACTACCGCCCTGTCGCACTGACTCGAAATCACTACAAATGGGTTCTTCCTTGGCCCATACCCCACCCGTCCTCTAGTCTCTTTCAAGTCAATACAATGAGATGAAATATTTGTCCCTGCACACAAGCGTATATTAAGTTTTTTTTTTCTACATTTACGTACATCTTGACAATAAGATATGTATACAAAGATGTGTATGTTGCTATAAATATCACTGTTGCAAGGAATTGTGGTATGGAATTATCACCCTATATTTAGTAAAGGATGGTCTGTGTATCTTATGCTAAGCAGAACACCACTGCTTATACATGCTCTTCTACAGTTGAATGGATTTAAGATTTTAAGTAATGAAAACTTTTGTGTTGAAAATTGGTTTCGAAAATATTTGTTTTGGCATCTGGAAGCAGGGTTTATGCCATAATGGCACAAGGAAGTGCAGCGACTGAGCTGTGTTTTTGTTGTCAGAGTATGGATAAGAATTGTTGATTTTCTGTGATAATATCAACTTTTGTTTGAGTAGGTAACAAGATTCGAAGTGGGAACTTCTCCTGTATGACATCGCCAGTGGGGTCCATCAAGCTGACCAACAAGTTTGATGTGTTGGGGAAACTGGAACAACACCTGTCCACTGTCGGTCAGGAGCCCGCAGCCAGTCCAGCATCACAGCCCACAAAGCTGGTTTACAAAGATGATCAGTGGGGGACATATCTGGCCCCATCCCCTCCTGTAGCTGCTTTGTGGGGCATTTTAGCTGGCTCCTGTCTCTTAACACATGTTTCAACTTATAGACAAACCTACCAGACCGATCTTCAAAAATCCTTTAAAATCCACATAAATGTCCTGTCTCTGGGTTTTTTGCCCTGATATCAGTGACCATTGTCCCATTGCCTGTGTTAGATGTACCAAAATCCCCAAGACCAAATCTCAAATCATTACTATCAGAAATTATACATACTAAAATATTTAATAAATAATAATAATTTAGCAACCTCTGACATTAATCACATTTTTTCAATCTCTAATCTCACCATCGCACTAAAAACCTTCTCTGAGTCTTTTAACACTATTGCTGACAGACATGCCCCCTGCAAGAAACACAGATGTAGTCCTTGGTTCTCCACAACTGTCCTCTATCCACAATAGAGACAAAGCATGGACTAAGTCTAGATTCAGTGGCAACCCTGATGGCTGGTTAAAATTTTGATAACTCAAATTTTGATAAACACTTGCAGTGTGATTAAAGTCTAAATCTTATTATTATCATTAATCATTATCATTAATCTCAACCTCTGACAGTTACTCTAAATTCTGGAATACAATAGCTTATCTTAAATGTCCAGTGTGTAAGATTCAGGTGAAAGGGATCTATTGGCCGAAATTGAATAAAACATAATCCTAGTGATGTGTTCACTAGTGTGTTTTATCTAAATTGTTCAAATTGTTGTTTTCTTTACCCTAGAATGGGCCCTTTATATTTCAATACTTTTTATTTACATCGTGAGCGGGAACCCAGACTGGACAAACTAAACACCTTTTAAGTTTTTATGACAACTGAAGGCTACTATAGGTTCATGTTTGGAAGGGGAGGGCTAGGTGAGTATTCAGCTGCAACATGAAACTTCACCACTAGATGTCACTAAATCTTACACACTGAACCAAAATCTCTCTATTGAATTGTTTGATACAATGTGCCATGCCCTCTTTTTGAATTCCAAGGATTTGGTTTGATTGAGACAAAAGAAGCTTGATTTTATATCAGTTTTTCTTATCTGAAATTATTATTTCCATGTTAAAAATTTAAACTGGAATTATTACTGTAAATGCCCTTCTTTATTACTCATAGCCCTCATGTGAGGGTGATTTCTTCCCAGGAAAGTACAGAGCAGTAAGGTAGCAAGAAAACAGACAAAGACAATCAAGTTACTCACTCATAGGTTTTGACCAGTTGGTAGAGAGCCAGCAGGCTGCCATACCAACTGCCGCTGTTCAGAGACTGCAGGTTCATGCCGATCTTGTCCACAATGGCTGTCCAGCGGCCGGGGAAGTCATGCTTGATGATGGCTCGCAAACACATGGTCAGCTGGGCACTACAAAAACATTTGGAGTCATCAAGTATTTTTCAGTCTGTGTTCATCAGGAGAACTCACTATCTTGTATGTAACATCTGTGAGAACCTTTACAAAGCTAGAAATCTAAGTGGAAAAGTTTTGGATTTAGAATTTAACATATGGAGGCAGGTAGGCAGACATGTTGTTAATGGGGATTTTCTCAAGAGAAGAATGGTCTAATGAATGACAAAAAGTAAAAGAAAGCTGCTGGGATGAGAGATGGAAACAGACTTGAATTCTTGATGATAGGGTGGTGTGTGTGTGTACCGTATGGACTCTGGACAGCGGATGATGCCCTCCACTATGTGATCTCTGATCTGCTGCCGGTCATTCTCGTGGATATTGAAGGGAAAGATGACTTCCCCGAGAGATGGCTCCCTGTCCTGCCAGTACTGACTCACCATGTTCTTCAGGTAGATGGCCGCTACACACAAAACACATGTACTTGATCTCATTAATGTCTCCTACCAACAGCTATTGTGTTTTTACCACAACCTGATATATATTATCCCTCTGTATCATTGAGTTTCTTTATTTCCAAAAGCTATTAAAACAGCTTGAATAACACTGTAGCATGTTCCTTCATTCGCAGTAACACACAAAAGCCATTTTGAGGCATGACATCTGCAGGTGGGACAGGTCATGTCAGGTCTTTCTCCAGAGGTTTCATTTCACATATGAACAATGCAGCGGGAGGTTCACTGCTAACTTGCATTCAGAACAGCAAAAAATCCTCCAAGGTATTCAGGCAAGGGGTGGTGCAGCAGGCAGAGGCAGGATGTCGGAGGAACATCACCTCACTGAAAAAAATGACTTTGTGGGGTAGTAAACTATATTAAATTAACACATCTTCATCATTGTATTATTAAAATTCAGAAAGAACTAGAATTTTTCAAGAAAAAAGTAATATGCACACATTTTCTTCAAGTAATAAATTAACTGTGTGGGAAGAGAAAGTTAATTATGGATTTGCAAATAGTATTTAAAAATTGTATAGTCACTGCACATAAACCTAGAAATACTAAGTGTCTGAATCCCTGCAGTGAATCTGAATGCACATTTGTTCCTGAATGTTGCCCGTGAATTCAGTGTTGGAGCAGAGATGGTTTGAACGGTGGTTTTCACAGAGAAGCTGCATGGGTGGATTCTCTTGTGTGAAACGTAAGTTATTGACTATCTGATTTAGAGTTGCAATTGCTTAACGCAGCATATGTTTTTCCTAAATCCTTCTCGCATTATTTAACTAACTAGAGGCCTAAATGGTAGCCAAAGAAGGGGGGCTTCAGGGGACAAAAGTAGAGGAGAGGAAATATAGTTAGCTAACTTCTACGGTGGTCAGCCGCGTTACTGCAGAAAAAATTAATAAAAAGTCACATGGCCAAGTCAACAAGGTGAAGTACTTGATTACTGCAGAATTTGGTGCTCCTATCAACTGTTCCATCTGGGCGTATTTTAAATATAAATTCATATTCATTCATTCACTGGGCCAAGCAACGTTTTGTCATCTGCAGCTACCATATTTATAAAGCTATTGTTGACGGCTGTATGTTCAGTCACATATGGGGCAACGTAGAGCGCGATCAATCTTCGTTATTTTTTTCTGTAGTATATAATATCTTATATAATACATAATTTATCCATGGTCTGCACACAAACATGTGTCCATCATGTGTTACATTTAACCAGATAAAAAGCCTCTTATGCAAGTCTAATCTTGTCAATTAAGTCATTTCTTTTGTTTAGACAAGTGTAAGTTCATCAGTATTGTTAGTTTAAAACAAAGTATTAAAATGTATGTTTCTATCAAGAGGAAGCAGAATAGTAGGCTGCTAAAGTGAGTTGTGGTATCACATCAGACCCAAGATATGCTGCAGGACGAGCCAGTGGAGTGCAAATTGAGGGCTGTGTAGGAGTGATTGGTGAAACGCTGCAACTTTAGTCTCATTCAGGTAAGTAAAAATTGATATAATATAATAAAATTATAATGTCATAAAATTGTGGAATGTTTTAGATAATTGTTTTAATATCAAAAATTGTGTCTGTTCATTTACAGGGTGACCTTACTCTTATGACAAGCTCAGTCGACAGTTGAGGACTAGAGAGGAGGACAGATTGACTGGTTTCAATGCTGGTGTCATTAAGGAGCAACAGTAGGCTTCCTATACAATGAGCTGGCCATGCAAAAATTGCAGCTTCAGGGCATCAAGAGCTTTACAGCTCTTAAAGCATTATAGATTAAATCATCTACACACTGGTCAAAGTCGGTCAATACCCTGCTTGTACTCAGATTTTCCTTGTTCATTGAAAGGTTGGGGTGCTCTACGCACACATCTTTCTTGAGATCATACACAAATTGAACAGTTAAGGCAAATTGTTTCATTTACATGTTCTCTATGTAGGGCTGCACCTATCGATTATTTTTATATATATTATTTTCGATTAATCTAACGATTATTTTGTATTGTACTTGATTTATATAATAATGGATTTATCAAAAACAATTTTAATCTTGTGTCATTATATTTATTTGATAATCTTCTCTGAAATACAAACAGTATGCACTGCAAGTCATTATTCCACAACAAAAAATGTCCCAGTCTGAACTGCTAATCTGCTTTTTACAGTCCAATATCTCTCAAATAAAATTTGTGCAAGAGCTTGTTCCATTCAAGTAAAAGGAATATATATCAATCTTCATTTAGCTGATCAACAACAAAATAAATGAAAACCAAAAAACCTAAAATTCAAGTAACTTTCTGGAGGAATATCAAAACACTGTGTAAATTCAAGTTTAGCAGTATTTAAAAAATGTATCTTGAAGTAGCCTAGTAGTTGTATCAATGTCTGTATGAAGGGCTGGAGCGACGCAATCGATTGATTTACGTAACGTGCTTCAACGTGTCGTAAGAAGGAAGGAAGATGGCTGTGCCTGGGCAAAGCATGGATTCACTAGAAGAGAAAGCTGAAGGAAAAAGAAGTGTGGGAGCATTTTATTCAGAGACCTAACAACATGGTGCTCTGTAAGCTCTGCAAGTCAGAAATGGCTTATCACAGCACAACCGCATGCACGAGCACTTGAAGCGTAGGCATCCAGGCGCGATTGGTCAAGACGGCAGCTGTAGTTAGACAGAACCATAAGTCCTTTTTACTTTTTTGTCCTGACACAAGCGTAATATATTACGATTATTAACACGTTGCACGATTATATCTGTTGGTAGTAATTGATTATCTAACGTTTCTTCATTGCCTCTATGTTAAAAGTACTTTCTGCAGCGCTGTTGTCGTTACACGTAACATTACACCACACAACATAACGTTTTTATTCGGCCGTTTTGTGTTTGAAAATGGCTCAAACTAATGCTACAGACTATTGTTAAAGTCTCACCACACAATGATGGAAACATAACTGCATGACTCCTGTGACTAAATAAATCCATGTCATAACCAGTTTTACGTTTAATTGAAGTACTTAAAATAAAAATGTAATGAAATAGTTATTCTCCAGTTAAGGGAAAGTGTTAATATGACACAGGGATTTTATTCATCAATGTGTCACAGCAATCATTTTGAATTCAAGCATCTCACAGTCACAAATGGGGTTTATTGTTATTAATGTAACACAACAGTGATGTAGAATTTATACTAACTTTAAAATATGACACCATTATAATTATTCCAATGTGCTTTATGTGTGTTTTTCAGAATAAGACAAAGCAGTGTAGAGGACCTTTTCCCCAAAAGGAGCCAAAGTGCATGCACACCCCATATGTCTGCTGAGCTTTCGAACAGCATCTTGCAAAGGATTATCAAGGACATGAAAACCCTTGCTATTGTTGAAGGTCAAGGTTTTCATGAGATGATCAAATCATTTCACCCAGGCTATACACTTCCCTCCAGGATAACATCAAGCTAAGAGAGTTGGGTGACATTCTTCAAGAGTTAGAATATGCAAAAGTAGGTGTATATCTACCAGGTTTGTCATATTTGGACAAATCTTGTGGGGTAAATCCCATCGTGGAGAAGTTACCTTACAGCTTGCAGTAGAGATGATTGCCACAGGATCCAAATATAAGGATGACTATGGAGTTGCATTTCCCCCATTCAGTTTCTTCAGGCAAAGGTAAGAAATGACCCCAGTTTTGCCTTTACATCCCCCAGCAACCAGAGTTCAAAAATCTAGAAATACAGGAAAAGTGGTGACAGGCCCTCTGTAAACGTACATAAGATTCAGCTCTACTAACAGGATCGTGGAAGGTCCTGATAAGCTATGCCCCATACATAAAAAGCCCCATCCTCTCAAAAACTGCAGGAGCTTCAGAGCTAAACATATTGATGAGGAAAGCGCATTTGTTTCAGATGTTGTGGGTCAATTCATCATGTGGCAAAAGACTGCAGAGGGACAATTAAATGCCTGGAGTGTGATAGTGAAAAACACATTTCAGCGCTACATCCTGGTCCTCCTCCCACTACAACAGAGAGCCAAGAAGCGGATAAAGATGATGGTGGGGAGGTCAGTGGAAATGCGTCAAGATTCATGCTAAAAAAAAAATCGTGATAGTGTATCCTGGAAAAAGAGAAGAAGCAAAGAAGATGTACGCTGTGCCAGATGAACAGAGTAACAAGTCACTTGCTAAATCTGAGTTTTTCCATCTTTTTAACTTTATTACCTCATCAGACCCATATAAACTGAAAACTTCCTCAGGGGTAACCAAAACTTTAGGCAGAAGAGTTACAGACTTCATAATTGAATCAGTGGATGAGAAAGTACAACTGCCCCTACCAAATTTAATCAAATGTGACATTATTTCTGATAACTGCACAGAAATCCCATCTCCTGAGGTGGGACGTCAAATTAATGGACCCCACAGATGTCCTTATGCGCAACTTTGTTAAAAAGACATGTGCTGAGTAATAGCCGTACATCTTTTCTCAGTCCATGCCCAAACAAAATCTTGGTTAAGGAGAGATTTAACCACATGTCATCACATCTCAGCTGTTCTCCAGCCTTTTGTACACAGGCAGAGTACCATGGTGGGAGTGTAGACATGCTGAGAACCTATAGTTTTTTACAAAAGCAGGGAAGATGATAAGCCACCACTTTCAGCGGATGATCAAGTTTTTCTTGATATAATGGACAGACAAGTTTATCAACACGAAGGAAATAGCTCGGTGGCACCATTACCCTTCCGCTACCCCAGACCATGCTTTCCAAGTAACAAAGAGCAACCAATGAAGCTTCTTTATTCTCTCAGGAAAACACTGGAAAGAAAACCCGACATGAAGAGGTAGTACTTTGACTTCATGCAGAAAATGCTGGAAAACAATCATGCAGCCTGCCCCTCCACTGGAAAAACAGTTCCTGTGGAACCTGGAAACAGACAGTGTCACATTTCAAGTGTCTAAAGAGGAAAGGCCATACACTAGGTGAGGTGTTTTGGCCACTGTAAACAGTTTGTATGACCATTTAGGATTTGTGGCTCCTGTAACCATGCAGGAGAAAGCCCTACTACGTGTACTCTCAGCTGAGCAAAATGACTGGGATGAACCACTCCCTTCAGAGAAGCAGGAGGAATGGAATAGGTGGAAAGAATCGTTAAAAGATCTCCAACATCTCCAGATAGCAAGGTGCTACACTCCATTCTCACAATCAATCACTCAAAGAAGAGAGCTGTGCATCTTCTCGGATGCCTCCACTATGGCAACTGGAGCTGTAGCCTACAGCCATCGACATTGAAAGTCAGTGGTACGTTGGTTTCATCATGGGCAAATCAAAACTAGCCCCTTGGCCTGCACATACTGTCCCATGATTAGAGCTATGTACTGCTGTTCTAGCTGTGGAGCAGTACGAGCTAGTTAGAGATGAGATGGACATTAATGTTGATGCTGTTACGTTCTACACAAACAGTAAGACAGTCCTCGGAAACAAACGCAACAGATCCAGGAGGTTTTACACATATGTTGCCAACCGAGTGACTCGCATCTGAAAATCTACACATCCAGAGCAGTGGCATTACATCTCTACAGTGAACAACCCGGCAGATCATGCAACCAGACCTGTCCATGCTTCACATCTTAGACACACAAACTGGCTTCCTGGACCCTCATTCCTAACACAATCCAACCCTGTGGACCCTGAAGCAGATGTGGAGATACGGTCTGATGTAACGGCTCTAATCACCAAAACCTCCGAAAAGCAGTTAAAGTATCATCCTTTTGAAAGATTTTGTTAATGAATGGCCCTGTGCCACACCATAGCTTCACTCATCTGTGTTGCAACAGCATTCAAGAAGACCTCAGAGGAGACAAAATGTCATGGATAGAAGTGTTACACTGAAGCAAGCACCATAAGTGAGATCTCCCATGTGAAAATAGTAATTGTTCTCACTGTGCAGAGCAAAATCTTCAGGGAAGAATACAAATGCTTGGAAACGAAGCAGCCATTACCAATGCAAAGTCCACTCAAAAAGCTAAACCCCATCATTGATGAAGATGGATTACTTAGGGTTGGAGGTCGCCTAGCATCCGCTTACATGACAAAAGAAGAAAAGCACCCACTTATAATCCCCCGTACCCACCACATTGCTACTCTCTCAGTGAGATACTACCATAAGAAAGTGGTGCACCAGGGATGTCACATCACAGAGGGAGCAATCAGAGATGCAGGATTGTGGATCATTGGAAGCAAATGTCTGGTCTCATCTGTTATCCACAAATGTGTTATCTGTCGCAAACTCAGAGGAACAGTACAGATCCAAAAGATGGATGATTTACCAGCCAACAGACTCTCACCAATGCCACCCTCCACCCACATTGGTCTTGATGTCTTTGGTCAATGGATCGTGATGACACGTCGCACAAGGGGTTATGTTATTAGTGCATGTACGGAGTTGAAAATCAACCACAATGATGCCACACTGAACAGTTACCTTCAGGAGAAAGGCTGCACATGGCAATTTAATTCCCCACATTCTTCACACATGGGTTGATCATGGGAGAGACTCATCGGGGTTGCCAGGCAGATCCTGGATGCAATGCTTATTCAGTCTGCACCCACTCGGCTGTCGCATGAAGTATTGAGAACCTTAATGGCTGAGGTAATAGCAATACTGAATGCCAGGCCATTGGAGCCAGTGTCAACGGATCCGGATATGCCAGCTGTTCTCACACCAGCAATGATCTTGACTCACAAGGCAAGTGCTCTATCAGCACCCTCTGGCAACTTTGACACTAGCAGTGCTGCATACAAAACAATGGAAACAAGTGCAGTGTCTTGCGGACACTTTCTTGTAGAGATGGAGGGGAGAGTACCTTGCCACTCTTCAGAGTCGAAGAAAATGGATGGAGGACAAGCCCAACATCAGAGTTGGAGACGTTGTTTTTCTTAAAGATGACCAAGCTTAGAGAAATAACTGGCCAACGGGACATGTCGTCAAAATTTTCCTCAGCAAACACAATAAGGTTCGCGAGGCAGAAGTAAAGAATGTAACGGACGGGACTGTGAAAGTGTTTCTGAAACCAATCTCTGAGATGGTTATTCTTTTGTCTGAGGGACAGTAGTAAATTGACTCTATTGCATTTTTATATCTGTATCTTGTGTGATATTTTAGTGGTACAATCATATTGTGCCAGGCGGGGAGTGTTCTGCCCTCTGGCTTGCAAGTTCAGCAGACATTATTGTATTATACTGCCCCCCCTCCCTTGGTTATTACACAGCAGGAGCTTCGAGCAGGGGATTTCCACCACAGTTAATCAAGTGTGCTGCAGAGCAGAGTGCTAACCTTTATCCTGCTGCAATTTTTACTTACAACAATGTTGCCTCGGATACTATTTGTCCGTAAGTATCATGGTTATTATTTTCTGTATTTTAGAAGCAGAATACAGTTGCGGTACTTTTGATTTGGGAGGACTGCACACTGTCAAGCTTTGAAGATAAGCAACTCATAGCAAGGACAGTATAACTCTACTCAAGTAATAAAATAGTTATATTTTCTCGTTTCAAGTAAAATAAGGTTGGCATGCAAAATAAAGAGCTTTTGAAAAAGTCATCTCAAAATAAAATGCTTAATTTTTGAATAAATAAATAAAAGGTTGTTTGAGTTTCCCCTTTTCTTATTTTTTCTTAATATAACTGCATTTCACATATAAACAATCTTAACAAACATTAGCAACTAAATAGCTTTAACTTTCCTCTTTGTTCCCACTTTCTCTTGTTCAGTGAAGTAAACTCTACCTTGTGCTGCCAGGATTCACTTACTGTAAAGACAGAAAAAGTGCACAGGTTGAAATAGAAATGGGGTCCAGATTATGTTTTTGGGTTCAGCTTGCTCTTCAGGTGAGTCCATGCTTTGACTGTGCGCAGCCACCTTCCATACGACGTGTCATTCCGCGAGTCAACATATTTATGTAATCGACACGTCGCCCCAGCCCTACTTGTATGCAATACTGCAACACAGAGAGGCAACTTAGCGCTCATCTGAAAAAGCATGAAACTATTCATGTGCCTACAGTACTAATATATACTCAACTTTTGCATCACATAAGGAGTCTGCCTTGAAGATTTTAAACATACTGTATTGCAGACATATTTAAGTTAGGCAACAGAAGATGGCAGTTGGTAAAACACAGTGTAAATTACCTAATTTTGAGTCGAATATGAATGTTGGGCTTGCGGACACTTGGATGACACCACACAAGCAGTATGGAGGCATGTTATGTTTTTTCTTTTGTTTTATTACGTCTCACGAATTGGGTGCTCAATTGTCTTCAATTCTATTGGATTCTGCTCTAACAAAGTTTACCCCTGAGACTCCAGAAGTCTTTTGTGGACTCAAAACCACCCCTCCATCGGCATAGTGGTGAGTAGATGAGTGAATTTTAATTTCTGGTGAACTGACCCTTTAATAATATGGCACCATCATACCGTAAAGAGCTCATAGTACCATATCACCCCACTAGAGCACTGCGCTCGCAGAATTCTGTCTAACTTGTCTCTAAAGTTTCTAAAAATAGGGAGGGCTGAGACACCTATGTCACCAGCCTCCAGATCAGCCAATAACCCCTAAACCTAACCCCATTCAATTGCTATAGCCGGGTTTCAACCAGTAGAGGGAAGCTATGCTGTGCATACATATATACACACACACACATATATATATATATATATATATATATATACATAATTATTAGGCAGCTTCTTTTCCTCAGGCAAAATGGGCCAAAAGAGATTTAACTGACTCTGAAAAGTAAAAAATTGTAAAAAGTCTTTCAGAGGGATGCAGCACTCTTGAAATGGCTAAGATATTGGGGCGTGATCACAGAACCATCAAACATTTTGTTGCAAATAGTCAACAGGTTTGCAAGAAACATGTTGAGAAAAAAAAGACGCAAATTAACTGCCAAAGATTTGAGAAGAATCAAACGTGAAGCTACCAGGAACCCATTATCCTCCAGTGCTGTCATATTCCAGAACTGCAACCTACCTGGAGTGCCCAGAAGTACAAGGTGTTTAGTGCTCAGAGACATGGCCAAGGTAAGGAAGGCTGAAACCCGACCACCACTGAACAAGACACATAAGTTGAAACGTCAGGACTGGGCCAAGAAATATCTGAATACAGATTTTTCAAAGGTTTTATGGACTGATGAGATGAGAGTGACTCTTGACGGACCAGATGGACGGGCCTGTGGCTGGATCAGTAACGGGCACAGAGCTCCACTTCGACTCAGACGCCAGCAAGGTGGAGGTGGGGTACTGGTATGAGCTGGTATTATTAAAGATGAGCTAGTTGGACCTTTTCGGGTCGAAGATGGACTCAAAATCAATTCCCAAACCTACTGCCAGTTTTTAGAAGACACTTTCTTCAAGCAGTGGTACAGGAAAAAATCTGCATCTTTCAAGAAGACCATGATTTTTATGCAGGGCAATGCTCCATCGCATGCATCAAAATACTCCACTGCGTGGCTAGCCAGTAAAGGCCTTAAAGATGAAAGAATAATGACATGGCCCCCTTCCTCACCTGACCTAAACCCTATTGAGAACTTGTGGGCCCTTCTTAAATGGGAGATTTACGGTGAAGGAAAACAGTACACCTCTCTGAACAGTGTCTGGGAGGCTGTGGTTGCTGCTGCACAAAAAGTTGTTTGTCAACAGATCAATAAACATAATCCATGAATGGAAGGCTTATTACTGTTATTGAAAAGAAGGGTGGCTATATTGGTCACAGATTTTTTTTTGAAATGTCAGAAATGTTTATTTGTAAATTTTAAGTTGTTTGTTTATTATTCTCACTTTAACAGATGAAAATAAACAAGTGAGATGGGAACATTTTCAAAGAAAGAAAGTTATTTAGTTGCATCATAATTTTGCACACTAATAGTTGCCCAATAATTGTGCACACATAGATATTCTCCGAAGAAAGCCAAAACCTCACTTTTACTTTCTTAAATATTCAGGTTTGAGGTTTATTAACATTTTGGATTGACCGAGAGCGCTGTAGTTGTTCAATAATAAAATGAATCCTCAAAAATACAACTTGCCTAATAATTGTGCACACAGTGTATACATTGGTATACAGCTGAAAAAACTCTTTATGGTATTCATTATTTAAAGTGCAAGTTTACCCTAAAATCAGAGAGGAAATCAGGTGAGGGGATGGAGATATTCTGCTCAGCAATGGCTCTAATGATACAATGAAAAAGCCAACTAAATCTTATATCATCTTGATCAACAAACAGATATTCGTCAATGATTCAAAATAAATGTTATCACAAAAACGTATAGATTTTTCTTGTATATTGTATAATAGACAGCCGCAGTGACGTTACTCAACACATCCTCAAGATCCTGGTCGTACATGGTGCTGATGGGGATCATCTAGTGAATCTATTAATCCTTCTTGAAGGCAAGGATATATTGCCAGGATGTGGTAGCACTGTTAAAGCTTGCACACTGCATATGGGGCTGATGTATGCCATCAACCTTGCATACAATGTAAACACTACACTAGCGCAACACATTTGAGATGTTTCAGAATCTTTTCTTAGAACTGCATGGGATTAAGCTTCCCCCAAAAGTACAAGCTTTAAAGTTGAAGTTGCTGTCTTAAATGCTATTGCAAATGGCAAGTACTGTACAATATCAGCTAATGGTACAGTATACCCCAACTCAGTTTTCCATCTTGCAAATGACTGTAATCACTACTTGCAAAGACACCGTTGGCTCAATTGGACCCTCCGCTTACATACACCAGCTTGTCTTTAAATAACAACTAACGACTATTCTGATAGTCGATTAATCATCGATTATTGAAACGATTAATCGACTAATCGGATTATGAATGACACAAATTCTCAATTGCTCTTAAATTGCTTTTAAATTTAGCTTGAGGTTGTTGGCAGCATGTGATGACTGAAAATAAAGATTGATATTTCATTCAAAAATGTCTTTTAATAAACTTTGCTGCATATTAGGGTACTATTGATACAAAAACAAAGAAAAACCAAGTTTTTGTCCATTTAAAACCAAGGACAGGCAAAGTGTTTATATAAAAAATTTATTTAAATTAAATTTTCCCTTTTTCCTGTGAACCAAGAACAAGGCAAGTGCTGATACTAAAAATAAATTAAAAATCATGTATCCAATTTTTCTGTTAACAAAAAGACAGGGAAAGTAGCAGCAATAAAAACATCAACAAACGAAACTAGTCTTCTTCGGACTGCATAATTGTAATTGTAAGTTTGTCAGGCAATAGGATAACATTACGCTTTTAAACTTGTTTAAAAAAACACCATGTTTCAACCATATTTTTGTAATGGATTCTAGAATCCTGTGCACAGGTATATACGTTTATATAGCAAGCTAGATAACAGGCCATCTTACCGAGGCGAGTCTGCATCGTCTACGTTACGATGTCAAACATGCCTCCTCTTCAAATGCGCGTTTCCTGCTTCCATGGAAAGCAAGGTCCGTGTTAAGTTATCTGACTTGCGCAGATATAACTTGATAACTTTATAAGTATTTATTCTTTACATGTGCACCGGCTATATTCATCCGTTTCTCTGCACAGCATACAAGTTAACTTAACGGCATACACAGGTATGAGAAACCGTAACACCTCTAATATAACAGCCAATGCTATTACCGTAATACATTGATAAGAGCGTTATCTATAATGATAGTTTAACACCCCCACTCGCTCTTATCTCATTAGGTTGCATGAAAACAAAAGTAACAATAGTTAACAGTAGTTAAGAGTAAAAATACTCTTTGCACTCTTAAGTACCAAACATGTTTCATGCAAATCTTTTTAACTTTAGCTTAGTAGCTGGCTTTGTCAGGACATCAGCAATCATTGGCTCAGTAGGACAATATTCCAAAATAAACTTTCCATTGTTCACATTTTCCCTGATAAAATGATACTTAATGTAAATGTGCTTGCTCCGTTGTCTGTTGACTGGATTTTTTGGCTAGTGCTATAGAACCTTGGTTGTCTTCATACAACTTTGTTTGTGCATATTGGTATGTGTCTACACCCCTGAATAGCTGTTCTAAGTAGATACATTCCTGTGCGGCTGATGCAAAGGACATGTATTCAGCTTCACAGGTGGATAAAGCTACTGTCGGTTGTTTTCTCGTTTTCCAGGATATCAAAGAGCTTCCCTCAGTTAGACTGACACAATAACCTGATGTACTACGCCTATCCATTGAATCTGATACCCAGTCAGCATCACTGTAGACTCTTAGGCCTAGTTTTTCTGTGTAATTTTTCCTGAAACATAATCCCTGTTTTGTTGTACCTTTGAGGTACCTGAACACATGTTTTATTGTGTTCCAGTGTTCTACTGTTGGTTCAGCAAAGTGCTGGGAGAGTTTACTGACCACAAAAGTTATGTCTGGTCGGGTACATGTGGACAAGTAAATTAAACTTCCTACTGCCTCCCTGTACTTTCTTGGGTCTTTCATTTTTTCTGCATCTTCTGTATATACACGTATTGGTTCACAGGAAGTTTCTCTAGCTTTGCAATCCTGCATCCCAAATCGATCTAGAATTTTGTTCACATCTCTCCTGTGACATTTTGACTACACCATCTGCTTGTTCGAAGTCTATGCCCAAGAAATATCTCAGCTTTCCCAAGTCTTTCATTTTGAACCTTTCAGTGAGTATTCCCTTTACATTTTTCAGAACATTCTCATTACTTGCTACTATGATCAGATCATCAACCCATATGATTAGGATTACTTTCTCGTTGAGCTTTTCTTTTGTATACACACAGGTATCAGCTGGGTTCTGTACAAAATCATTCTCAATTAAACATGTTTGCAACATAGTATTCCAATTCATCCCTGATTGTTTTACACCATAGAGAGATTTTCGTAATTTACACACTCGTTTTTCGCCCGTTTTGGACTTTTTCTCATAACTCTCAGGTTGCTCCATATAAATTTCACGATTGATTGGGGCATGCAAATAAGCTGTTTTAACGTCCATCTGATGCAGGACTAGGTTATCTTGTACAGCCTATTGCATGACCACTCTCACACTTGACATATCAGCTGTGGGTGAGAAGGTCTCCTCGTAGTCAGTGCCTGGTTTCTGACTGTAGCCTTTTGCTACGAATCTCGCTTTGTATTTGTCAGATCCATAAATTTCTGTATTAAGTGCATAAACCCATCTACCCCCCACTGTCTGTTTGCCTGGTGGCAACTGAGTAAGGCTGAAAGTCTCATTCTCCTCTAGAGATTGCATCTCCTCTCTCATGACATTCGTCCACTGCCTTGCTTTGCTTGATGCAATGGCGTCCTGGAAAGTTTGAGGTATGTCACACACTGCTCTGTAACAAGAGTCCATGCATACGTGCAGTTTGTCCTCCTTATCTCAAAATCCTGTAGATGAGCTGGTCTCTTTTTAGTTCTCGGTGGGTACCTTCTTATCACAGTCTCTGTGGCCTCACCTGGCTGTGTGTACTCAGTCTTTTCAGGTGAAGTCTCACTAACACCACTTTGAACACCCTGACCTGGTACATTTTCCACAGTCTCATCAACAACATTCTCTTCACTGTTGTCAACAGTAGAGTGTATATCCCCGTATTCTATGTGTGACTCAGAGGTTTGTGTTTCCCTTTCTTTGGTTGTTTTAGTGGTGAATTTCACCAACCTATGCTTTTGGACCCTCTCTGTGTCTGGATAGTATACTAGATAGGCTGGGCTGTTTTTATCATAGCCTATGAAAACACCTTGCTCACATCTTGAGTCCAATTTGCTTTTCTCTTGCTTGTAGGCAAAACACATCGATCCGAATTTTTGTAATTTGGATATGTCTGGTACCTGGCCTGTGAATAGCTTGTATGGCGTTTTCTTTGTACGCCTACTGTAGCATCTTCTGAGGTTTCTATGTTCTTTTCCCCCTGTTAATGGGGTTTTTTGGGGTAGTTTTTCCTAACTCTTGTTGGGGGTTAAGGGCAGAGGATGTCAGAAAAGAGTGGATGATGAGGTGATGCAGTTTATTTGAGGGGCAGAGGAAGACAGCCATCAGGAGACATAAGCGCAACTCAACTCATTGGACAAACTGTGATAATCCAGATTAATAATCCTTGGATTTTAAATGTTAATGTTTTACTTTTGTATATAGTTCTGTTTTTATGTTTACATATATATATGTAATATGTTTCATATTCATTTCAAAATATTCTGTGCTGCCTTCCCAGCAACTGGAGTAATATTATTTTTGTATTTTTTATTTTTGTATGTAGTTCCATTTTTATTATTTTGTATATAGTTATATTGTTATGTTATTCATACATGACATACAAGTCCTAAAGATTTCACATTAGCCTTCTTAATAAATGACTGGATACTACCTGAGCCTTTATTTTTTTTTTTAAATCACACTTCACTGTTTGCTATGAATAAAAGGAGACTGTTAACTGAGAAAAATACATCTTTACTAGAATAAACAAACCAATTATATAAACATGTATGAAGTATTTCGTGAAAAATTAACAGTTAATTGTTAAATTAAAAGGAGCAATCAATTCAGTAAAATTGTTAGCAGATGTAAATATTTATGAAAATCAGTAGTGTGGGTGTTCCTTACACTAGAGATAAATCAAATTTATAGTTAACGTTAAAGAATTCTCGCCCATCCAGGTCACTGTTTCCGTAATGGCCGATTTAACACAGCCATAATGTTTTTTGACACAAAATTAAATAAGCTGAAAAACAAACGTTTTCTATCCTCTTCAACCATGTTTTGGATATGAACCTCGTATTTGTTCTGGAGTTGTCTATAATCCAAAAGGGCAACCGCAAAACAGGTTTTCCTGGAGGCATCCATTGTTCTTCGACTTCCAACCAAATCTGCAACTGAAATGCTATCAACTCTGGTTATTCGGTCAGAGCTCTGACAATGGAATGCAGAATGAATCCTGCAGACTCGTTCTGCATTTCAAAGCAGAAGGCGGGCCAGATCCCTTTATTCCTTGTGTCCTTATGAACAGGACCAATGAAATTTCTCAAAATGAAAATTACATGGAGATGGAAATTATGTCAATTATAGTCAATATTAAAAGTTAACAACCAAAAGACCTACAGCAGTGAATTACAAACAGCAGCAGTGCTATTTTCTGGATTTTTTGGTGTCTTACCTGCATGGCGAACAGGAAACTCCACCTGCTCTGATACAATGATCTGAAGCAGGGTTGGTGCAAAGTTGATGATCTTGTAAGACTGAAACACAAAGAAAAAAAGAAGAGGACAGTTTTTACATTCTATTCACATTTAAATTTTAACAAATTACAATACAGGATTTTAGCAGGTTCACAAAGTTAAATTTAAGAGTTTTTCCAGAAGATCATTTAATGAACAGAATGCAACTAAATGCCGGTTTGATGGAAATATGGGTCAGAGTGTAAATCTGGGATGAAAAATATGGGACAACATAGTCTTCGACACCGGTATATTCAAATTTTCACTTTTTATTACATTATATAAACTAAATTAAATGATTTAATTAACCCTCCAATTAATTGTATTTCCATTTGTGTGTGCACGATATATGACAAAATGAAGTGTTGTGAAAATTAATGATAATCTTTTACAAAGATGCCCCTGTCACAATTCCTATAACATATCCTACATTTAGAAAAACATACATGAGATGAGATGAGATAAGATATTGATCCACACACCGAGTAAATTCAATTGTTACTGCTGCAGGCAAATCAGACTGAGGTAGACAAGAGAATAAAAATATAAAAAGGCAATAGAATAAAAACATGCAGAGTTTGTACATAGTGTACACATTTCACTGTAGAAGTGGTTTATATAGAAATGTTATTGAGTAAGAGCAGATAATGGCATAGAACACTGCAGAAGCCACCACTGTGTCATAGAAAGTCCTTAATTGTGTACTGCACACTCCAAAGGACCTCAGTCTCCATAGCAGATGGAGATGACTCTGGCCCCCCGACTGTGTCGGTGGACAACGGCGTACATATAAAGCCAAAGGTGATGGGAACTGCTTTTATTTTAAGGTGTAACACTACTGAGAAGTGTTGTAGTAATCTTTGATCTTTGTGGATGTTTTGATGTTGTTATCAGTGTTTAACTTTGAACATTTATATTGTAGCAAGGACTTGCTAGTCTTAGAAGTTGAAGTTTCAGGACGTAGTAATCTTTGATCTTTGTGGAAGTCTAATATTTTTTCTGTTTTTCTGGTTGAAGTAATAAAAGTCTATGTTTTAGAGTTTTAAGATTTAAGTCAGTTAGCTTTCTCACTTAACTTACCTGACTAAGCTGAACCCCCAATAAAATGTTGAAAAATTAAGTAATTCTTGTGTATATCACTCAACACTACTGATATCATGGGAGTATAATCTGGCCTAGGCCATAATATACCCGGGGTATAATCTAGCCTAGGCCCCTTTAACCCCAGGTATAGTCCAGACTGGGGGTATACTATGGCCTGTTACACTGGGAACAAGCACCATCTGAATGCAGCCCCCCGCCTGCCAGTAATGACTGACATGAGGCCCCATGTGAGATCTGAATCAGTAGCCTATTCCAACCCCAAAATGTCCGCTGGCAGCCCTGTTCCTGCATCCACTGATGTAAATGTCCCCAATTGTTGGAAAACTGCTGACTATGATCTTCTGTGCAGACTTAACTACCCGCTGCAGAACCTTCCAGTCTGCAGCAGAGCAGTTTACATACAGTATGCTATGAGTTTACTGTATGGGCATGTTACAATCACTTAAATCCAAGTGGCAACCTTACATGATGTCACCAATTAGTTTGTGAACAGCCGTTTTGAAGACGTGAGTTTCAAATTTGACCAGCGCCATCTTGGCAGTTTCGATCAGGACATTAGCATATTTGGACAAAAAGGAGGAGCTGGAGAGGTTGGTCTGAACTCTGACCCCAATGTATATAAACACGTCCAACAACACCGGCTAGTGATATCAATGAGCTCTTGACTACACTGTGAGAACTAGCTGCTAACACAGTTAGCTATGAACTCTACCTCAGACGATGGAAGCTAAGTGTTAGTCATCTAAAAAGCTAGTTGTAGACTGTAGAATGTCCACATATTTCAGAGCAGTAATGAATTGTAGCTTAAGTAAGAATTTAAGGTAACATTAATTATTGTTGTTTAAAATCATTGTTTTCAACAGTGTTTTTATCTGTAAAGCACGAAGAGACATCAGAGCAGACGTGAGCTGCTACATGAACTGTGTGACTCATGATGAATAACAGCTCCTGGACTGTTCTTTTTTTCTTCATCACTGTCATTACAGTCAAACTACACACTGTTAAAGATTTTAAGTGTAAGAGCAGCTTCTGTTCCTCCAACCAGGCATTGAACTGTAGTCTTACAGTGCACACACGACTGCATAAAGTACTGTACTACTGTGCTTTCTCAATTCTAACAGACTAATCTTTTGACATTTATGTTCACGTTTACCATAACAGCATTTGATTTTGTTTGTAAATTAATTAATGTAGTTAAAAATGTAATAAAGTAATCCTTGAAACTGTACTTTTCATGATTTTAAGGAGCACATCTGCTATAACGTTACTGCAGTAACATGCACAGTATTGTAATCACAAGATGTCAGAATTTGAAATTAATCACAAACTTTTACATTTTAGTTTCAATCAAATGAAAGATATTAGTTAGTATTTTCCTTATGTTTATTATGACATATCAAATATAATAACAATAATTCACCAAAGTGTCCTGTTTGATTTATTATAAGGAAAAAGTCAATGTGCAAAAACCAGGCACTTCTTCTGTAGTCAATTTAATCGGTACATGTACCTGTGTTAAACATACTGTTGAATCACATAAACTGTGGCTACGAGATGTAAACATCAGAGCTTAAGTAAACACGAAAGACTTTGAATGTCTAATACATAATTATTAAGTGATAACAGCAGTAAACATTTGTTATAAAAGGTCACATTTAATCAAGGTTACCTTCTGGTTAGATAATTCCAACTATATAATATTGAAGTCTCTTCATGTCACATTGTTTAACACTTACCTGTGAAGGTTGTGACTGCTGAATGGATCCATCAGGTAATATCAGTTTAATAGTTTTTCAATTATGTTTTAAAAATGTTCGTACCACCTCAAAAAACAGAAGAAATTAAGTAAAAGGCAAGCAACTGAACCTGTGAATACAGAGAATGATACACAAAGTTCTGTTCGTCTGTCATCTCATCAGAGAGAACTGAACTGAAGGTGGTTTATTGATCATCATCACAACTCATTAAATAATTAAGGATGTTGGTATCCTGTCTCTCTCCTCCACATCCTGACAATGGCACCAAATATTGCTGCTCCATGCATGAGGTATTCCTTCTGTTGACCCCAGTCATTCAGTTTTCAGTGTGGACACCTTTCAAATTTGGGTAAAACACAAACATTTGAGTTTAGACATGATGGATCACAATAAATCACATACATGATGTCAGGAGAGGTGCATGAATATCTGCTTTAGTTGAGGACTATTGTGTATGAACTTAAAGTATTAAATGAACAAACTCCTTCATCAAAAATGTTATATACATTACATAATACAAATATTGAATTTATAGTGCAATTAGGGAATATATGCTCACCTTCTTGTGAGTGAAGACTAATGGATGAGGTCCAGTTGTTTAAAATTGTCGTCATCATCATCATCATCAACCATTACTTTAGCCTGTAAGCCTCTGGTAGATTGATGGATAATAAAAAACAAACAAATCTATGTAAGCACAGTCAAATAGAAAAAGTATGCATGAATTTGTAGGTGATAATTGACTTTTAACACGTGAAATCAGATTAAAGCAGAAATAAAGACCCCGACATCCAGAAATTCAACATCCATTCAGCAGGTAATCACAACAATCTTAACCAAACAGAAAAGTTAATGTGACCACATATAAGAAGTTACTGGGGCTGTAATGATTTTCTAACCATGCGAAGACGGAACCACGACATTTCCTATGGAGTTACCTAATCATTATGTTAAACTGAACTATCACAACATCTCCAACACGTACCGGTAGCTCGCGGGCAGGTTTTCAGTAGCTCGCCAATAGGTTCACAGAATGTGTTCAAAAAATCAGACGACAATAAATGCACCTCTTCATACTTCAATCTAACACATACTAGATGCACCACCCGCTCCAATACAAAATAATAAGATAGGCCTATCAGCTGTCAATAAAAAGGTGATAGTCCTGTCAAGTTTGTCAATGTCTGAACCTAACCAATCACAGCAATATAGCAGCAAACTTACATACATGTTGAGGTAGTTACGTTGTACACTAGCTGAGATAAAGTGAGGAGTTGGGTTCTATAAGCGAGCCTGTTTATTCAGATTTAAGATGGACAATGAAGGTGGCCAGGCCAAGAAACATTTCCATTTTTTTTGTGTTTGTGCCTTATCTGCTGGGCCAGTGTTTCAGTTGGCAAAAGAAGCAACGTGGAGTGCCACTACACTGAAGTCTACGGTAACTTTGCACAGGATTTTCCTGCAGGCAGCACGCTACGGTCTAAAAAGATGAACCAGCTAAAAGCAATGTTTATACACCCAACCGACGAAGAAGGCCAATGCAGCAACAGGGGCATCATTTAAAGTGGCGTACATCCTGACAAAGCACAAAAGCCATTCACTGAAGCCGGATGGTGACACAGTGCACGGAGAGTGTCCGCGCTATCTGCAGATGCAATGGGACAGCTGGAGCAGGACATGACAAGGTGCAAATGGTTTTCAATTCAGTGTGACGAGTCGTGGACTCGACTGATACTGCCCAGTTGGCTATGTTTGTTTGGATGGTCTTTGATGACATTTCCACCAGGAGTTTTTGACATTGCTTCCTCTGAAAAACATAACCAGAGGAGTCAATATCTACAACGTTTTGCTAAACTACTTTGTGGAAACAAAATGCAAAATGCCTGCAAAAAGCTGGTGTCTATAACAACAGATGGAGTCCCAGCTATGACAGGATGCCACTCAGGATTTATTGCAGAGTGCAATGCAGACACGGACCTTCCCAAAATTGTGAACCATCACTACATCATTCATCAACAGGCTATATACGCCAAAGTCATGAGATTTGATCATGTCATGACACCTGTTATTAAGATTATCAACTTCATTCGAGCAAAGGCCAAAAGACACGGACGCTTAAAACTGATTCTTCAGGAGCTGTCTGCTGAGTATGGTGATGTCCTCCTCCACACAGATATCAGGTGGCTGAGCAACACTTATTATTATCCTAGCTGAAATAAATCAAGGCTTTCATGGAATCAAGAGAGGAGGACACTGCCCTCTTGTCTGATGCTGAGTGGCTGCTTGGTCTTGCTTTCCTGACAGATATCACAGAGAAACTTGATCAACCTGAACTCTTACGTGATCAGGGATGTTAAGGCTTTTAAAGCAAAACTGTAATTTTGCCTCCAGCGATTGAAAAATAAAACACTGCAACACTCCCCATCAGTGGTAAACACGTTGGAAAGCCATGCCGGGGAATAAATAAGGTTTGGATGTACATAAGTATTGTGACCTCTTGTCCAGGCTAGGGCAGGAGTTTAAGGATAGTTCAATGATTTTGATAACCCCTTCATGGAGGTAGACAGAGATTTCAAAGAAGATAGCAGAACTGTTCAACCCTGTGGAGATGGAGGTTATAAATCTCCAAAATGATGTTCAGAATAAGTCTCAGCAACACTCATTTCTGGAGCCTTATAGACCCAGATAGCTATAGGAACATTCACTAAGCAGCACTAAAATATTCTGCTTTATTTGTTTCTACATACCTTTGTGAAGCAAAAACTGCTTCACACAGCTATGTAAATTCAGAACAAGACAGACAGATGAACATTTAAATGACTTTGAATGACTATTAGAGTGAACCTAGTAGTAATAGTTACACTCCAGCATACACCTCTATGGTGAACATGCAGCGCCAGTCATCTCACTAACTGTAAAAAAAAGTGAATGCACTTATTTTACACATATACCATAAGATGCTTGTAAGGTGGTGCTTATAGAACATAAATATGAGGACAAAGGACAAAGAAAATAAAAAAAGTAATTTACCATGTGGGCCATAATAAGAAGTGAAAAATAGTCATGTTTTCTTGGACCTTGATGTGAAGTTAAGATTTTTGATAAGCTTTGGGTATTGCAATTTTACACGTGTACAAAAAAGTAGCTTAATTCAGCTGATGAGTGCTATGTGAATAAATATAAGCGATGTGATGCAAGTATGTTGCATACATTTTTTCAAAGTAGCTGTCAGATGAAGACAGGTTTGAGACCCCTGATTTAAACTGAGTCACATGTGGCAGAAACAAAACAAACGTGGTCATCGTAATGTTGGTTGAATTACAATTTTTTAAATCAAGCTTTTTACACCTGGTTAACACAGGTAAGCCCAGCATTGCAAAAGCTATCAGCTAATTGCTAGCTTGATTAGCATCATAATTAACATTCAGCAGGACAGTATTTATCATACTAACAGTTTCCCCTCCTACAGTCAGAACAACCAAGAAACACACAGTAACTTTTGTGCTGCATATGTGAAGATGAAAACAAGAGTTTACTCACCAAACAAACTAGATATCAGCTCCTCAAGTCAGTCGGCATCTCCCTGCAGTATCACCATTGTGGTTATCCTCGGTTTCGGACAAGTCCAGGACATCAAAGATAAGTCCTGGAAGCCTCAACAGGACTTCTCCAGAAGCTGATGTTTCTGCTCAGACGCAAGTTCAGAGGAACTGGAACTGAACCCCTCAATTTCAAAGCTGAGGTCCTGCAATGACATGGCCTGTGAAATATTGGCAGATAATAGTTAGCTATTAGAGTTGGTAGGGTAGAAATAAAGAAAGAAAAATAAAGTTTCCCCCAGGCTAAAGGCTGTTAATTTTAACCTTAACCTTTAATTCAAATGGCTGCGTACAGTCTGGAGAAAATTATATTATATTAATACAAGCAACAGGGTTCACATGTATAATTTTGCAACACAGGATTGTATAATGAAATTGTAGTTGTTCTTTTAACCTCCTCGTAAAACAATTTAAATGGATGACTGTAAAAAAATCATTAAAAATAAATGTTTTGTTGTGGTATAATAGAGAGGTTAAATTGAAAAGTTTCAAAGCCTGAGGTAAGCTTTTCTTTAGTGTGCTGTATTGCTTGCTAGAAAGCAGCAGTTGGCTTACAATGCAACACTTTGTCGGCCTTGCAAACGATCTATAGCCACTGTTTGCTTGGTGAATACATAACATTATGATGTAATGTTGCTAACTTTAGCTTTTACAATGAAATTGCTATTCTCTAGCATCTACATAATGAAGATTTACATGAAACCAAAGTGAACAGAAATAAAACAAAATAATCATGTTTTCATATCATACATAAACAAAAAGATATATTACCTCATCGCTATGCATCCTGCAAACAAAGGTCTCTTTTTTTCACTCCTTCCAAAACAAATGCTGGCTGAAGTACAGCTGAGACAGTGTTGTGTCTGTCACTCAAGCTGCTTTCCTCCGTATGTTCTCCGGGGGATGTGCATGTGTGAACATAAATTGTCAGAGTGAGACGCTTCCGGGTTTTTGCTGACTTTATCAGCCTTATCTCCTAGTATAATGTCCGTAGAAATCCAGGAGAAGTTGATGTGTGAACACAGTGGGTATTCACTGCGTGTGAGTGGGGAGACAAAAATGAAAAAAACTAAAAGAAAACAAATACCTGCCAGTGAAAAGTGGTGTCACACACGTAGAAGATGAGAGCGTTTGGGGTGATAAGAGCTGACAACAGTGTCGGGGTGCGGTAAACATCAGCAGCAATGTTAATACGTCACTAAACGGCGTAGCCAATTGTACAGGTTTTACCTATACATTCACATACAGATGCACAGACCAACACATACTCCGCTGACATTGATTTGTTAGACATGACAGCCACAATATCAACACTGTTTACCACATAATGATCAATCCTTTTGTTAAATGAGTAAAATCTTTCTTCATAGCTGCGCACATTCATTTATTAATTCAGCTCATTCTGACCACTTGCTCTGCTTCTCTCCCTCTCTTGCACTGACACACACACACAATCACACACACACAAGGGGTGCAACGATTAAAAAATAAAAATCGATGACAAAAATAGTTGCCGACGAATTTAATACTCGATGATTCGTTGGTTACGTCATAGTGCGTGTTTTTCGTGGTGTGCAGCTGAACTAAACGTTGATTTACCGGAGGTGCTGATGAAAGTAACTGAGGAGTGAGCCATCTCGCTCCCTTCCTATCTCTGAAAGTCGTGCACGTGCAATAGCGACAAAACATGGACCAATGGCGGTGTCCGTTGCAACATCATCGCGTAGCAGAAAGTCAAAAGTATGGGAGAACTGCACCCTTAACATAGCCCAAAAAAAAAAACTACCTGCAATATTTGTAAGGCGGACCTCGCAGACGATGCAGACTCGCCTCGGTAAGATAGCCTATTATCTAGCTTGCTATATAAATGTATATACCTGTGCGAAGGATTCTAGAATCCATTACAAACAATACGGTTTAAACGCTTTTTTTTACGAGTTTAAAAGCGTAATGTTATCCTATTGCCTGACAAACGTCTTTTTTAATCACAATTATGCAGTCCGAAGAAGACTAGTTTTGTTTGTTTTTATTGCTGCTACTATCCCTGTCCTTTTGTTAACAGAAAAAATGGATACTTGATTTTTTATTTATTTTTAGTATCAGCACTTGGCTTGTTCTTGGTTCACAGAAAAAAGGGAAACTTGAATTTAAATTAATTTTTTTATATAAGCACTTTGCCTGTCCTTGGTTTTAAATGGACCAAAACTCGTTTTTTCTTTGTTTTTGTATCAATAGTAGCCTAATATGCAGCAAAGTTTATTAAAAGACATTTTTGAATGAAGTATCGATCTTTATTGTCTTTATTGTCAGTCATCACATGCCGCCAACAACCTCAAGTTAAATTTAGCTGTTGGCTAAATAAGAGCAATTGAGAATTTGTGTCATTCATAATCCGATTAATCGTTTCAATAATCGATAGATTAATCGACTATCAGAATAGTTGTTAGTTGCAGCCTTAACACACACAATCACACGCAGTGTCATCGGACATGTGTAAACTCAGACTGGTTAAAAAAAACGAATTCGTAAACTTAGGCAATGTATGGAGAGCTGGAGGAGATGGCCTTGCGTACTCCGTTTGGCTTGATTTGGTTGGCAGTGCACACCGCCAATGATGGACACAGCAAGGAGCAGTAAATTACTGACAGCTGGTATAAACTGTAAAAAAATACTTTTTAATGGTCCAAACATGTATGAAAAGACCCAAACATGTATAAGTACTAAATTAACTTTAGAAATCCGATTGTATATATATGCTTGATCCGGGCCTGATTCCTTGTATCTTTGTACGAGGAATTAGTCAATGAATTATATTTTAAGTTTATTTAAGATAAGAAGTCCTTTATTAGTCCCGCAATGGGGAAATTTGCAATGTTACAAATAAAGGAAATATAACTTATAAATATAACAAAGGAATATAAAGAAATATATTAAAACTAATATAATATTACATATATTATCCAACTCTAGTCTCCCTTTATGTTTTTACTGATTTGTGTTTTAAGGCAGACAAGCTCAAAGTGAAGTTCTCTGAGCATTCAAACAGGGTTCTTGCTACTATTAACGGCACAGAGGTTGTGCCCCTGTATTTTGGACTGCAGGGGTGGGAAATTCCTGGCCTTTGGGCTGTATATGGCCGCAAGATTGCTTGGTCCGGCCGGCGAGGCAATTCATAAAGACGAAAAAACAAACGCACATGCAACCCAACATCTGTGAAGTGCAACTAAAGCACTCACTCACACAGGGAGAAACCCTGCATATGGGAGAAATGGAAAGTGGGGGAAACTCGTTAACGAGCAGTTGGTTTGTACCGTGTCATATTCTCATCAAGTTATTAGGACCTGAGCAATACTGAAGTTTACTTTGTGTTTGTTTGATTAGCTCCAGAGTTCATGACACACACACACACACACACACACACACACACACACACACACACACACACACACACACACACACACACACACACACACACACACACACACACACACACACACAATTTTATTTATTGTGTTGGTTGTGTTATATTTCACGTCACAATATTCTTAAGAATTATGTTAATTGCTCTTTGAAAAGGGTGTAGACTGCTTGCATGATCATGCTATTTCATTATCAGTGGTATAAAATGTTTACAAATGATGACAATTATATAAATCATCCCAACATTTTCGGGGACAATATAACGTCCAAGAAAATTTGTTCTCGTGACAGAAATAATACACCAATTTAGACATTTGAATTACAAATTTGTCAATGTGGGTAATCAGCGATAATACCCAGCACAGTCGAGAAAATGTTTAATAGCTGTATTATTGCATTCCAAAATGGCACAGTGATAAATTTTGGGTGCACCTAAATTATGTGCTGGTTCGTTAGTCTGGAGCCCTGGTGTGATATATGTGTTAATGATAAACAGTAGTATGGACCTTGAAGTATGGTATGAAAATTATAATGTCTCAAGAGGATATGCCAATTAACTTTGTGCTACTCACCATTAAATCTGAATTAAAAGGTAAAAGGTTGAACATAAAACTGGGGTAATGAGCAATTGGATGAAGAAATATGGGGTAAAATTATCCAAGCTAATGTAAAAAAAAAAAAACTGATGAGCGTTCAGATGAAATGAAAAGATGAATATATTTTCAGCACAGACCTCAGTAATTTGGGAATTATGCCGGAGTTGAAACATGGTACACTGATTTACTATCTTTTTAGGCTATTCTTCTTACTTGTTATACTGTTATACAAGTTATCACTGCGACATTAGTACCGTGTGAAACTCCAGCGGAATCGCGTGTGTGTGTGTTGACAGGATCAAGACTAGATATCACTGATGGATCACGATTGCTGTCGGAACTGACTCGTATTAGATTGCAAGGCAGATGAGTCAGAGTGTTGAACTGGCGATCCCAGGCCTAACGAAAACTGCTGAGAAGTCATGCAGATTCACCAGGCCGTAGTAGAGCTCGATTCACCAAAACACGGCCTAAGCTCCTCCGATATCACCGACATCATTTCTGAGCAAAGATGGTCTGCGGTGTACCCTCTGAAAACAACAAACAAAAAAACTATTTCAGCTAACCCACCTGATTGAGTTCATTTTCCGCCGCTATTCTCAGATTAGGGTCGATAGTCCCTTTGAGAGCCTGCATTATCCGGTTAGGATCCATCCTACGGTTTCCTCAGTGTTTTGCTATCTCATTTATGTACCGCGAGCTTACGTTTGAGTCCTTAATTTAGTCAAGCGTGAGACTCTGCACCTAATGTGGCTCGAACGATTAAACCTACGACAATTACAAATACGACTTCCGCTTACTGCATTCAAAATAAAATCTTTTCCTCTTCTTCTTTCATGTTTTATGGCGGATGGCAAACAAAGCTATGTTGCATTACCGCCATCAACTGGTATGGAGTGTGGATAGGGAACCTAAATACATTAACTCGTTCTAAAATAATTAAATATATTTATATGGTGGTATTTTTGTTTCAGTATCTCAGCGGGACAAACTTGATAGAGATTATAACTTTCCATTTTTATTTCCATTTAATATATATATATATATATATTCCATAATGGGTAAATAAATAAAATAAAGTTAAACTTTATTTTCCATTTTTATTTCGTTTTGGTCATACAGGACTCCATTTAATTTATATACTGTATATATATTACCAAAACGTAACCTAGATAATATTGTTTCCTCTCTACGGGTTCTACTCATGTTTTTTATCATACCTACTTTTCTTTGAATTCTGTAAAACCACCTTCCTTTTTTCTCTCCCATTGCTATTGCCACCTTTCTGTTAACCTTTGGCCCATGACAATATTCCCCATGGGACAATAAAGTATGTTTGATTTGATTTGATCCTATGCATAATTGTGGTCTTTATTTCTGTTTTACTAAAGGATAGTGTGACCTCAATGTGATTATTTTTGTGGCTTCCTTTGCACATTTGTCAGCTATTTAGTTTCTTTTGATTCCTATTTGTGCTGGTATCCATCCAAGTGTTATACTTTGTCTCCTCATTTGAATTAAAACACCTGGTGTGCTGTCTGAATGGCTGTGCTTCAAGCTGGTTAACGATGAACTGGAATGAGAACATATTACTGCCCTCATAGGTCTCACCTCTTCAACCCACTGCAATGCTTCAGCATCTCCCCAGTATACACTGATAATCCATCACTGATTCATTTGAGAATTTTAATGTTGAAATCTGAGTCTCAGTGGCATTTCTACAATTTCCACTTGTAGTGCTGATGTTGGGGTTGTCCTAATGTTACCTAAACATAGTCTCAAGGCCTGATACTGAATTTTGTCTAACGTCATGAGGGATGTTGCTACCGATCCGAAGTGCTACACACCCATAATCAAATACAGATGTTATTAATCCAATATGAATGGTATTAATGCTTTTTTTCCCTGTTCCCCAATCACTTCCAACCAGACATCTCATTACATTTAATACTTTGTTACAGTTGTCAGTTATTTTCCATGTATAGCCCATGTAATCCTAAAACCACAATCCTAAAAATGTTTGTGTCACTCTTTTTAGTTCTTGATTATACCATTTTAATTTAAAATTACTGCCAATTCTTCTCTGTGTAAAGAAAACTGTCTTGGTTTTGTCTACTGTGAATTTGAATCCCAATTTAAATTACCATTATTCTATTTTAACAATAGACTCTTACTGTTTCTTCACAATAAACTCCAGATTCCTACCTCTCCAAATTGCCCCATCATCTGCAAATAGAAAAGAGCCCATCCCATTCTCCAAACTCAGAAATGCTTATTGATCATCATTGAAAATAACAAAGGACTCACTATACTACCTTGAGGTGTTCCATTTTCGACACCAAAATATCCTGAACCCATCTCTTAGCTAGATTAATTAATAACCCATCCTTCCACATCATATCGTAGGCCTTCTCTATGTCAAACAAAAAAGGCCACTAAACCTTCCCTGCTTTTCCTAATTTATGTTCTTAACATATGGCAGTGTCCATGGTGTCTGAATCTACTCTGATACTTTGATACATAGCCTTTGTTTTCCATATAATATGTTAATCTTTCATTAATTATTCTCTTAATTACTTTACATACATAGATGTTAATGCGATAGGCCTATACTTCCCTGGGTTTGAGCAATCTTTACCTGGCTCACAGTCTGTGGTAATTTCCCTTTCTCCCAAACTCTATCATATAATTCCAGTAAAATATGCTTAGATTATTCACTGAGATTAAGTATCATGACATAACATATTTCGTCTTTCCCTGGGGCTGACATCTTAGTTTTCCTGCGAGCATGATTGAGTTCTGCCTTTGTGTATGGTACATTTAATAAATCACTGGTTTCTTCATGTTGCCGTAAAAGTTCCTCATTCTCAGCCACAGTAGCTTCTCCCCTCTTCACTAATATGACTAGAACTATGAACTTTGATAAAGGTCTGTGCCAACATTTCTGTTATATAATATTATTATTAATATTAATAATTCCCCACACTTTAGCAATTTAGGTTGCTCTGAATCTCACAGAATTACAAAATTTCCTCCAAAATACTTTTTTTTGCATTTTTTATGCAAAATGGGGTTAGGGTTAGGGTTAAATGCTTTAAATTGAGATTTTAGTGCATTTTCACATTCCTTGATCTGAACCATTCTCCTCTTAATCTCTTTTACTGCTTTGAGTGGTAGATGCTCTTAAATCCTCATTAAGCCTTGTATTTATTTTGAGAGACTGAACATTCTCTGAGGATGACAAAGTTAAACTCATTGCCCAAGCATACAAAGGGGCCAGTGTGATGAGGGGAGAGAGGGCTGATGTGCAGTAAAAGGTGCATGAACATTATGAAAATGCCCATTATGTGCATTGCTACACACACCAGCTGAACTTGGTTATGCAGCAAGCCACTTCTTGCATCCCAGCAGTGAGAGTTGTCTTTTATGATATTTGTGGAATTTGTGGCACTGGCATTCTCGACCAGATTGTTGCACGAAGGCTGCCAAGAGCATCGTCCACAAGATGGAACTTCAACAGTAGAATCGTGAACACTGTTTATTAGAACCTAGATAACCTCATAGTGTTTCAAAACCATCAGGTGCCACCCTCACTGTGGCATCTGGCTTCCTGAGGATGCTGCAGGATGATGACTTCCAGTTTTTCCTGCAGATCATGCCTCACATTGACATGATGTACCAGCAGCTGTAGAAGAAAGACTTTGACTCAGTCTTCATCAAACGTGCCCTCCAGAGCTTCTCAAGCAGTGTTCAGGCCATAAGGTAAGATCAAATAATATTCATACCTTCTCGATATAGAACCTTGTCATAATCAAATGTATGCATGCTGTGATGTAAATCTATATGGTTACAAGGTTTAGACACTCAAAAGTAACAAAATAATATATATATATATATATATATATATATATATATATATATACTGTATGTATTTTTTTTAAACATACATGTGTATATATATATATATATATTTAGTTGATGCTGTTTTTTTGTTTTGTTTTGTAACACAGTTGTCTTTGATGTGTTTATGCGACTTGTACTTCTACTGGAGAACTTACAGGTGCATTTATTCTGTACATTTTGAGAACATTATTTATTTTATTGAGAACCCAATAAATAAAGTATGATGATAAGCTCCAATGCTTCCTAACGTATTTCCTTCAGCATAGGAAACACCACACCATTCTTTGTGGAGGGAGAAGAGAAAATACCATCCCACAATTCATTGCAACATCTTAAGCGACACAACCTCATCATTGCACCTGGGCAGACCCACTTAAATATAAAGAGAGAAAGGCTGTTTAATTCTACAGACACGATCCAGAACTGATGTAAATCCCCACATTTGTCGAAGCTCCTTATTTCTTCTCTCTCAAATGTTCCTACTGTATGAACTGAAAACACATTTTCTCAGGACGTGTCATACATTCATTCATTCACAGCCTGCAACAGAATATATATATATATATATAGTTTGATGAAGTTAAGTAGGTCTCACAACATACAAATCAGTACTGTTCCTAGCATGTTATCAACTGTTTAGAGCAAGCTAAAACTAAAACTGAAAAAAATCTAAATTATAGTGAAGGCAGCAGTGAAGTTCATAAATATAAGAGACTTATCTTGGGAAAAAATACATGCAGACATGTCAAGGTGAAGATACTTCAAAGGGAACTTATCAAATTATAACATAATGCTTATTCTTCAGTGCAATGCAATAAGTCTGATCGCATGTGTGCCAAATTTAAAAGAATTACCCAGGTGTTACTGAGATATTACATTCACAAGGCAGGGCCTGTGTCTGAGAGGTCATACTGACCTTTGACCACCAAATTCTAATCAGGTCATTCATGAGTCAAAGTGAATTGTGCCAGATGTAATGAAATTCAGTCCTGATATATTACATACACATGAACGTGAGTTCACTGCGAACTTGACTTTTGACCTCCAGGCACCGATGTCTACCTGATAGTGCTGTAGCTAAATTTAAAGAAATAATTCCAATCACATTAAACTCAGGATCATCCCTCAATATAATAGACAAATTCTTTAAAAACCCTAGTTCCACTGAGATTGACCATCTTGTCAATAGCTCTGCAAACTTACTACGATTAACATTAAACTCAATAGCGCCTCTAAAAAAGAAATTAGCTCCCTGGTACAATTCCAACACCCGTGAATTAAAACAAGTGTCAAAAAAACTAGAAAGGAAGTGACGCTTCAACAACTGTGTTGAGAATCACCTAGCCTGGAAAGATAGTGTTCAAGTATATAAGAAGGCCCTTCACAAAGCAAGAGCTGCCTACTACTCCACATTAATAGAAGAACATAAAAACAACCCAAGGTTTCTCTTCAGCACTGTAGACAGGCTGATAGAGAATCACACCTCCATCAAACCCAGTATTCCTCCATTCCTGAATAGCAATGTCTTTATGAACTTCTTTAACAACAAAATTCTAACTATAAGAAATAAAATCTTCTATCTCCTGCCCTCAGTTAATGCTAATACACCATCAAGAACAGAAATCTCAGAAACTGCTGAGAATGCTACTAAATATTTAGACAGCTTCTCTCTGATCACCCTTGATCAGCTGACCACAATAATGTCATCTTCTTAACCCGCAACTTGTGTCTTAGATCCTATTCCTACAGAGTTACTTAAGAATTTCTGCCCCTAATTAATAGTACTTTACTGAATACAATCAATCTGTCATTATCATCAGGATATGTACCACAGTATCTGTATCAAACCCCTTCTCAAAAAACCCACCCTGGACCCAAAGGTTTTAGCCAACTACAGACCAATATCCAACCTCCCCTTCCTGTCTTAAATCTTCAAGAAGGTTGTAGCCAATCAGTTGTGTGAGTTTCTCCAGGAAAGTAATGTATATGAAGACTTTCAGTCAGGGTTTAGAGCTCACCATAGCACGGAGCAAGCCTTGGCAAAAGTCACTAATGACCTTTTAATAGCTTCAGATCAAGGGTTTTTGTCTGTCCTGGTCCTGTGAGATCTTAGTGCAGCATCCAGCACTATTGATCATTCCAAATTAATGATGAGTCATCAGTGCACCAAAGTTAACCACAGTGTTCCTCAGGGTTCTGTGCTCGGCCTAAATTTTATTCTCATTATATATGCTTTCACTAGGTAACATGATCAAATTTCCACTGCTATGTGGATGACACCCAGTTATACTTGTCAATAAAACCAGAACAGTGTAATCAATTAACTAAACTTCAAGCATGTTTCAAGGACATAAAAAACTTGATGACCTGCAATTTTCTCTTATTAAACTCAGATAAAACAGAGGTTCTAATACTTGGCCCTAAACACCTCAGAGACTTTATCTAATGATATAGCCGCGCTAGATGACATTGCCCTTGCTTCCATTGAAACACGCAGGAATTCGGGAGTCATCTTTGATCCTGATTTGTCCTTTGATTCTCACCTAAAACAAATTCATAGGACTGCATTCTTTCACTTATGTGACATCTCAAAAATCAGACATGTCCTGTCTCAAAAAATATGCAGGAAATTTAGTCCACGCCTTTATCAGGCTCCAGCACTGTCGTTTAGAATAGAAACAACATAGTCGTAGAATAGAATTTTAGATTCTCCTCCTCACTTAGAAGGCCCTTAATAATATGGCACCATCATACCTTAAAGAGCTCATAGTACCATAACACTCCACCAGAGCACTGCATTCCAAGAATTCAGGCTTATTTGTTGTCCTTAAAAGCTCTAAAGTAGAGTAGGAGCCAGAGCTTTCAGCTATCAAGCTCCTCTTCTATGGAATCCTCTCCCAGTTTCAGTTCAGGAGGTGGACACCCTCTCTACTTTTAAGAGTAGGCTTAAAACCTTTTAATTTTAGCTGATGGTGGATCATGACGATGGATTGTGGACTATGGTGGCATCTGATTGTTGTGATGGATCCTGATTTGTGGTGGCAGCTGATCATGGACTATTATTTTCAACAAGACTGCTTGATATTATCGATATTAAAATCGATGACAAAAATAGTTGCAGACAAATGTATTGTCTATGATTTGTTGGTTACGTGATAGCACATGTTTTTCACGCTGTGGAGCTGAAATAAACTTTGTTTTTCCCGAGGTGATGATGGTAGTACCCGAGGAGTGAGCCATCTCGCTTCCTTCCTATCTCTGACAGTCACGCATTTGAAATAGCGACAAAACATAATAGATTTCCTCAAAGTATTTGGCTCTAAAATATCATCTCTGCTTTTGTGCATGTTGAATCATTCTAAGCTGACCTCCAGGCTGCCGCCCAACCTATATAAAGCACATCTCACTGATTCCAAAATTAGACTGTGACTCGAAGTTGGTCTCATCGTATCGCCCCATGTCGTTGTTGCCTATTGAAACCTAAATACTTGGAAAAGTTCTGGCCAACAGACTAAAAGAATGCATGTTCCATTATTCACCCCTACCAAACTGGCTTTATGCCTGGTAGACATGTGTATTTTAATCTCCTTTGCCTCAATATTTTGTATACAAAACATGCAGAGATGGCTGTTGTTATTTCATTAAACACACAACGTGCGTTTGATCAAGTGGAATAGCCCTAACTGATGTTTACACTTAAGAAACTAGGATTTGGACCCTCCTTCATAAAATGGAGATAATTTATTCATACCCAACTGCCTCAGTTATAACTAATCCAAATGTTTCTCACCCTTTTGCAATTCATCGAGGGACCCATCATGGCTGCCCTCTTTCTGTTTTCAGTTATCATTGAACCATTGGCTGCAAGCATCAGACAGAATCCTCACATATCTCCCACTGACATGTTTGGACACAAACATCACCTTTCTCTATATGCTGATGACATCCTTCTATACATCTCCAATGTATCAATATCCCACTCTATGACTGTAATTAATACATTTTGCATTCTCTTAGGATTTTCCATCAACTGATTGTCGATATAGCCTTTAATAACTTCTCTTATCTCGCCGTGACTGTATAGAAAAATCCAGACAACCCCCTACAATTAAACTGGCAAAACAAAATTGAGCAAATTAAACGTAATATTGACTTTTGGAAAAAAAGATAAACGCAATCAAGATGATTGTACTGCCACACTTCTCCATCTCTTTAAGTCAATTCCTTTGTTTTATTCCTCAGTCTTACTTTAAGCAGCTGGATTCAATTATTATGCCCTTCATTTGGAACTATAAAGACTTTCAGAATTTCAGAATTTCTAAAAAACACTTATCAAAACCAAAAGATACAGGAGGCTTTACTCTACCAAATTTTAAAATGTATTATTGGGCTGCTCCCTTGTCCATTCTGGCATGGTGGAAAAAGAGTAGAAAGATTGCTTTGCAAAAATACTTCCTTGCCTGCTCTCTTCAGTAGCCCCACTAAAGTCAAAAAGTAAGATTTTAGTAATTGTTTTGTAGTCGGGCAGTTCTATAAAATCTGGAAGCAGATAAAACAATACATTAAGGCTCCAAAAATATATGTGGACTCCCCAATTTGTGAAAATCATTCCTTTATTCCTAGCCTGACTGATATTGTTTTTTCCAGGTATCTGTAATATAGGTGACCTATATATCCAGGTGAAGATTTTTATAGATCCGTGATCAGGAGGCATATACCTAACTTATAAGGCGACCACAGTTTAAAACTCCCAAACTGAGAATATTAAGTCAACCGTGTGTCGATGCGCATTTCTTTTTTTTTTTACTTAAAAACATAATTTGTGATTGACAGGCTTGCCAGCCAACCAGTATAATACTGGCAGGTCCTGTCAGAGAGAGCTGCAAGCTCATAGGCTTGCAACAGACCAATCAGTGTTGAATACATACACGTTGTGATGTGCTTATGTTTTTGTTTTATTGGGTTACATAACTTAAAAAACGCCAAAACCTGTCTGCTAACCCTCCATGTAATTATTATTTTGATTCTGATTCAAACCAGGGAAATTAGGCACTGAAAAGTTGAAAATATGTTAGCGTTTTATAGATATTGTAGCGTCACGGGTTGTCCCTAGGGGGGGGCAGTGCGAAAGAGAGCGTAAAACAGGCACCATCAGACAGTATAAATTAAAAATAAAGGTTTATTGGCCCATCCCACTGGCAGTTCCTTCACATCACTATTAAACAAAAGGCCATGAATAAACATAAAGCGTCCCGGAGGAGAAAGTGGTTTCTTCATCAAACAAAAGTAATCCAACCCTGCCAGGTGCCCGGTAGCTGTTCCTCCATGTAGGCGTCCTCTCTCCCTCCCCGGGCCCAACTCCTCTGCCCTTTATTCAGTCTCCCAGCCCTGCCTCAATTAGGGGCCTTAAGCACCTGCAGCTGGGTGCACGATGAGGCAGTCTGGGAGCTGTAGTCTCTAGCCCGGCGGCCATTTTGGGTTGTGGGCACTGATCCTGGGTGAGGATGTCGCGCCCCTCCACAACCTGTCCCCTTGTGATGCCACAATATCTAGATCAGGAAACCGGAACAGCCCCGGACAAACCGGCACGTCTGGTCATTGTACTGCCGACTAAAGAGGAGACACTGTGAAATTAAGTGCATATTTTGATTCTTCAAATTAGCAATGATTTCCATCTACTTGTAATTCGAAATGATAGTACAGTGCATGAAACCGACTGAGAATGCAAACAAATGAGAGTGAGTCATTCACCTAGAGGTCACTCATTATTGAAAAATAAGTAAATCATTCATCTTTAAATACTAATTATACTTAAAGCAAAACTGCTTCTTTGAAAATGATTTATCAATGAGACAGTCTGCATGAATTTGATTATTTTAAAAATGTTTCTTCTCTGTGGCTGGTGGTGTGAAGACTAACATTACTCAATTGTGACCTTTTATATACAGTCTATGGTTGTGACTGCTAAATTCAACTGCACACACTAAGCTAACATATAAAGTAATATTAACAGAACCGCGGAGTGTGTTCAAGTAAGATAAGGTTTCACGTCCAACAAGAGTTAGTTTTGATTAGCACAGTTATATTCAGTTATGCTATATTATGGTATCATATGGGCTAATAGCATAAATGTAGCCAATACAGTCAGTTCAAATATTTTTCCTTTGTACCTTACAATTTTTCTAGAGCATAAAAAACCCAAGATATCAGGACATATCTATAAAATATATATATATATATATATATATATATATATATAGTGTTTCATTACATTACATTACATTTATCGTAGTAAGTTGGAACATATTGTATCTTTCATTAAAATAGGTATTGGTTAAACTGTATGGTAATTATGAAAGCAGCAGTTAATGTTGCTGCTCAATATTTCAAACTGAGAGAAGTGTTGTATTGTTTTAGCATGGTGTTAACTATGTTGTGTGTGTTAACCTTTTGAACAAAGAGGAGTTAAGAAGGATCACAACAATTCCTCTCCAGCAAACCATTTGTCAACATTGGACACTGGTTTTTCGGACAAAGGACAGGGTGGCTTGCACAAAAAAAGTTCTATGCTGGACTCACTCAGTTAGGTATTGTCTAAAATTCATGTGATGATTATCTTATGTTGGGCTTGTGTACATGGATGGATGTATGGATAACTGGTGACACTTGGTTCATTTGGTCAAAGTTAAATATTTGTAGCTTCCCCACCATTATTCCATCTCTACCTTCTATGTAAAGTCCATTGAGATCATGTATATTATAATTTGATGCTATACAAATAAAATCTAATTGAATTTAATTAAACTGTAAAATCACATTTGAAAAAATATTAAAAGGGATGTACTGCATTAAATCAGAAAATGCTCACTTTCTACATTCAGTCCGTAGCTCGCTTCAACACTACTCGCGCTCTATCCATTGTGAATGTACAGTATATGCTGTTATATGATGTTCTGTCTGTCGAACAGCAACATATCAAAGGTAGAAGAGAAGTCATCATCTGCTGCTTAATGGAGTAACTTGGAGAGTCTCATCATTTACCAAGGACTACCAGGTAAATTTGTGATGATTATTCTGACCATAATAAAAACCTAAGACTTACTCTTATCTCCTTACAAATACTTTATAGGCAAACTCACTCATATCCCTTTGTGTGGTTTTAATTTTTTCTTTTTATTAATTTGCAATCTTCAATAAGATATTTATTACAATTGACATTTAAGACCAATCGAAAAGTTGGCCTAACAACTTTTTGATTGGTATAGTCAATAGTTAAAAACAGTCCATAGTCCATAGTCCATAGTCGTCTAAATTCTGATTTCAAATGTTTTTGACATCATTTCAGCAAGGAAGCCAAAGAGGACTTCTTTCATCATGACTTTAAGATCTGAAGGAAATGCAGCACAGAAAGGCCACAACCCCTGACCGTGTTGGTCATCACAAGGGAAAAGAGGTTCTTCTTTACCTTTTGCTCAAAGGCCTAAAAGAACAGAATTTGTTGGGAATGAACTTACTGCATTTCTATTCTGTATTTCTTACAAAGCTATTGCACTTTACAGTGATACTTCATTGAAAATGTAATCTCTGCAGATGTACATGTTTGTCTGTTTAGTCAGACTGTCTGAGTGATTTTCTGAAAGCTCTTGAAATTGTTAAAAAGTTTTGGCCACACTGTTGAGCATGAGGCCACTTTGTGTTGCTAAACGATTGTATGTTCTGTTATGGCAGTGGTTACAAAATATGCAAACATTGCAGGCTGGCTGAAATATACATACTTAAAGGCCTTAAAGGGTTATTTTGGATTATTTTACTTGTGATTGTATGAGGTCCATATCAATAGTCAGTGTATTTGCTACATGGAGAAACAGCATGAAAGCTAAGCAATGATGTGCCATGGACGGGGTAAGCAAAAAAGGTATTTTAGCAAGTTAAAAGACCAACTAAATGCCATAGGAGAAATCAAATATTTTTGTTTGTGTTATTGTGTGAATCTGGGAATCTGAACTGTCCCTAAAACACTGAAGTCACACAGCGTTTGTTGCTGGTGGGGTCAGCAACAAATGCTGTTCAGAGCAGTTCATTACTTAGCTTCTGTGCTGGTGCCCATGTCGGCTTCTTCTAACTGGGGATGTGCTGACCGCTATCTACTGTAGCTAATACACTGACTACAGAAAAGTACCTCATACAGCCACACATTTAATAATCCTATCAAACTGTTTAAGAGGTAAAATACATCAGAAAGGTCACATGTCCTATTTGAAAATGTTTTAGTCTGACTAAACTTTCAAATGAAAGTCTGCAGTACTGCTGCTAGCACTGATTTAGATATGTTTTAATGCCCACTAGATTGTATGTGTAAAAAGCAACCTCTTACATCAGTGTTGAAGGGGGAATAAAAGGTGCTGTTTCTGTAAAAACATCTGTTATTTCATGTTTTATAGAAGTCTTACGTTAAAACAATCGTATTGACGAAAGTAGCTCATGTTAAAAATTAAACAAATCCATAGTATAATAGTGCTGTAAAGTATATCAAATAATGTGTAAATATGACTTAGAAATTTCTGGATATAAAGTAAATAAAAGCTAGTTAATTAAATATTTTCAAAATGAGATACAAACTTAGTTTAAGTACAATTTAGTAGCAAAATGTTAGTATATTTTATACATAAGGGTTAAAATTGCCAGTAAAATCTACTTAAGTATTCTGTATCTACCAAGTCTTACTAGTAAGTAAACTTTACTTGAGGATTTCCCAAGTAAAAATTACAAAGAATTTCTGCTTGAGAATTGTTACCAAGCTTTTGTTCAGTAAATGTCACTCCAAATTGTTTTCAGTGTGGTTGTAGACCATGCCACAGGGTTCTCCCACACACAGCCAGAGAGAGAACTGTTGCTTTTCAGCATACTTTATTGAAACACCACACACGTGAACAAACATAAATAAACTTGAAGTGACTAGCTTTACAGCTCAGTCCTTTCTAGTGTCTTCGTGAGTCAGCCAGTGTCCCGTGTGTCTGATTTCTTGAGTGTCTTGAGAGAGTCTTCCTGAGGCAGCTCCGCTGCTGCCTTTTAAACCTGAGGACCAATCAATTAACAGCTCTCACCAGCGCTGATTGATCCTCTGGCGAAGGTGAAGGTGCTCTCCCAGCTACCTCCACAACATAAAAATGTATTTACCCTATCTTTATTCTTTCTAACCCGCCAAACTGTACTCTAGACCAGTGGTCCTCAACAGGGGGTCTGCGACCCCTAGTAGTATTTCATATTGATGACTTAATATCTCAAATATTACTTATGACTTAGTGTCTCATAAATATGACTTAGTATCTTATTATTATGACTTAGCATCTCATAATTATGACTTAGTGTCTCATAAATATGACTTAGTATCTTATTATTATGACTAAGTATCTCATTATTATGACAATAGCTCATAATTATGACTTACTATCTCATAATTATGACTTACTATCTCATAATTATGACTTAGTATCACATTAGTATGACTTAGTATGTCATAATTATGACTTAGTATGACTTAGTATCTAATTATTATGACTTAGTATCACATAATTAAGACTTAGTATCACATCATTGTGACTTAGTATCACATAATGACTTAATATCTCATAGTTATGAGAGAGTTACTCATTATGACTTAGTATCTCATAATTAGGACTTAGTATCTCATCATTATGACTTAGTATCACATAATGACTTAGTATCTCATATTTATGAGAAAGTTTCTCATTATGACTTAGTATCTCATTATCATGACTTACTATCCCATAATTGACTTAAGTATCACATACTCATAATTATGAGATAATATCACATTATTATGACTTACTATCTCACAATTATGACTTACTATCTCATAGTTATGACTTAGTATCTAATAATTATGACTTACTATCTCATTAATATAACTTAGTATTTCATAATTATTACTTAGTGTCTCATTATTATGACTTACTATTTCATAATAATGAGAAATGTTGCATAGGCTTATGTGTTGTTTCTTCATATGAGCCAAAGCAACAGAATGTCAAGAATTACGGTGAAGGCAGAGGGGGAGATGGACCTAGGGTGCAGAGTTTAACAAAAAGAGTATTTTTAATGAAAAAGGTAAAAACTGAAAAATAACAAACGCAGGAATCTCAAAAGGTAAAACTGAAGAAACAAAAGCACACGGGAGAAAAACACAGGAGGCTTACACAGGAGATCAGGATACAAAAAACACTGGAGGACAGGACAGGACATAACCATGGTTAGACAACGATCCAACAAAGACAAAGGGAAGCGCAGAGGCTTATATACACACACACACACACACACACACACACACACACACACACACACACACAGGGAAGGCCGGGGCAATTGGACACAGGTGTAACACATGAGGACTGGTGCAGACAATCACAGACAGGAAGTGAAGAAAGAAAACACACAAGGAACAGAGACTACAAAATAACACAGAAACACATACAAACATAAGCACAAGAATAAACATGAAACACGAGGTACTAATAAACTGAAAACACTTAGGAAATGGTGGAAACTAAACACTAGAAAATACCAGACCATGACACAGAAGCAACAGGATGAGACAAAGATTGGCAGATCCAAATGGATACCATCATTGAAGACTACTTTGGACGTGGATTCCCAAATCGTGAAATTTTAGTGGTTTTGGAGGAATCACATGATATAAAACTAAGCCTCCGGACCACAGAGAGAAAGCTACAAAAGAAGCAACTTTGGCGGAAACGGAATAAGACAGATGAAGCTGAGGTATCATTCTATCAGCTACAAATGTCTGGCAAACAGCATGGCTACAGATGGATGCACCAGAAATGTTGGATGGCCGGGATAATTACAGACAGAAAAACTGTCAATTGATGCGACTGATGAACAGTAATGGGGTAGATCTACTGTATGTATGGCATATAGACAGCTAAGTCAAATTAAAGCCTTGTGGCATATGTATCAGTGGTTGCATAGATGGTTTCTCAAGAAAAATGATATGGCTAGAAGCATACAAAACAAACAATGACCCTCATATTATCCCAGGTTACTTCATAGATGCTGTGACTGAAAACAATGGATGTCCACAAAAAATCTGGTTAGATCACGATACAGAGAATACCCACCAAAGACTTAGTATCACCCTAGTCTTAAATAGGTGACAACAATGTGAGGCATTTTATTCCTTTTGTACACTGGGAAATGCACATATAGCTGCACAATGTCATTATTGTGCGGGCAGACGGATTGCCTTCCGCATGCCGTGTATGTAAATGTAACACATTAAGGTAGACAGCTTATGAATTTCATAAAATCATTCCCCAGGGCTGCCTCATGCTTCTTTAATGAAAACGCCAAGAACACAAAGAAGAACATCATAGCCGTAACCTATATATTCATCTGTAAAAGTATGCACCATATGGTAACAGTACAGTACAACATTTGTAGAATTGCTAATTCTCCTACTTTTGACATTAGATGTTTACACCACTTACTTTAGGCATGTGATGGTTCAAAAAGATCTTACAATGGTCAGTCTGCCATAGATGTTCTTCACAATGGGATTAGGACATTAACCCTTAAACTTAAGTGACATTAACTAACTAAAATGTTACTTTTGTAGTATTAACTTTACATAGCAATTGCTTAGCTCAAAAACAAAAAAGCTAAAAACATAGACCTTGAAACCTAAATGTGCCAACAAAATTTGTTTAAACGTACATCTTTGCCCTCCTTGATCTCCACTGGCATGATGCTATTATGTCCTGTGGTGTTATCCTTAACAAATGATCTAGGTAACAAACAGGAAAGTTTGTTTTTAGAGCTATCTTTTGAACTATTTCAGTCTTATTCAAGGTTTTACATGAGGATGCGTGGTCACTGACATTATACCAGGAAATAACAAGATTTTACATTGAAATTGTGTGTGAATACCATAAACACACAAACTCCCTGGACTAGATTAGATTATGTCCATTACCCACACATTAGACTCCAACACCTTGTTCATTTCGGAGCTGAAGTCAGGGTTGCTGTCATAATGGACTGACAGCTCCAGGACACAGCCACAAGTATGGGCCAAAGGTCTTCTCTAAAAACCTTGAATCTGAGTAAAAATCTATAATAATTTCTTTCCCCAGGAATAGATCTGACCCTGGGCAGAACCTTAGGAATAAACACAGATGCTGCATATCAGCATTCCTAAAATATATTGTTAGGTACTTCTGAATGTCCTTCTGGTGGATATTCATTGTGTCTGGGAAGGTGAGAGACTTAACAACTTTTCTCACAGTTGGTTGCAGGGTTTTGTATACAGTTGTAAGGTCCTGAAGGCTGTGCCCGGCAGTGCTGAGTATTTTTGCCCATTGTTCAATGACGTAGGCAGGCTCTTGGACAAGCCTTTTGTGGGCAAGCTCCTGGAGGGTTTCATAGACATTACTGGCTGTTGGGATCCTTCTGCAGCTGTGGTTATCTAAGATCTCAATTCATTCTTCTTGGTCAACACTGTTAAAATCTGATCTCCATGATTCAAACACTGTACGCTCAGACTCAGGCATGTATTTGAGGAAATTCTCCACTACATCACTCTTCATGTATGCAAAGGCAGCTTGCTCTAATATGACAAGTGTAATCTTCATAGCATTTCCTGTTGCGCATTGGTCATAGAATTCACTCCAGAATTCTGAGAGACAATCTCTCACAACTCCTCCATCATCATACCCCATCTCATGTGTTTCATCTGGCAGTACAAGTTGGATTTTGATGTCAACATCTTGATGTCAATCATCACAGAAATGTGCCATGAGCTCTGGCAGTACCTGCCCTCCATAAACAACCAATATGTTAAGGTTTGTTTCTTAGCGGGACCCCAAAGCAGAGACTGGAAAACCAGATCGGAAATGAAGGCAGAGTTTATTGTTCAATAAGGCAGAGATAAGCAGGCTGTGGAGACAGGGAGCTGGCTGGCTGGAACCCTCCATGGGATGGCACGGACACTGAACACCAGGAAAGGGAAAAACAGTGCACGGAAAACAAAACTCCGGCAAGCAGCAAGGCACACGGGAGGTCTGGGTAACATGGAGGAAAAGACACAGGTAGTCACCTTAAACAAAAAGACTAGAGTACCAAGAGAATAACAAGTAAACGCACTACAGAACAAGACAGAATTATCTGGGAGCGTAGTGGAGTCAAGACCAGGCTTTTATGGAGAGGTTGATGAAATGAGTGAGAGCAGGTGTGCCTTGTCTGGTGCAGCGAGGAAGGCACCCCCTGCCACACACACACACACACATGACCTGCGGGGAAGAACAGAAAGGGGAGGGGGAGAGAGAGAACACAGAATACAACCAACCAAAATAAATACAGAATCATCACACAATACTCTCTTCACCCTTTCACTGGATGGCGTGGTTTGTGGTGAAACAGGCAGTGTGTCATCCAAATTCAGGACTGACGTTTACTTTGTGTTTGTTTGAGTTCATGAGACACATGTTTAAACACCGTGTGCACGCAATTCCCCTGCTTCACATAACGTGACGCGCACAGTCAGGACATCAGAGTTTTAGAGACGGAATGATCCGGAGTCATGATCCGTTTTTTGACCATCCTCACACATTACTGTATACTATATATATCATGTATATTACATTATATCTGAACAGGCAAATAGTACCTGTCTAATTCCACGGACACTCCCTTCTCTCTCTAAGCAGTACCAAGGTCAGGTTATAGATAAAGGGCCAACCAACTGTACATTGTATTGTCTACACTCAGGAACTTTCATATCTAATTCAGATACTTTCAGACAGAGAGGCACCAACTTCAACTCACACACCAGTGGCACGACGTAAGGATACAATGTGATTTAGTTATGCATACTTTGAGCTTAACTATCCAATTGGATGCGAACACCTACATGTAACATAGAGAGTAACAGAAATTCTAGCCATTCAGTGGTGCTGTTAGAATGTGCAATGCAAGTAGAGGGAGATATACCTGGATGCCGTGGTAGACATATTCAGACTTGGGGGTGACAATTACTCATGCTACTCCGTTAGCGTTTGTATATTGTTTCACCTTCTGGTTCTCCTTGATGCATCAAGTCTACATTAAAATCTTAAGACATCAGCTGCTGCCTGAGTTCTCATTTCACCAGCTTCCAGAAAACTTCCATAACAGTAAGGATTGAAAGAGAAAATCATCCTTTGAAAGATTTCATCCTCCACCACAGACAGTGGGCAATCTATGACAATTATGTTCGGCCACTTGTTTAACAGAACATGATGCAGCTGTCTGCACATACTAGCTGTCAATACAACACTGTCAAAGGCTAATGAATAAAAATGTGTTCTTAGATAAATTTGGAAAATTTCTATTGAGGGGGAGAGTCAGATGATGGGAGGGAGAGAGTTCCAGAGATTGTTGGAGCAGTGATGGAGAGGGCCCTGTCCCCAAAACACTTAGTCCTTGATCTAGGGAAAGACAGCAGTCTCTGGTCAGATGGAGACAGGAGCTCTGAGATGTAGAATCAGATGAGACCATCTTTTAGCTGACAGGCGACAAGTGTAGAGAGACAATAATGGGTGTAATGCGTTCCCTCTTTTTTGACCTGGTTGAAACTGCTGCATTTGGAGATGGGATAAAGAAGACAGAGTGATGCCAAAATATAACAAATTGCAGTAATCAAGGTGTGAGGATATGAGGGCATGGATGACTTTCTTCTTTTATAACTTGATTAATTTAAAATCAGAATCGAATATGACAGATTTTGACAGTGAAAAGTTATGTTGTGTATTTGAATAATGTGACATAGTGGAAGCAGGTAGATGGAAAAGAGGATTGGAGCAAGTATGGAACCTTGAGGGACTTGAGGGAGGAGGATGAGTTACTAATAGAGACGCTAAAAGATCTGTTGAAGAAATATGAAGAAAATCAGTTTAAAGCTAAATCAGAGACCCCTGCCCATTTGTTCTGTCTGTGAATGAGAATAGAGTGATCAATAGTGTCAAAGTGTGCTGCAGTTAGATCTAGACGCAGGAGAAGATTGCAGTTAGGAGGAGGTCATAGTTATCTTCAGTAATCCAGATTCAGTACTGTGGAGAGATCTGAAACCAGACTGAAATTGTTTTAATCTTTATCCAAGATTTTAGAAAGAACGATTCTAGAAATTGGCCTGTAGTTACTGATGCTACTTCATTTACTAAAAGTGCGTACGCATGTTTGACGCACAAATCTATGATTCATCAATATGTTCGTACCTAAACTTGTTCATTCCTCAGACCATGCTTGCTCACAAATAATGAAGGCCCAGCTGTCCTAGGAAATGTAAACACACCCTTTTGACTAAATGCATAGTATATTAAAACTCCATTTATTTAAATAAAAATAGTAGATAGACAGCAATAATTTAATTATTTCACTTTCGTCTCATCGTCTCTATAAAAACCTGCTCAATTCATATTTATGTTTCTGGATAAACGGGGCGTCGGCTCTTCTGCAAGAATAAACACAGTGTTAAATCATAATCTGCGGGAGGAACTCTTCTGACTGCAGGTGTGCATGTGTGTGCGTCGCTGTCCCTGTTCACACAAACTGATAATCACATGTATTCAGTTATTCATCGATGATGTCGGATCATGACTCTGGGTCGTTCCGGTCACTTTAACCCTGATGTCCTGACTGTGCACGTCACGTTACGTCTCGTGTTGTGTAGCAGGTTTAAACATGTGTCTGGTAAACTCTGGAGCGAATCAAACAAATCCAAAGTAAACATCAGTCCTGTACGTTTCCTAATAACTTGTGATCAGTGATGGTGTTTATTGATATTGATAAGTGTAAAGTGAGCGCAGGTCAGAGGGAGTTGGAGCGATGAGGAAACCTTTAATGAGCGTCTGTCCTGATCCTGGAGCAGCGGTGTTATAATTATTCAGCGGAGTCCACTTCGCGATGCATCTAAGAGACATGTCCACAGCTCCAGTGCTCAGCTCTGTGCAGGACACAGCATTCAGCGCCTCAGTAATTGCAGCCCAGGCTTCATTCTTTTTAAACATCGTCACTCCGGAGGACACGCAACAGAAAAGTGTGTGTTTTGTGTCTTCCATCTCTGACGCCTTCAATTTCTTCTGTTGTGAGATTCTTGAATTTCTGGGGCCGTCTCTTACTTCAGCTGTTCAGTACACCGCTCTCTTCATGACAATATGGAGAAATAGAGGCGTTTCTTATTTTCTGCGTAGAGTAAGAACATGTCTGCACACGTTAGTAAATGAGGCCCATTATTACCGGCACCAGACTTAGGGGAAATTGTGACCGGCAGTAAGGGTTACATCGATAGGCTAGGGAGCACTGCGTAGCTGATATAAAAAAACTGTCTGTGGATAGTCTGGCAAACGACTGTGCCACCAGGGTCTCCCAACAGCAGCCAGACACGAACCACTCACTTTTTAACACTCTTTCATTCTTTAACACATGAGCAGACATAAATTAAACTGAACATAAAGTGGTCAGCAGTCTCTGCTGGTGTGGCAGCTCAGCTCCGTTTTGTCCATATGTCTCTCTCTCTCCCCTGTGGCAGCTCTCCTGCTGCCTTTTGAATCCAGGGGGAGTTAATTGGTCAACTAGCATCAGCTGTGCCAATCAACTCTCCCTGGTTCACCTGTAGTTTCTCTGATGAGCTACCTCCACAGTTGCCACCTCATACTCAAATACACAACCATACTGACAACAATATAAAACATTATATATTTTTAAAAAAATAATAATAAAATAATATGAACATAACATGTACATTTTAATAGGGGCTTTCTGGATCTCAGAGTGAAGATGCAGGACAGTCAAATACAAGGATCTTATATAGGAGAACTGAGGCTATCTCTCAGAACCAGTTCAGACTTGTTCTGTAGGCGCAGGTTGAGAGAGGAATCTAAACACAGGGAACTGATTTACATGTGTTTCCTAAGGAGATAAGCAGACATACATTCAGTTCTTTAGAGAGTAAATAAGTGGCAAAAGGGTCTGACAGTTTTCAGGTCAAAAACAGTTTAGACCATAAAACAGCTCAGGTCATAAAGCATTTGGACAGTTTGTATATGTATGTAGATACAGGTCATAAAAGTCTTTAGACAGGTCTGCAAAAACGTACTTTCCATCTACAAAATAGTTTTCAACCACACTTAGTTAATTTTTCTACTACAATACATATACAAAAAGTATATAACTCGAAACATGCATTTACTTTCCATCCCCTCCTACAGAAACTCATATATAAACACATACATATCAGCTAACGGTCATTCAACATTTGCATGCCGAACTGTCCTTAGGCAAGATGCTGAACCCCAAATTGTCCCTCATAGAAAATGAATGTGTGTGTGAATGGATGAGTGGTCAACAAGACTGGAAAAGCACTATATAAATACAGACTATTTACTAATAGCACAACATACACTCAATCTTCCTACAGCATTCACATGCACTACACTTATACACACACTTGCACTTTACCACGGCTCTCAACAAGATGGCTCAGTTGGCGAGTGACCGGATATGTGAACTAGCTTGAATATATGAACTTTTCAGTCACAATTCAGTTGAAACTCACATTGAGAACACAGTTCCAAATGTTGTCGGTTGTAGCCCTGGTGGATCCACGGCAGCACTAGACTGCCATCTAGTGACGTAGAAGTGAATTACCTAAGTGTGAGGTATAGTTAAAGAATACTAGATTAATTCCATTATTAACAACAAATTGTTAATAGGGGGTGTCTGTTTAAATAAAAACTTATCATATAGCCTTTTCAACCTATTACACCAAAAACTTCTTTGAAAAGTTTTGAAGAATTTATAATGTCAAGAGAACTGAAATAATTTGATCAAGTTCTAGTAAAAAGAAGGAGCTGCAGTGTTTTCAAAGGGGATGGATAGACTTTTTACAGAAGGAATTCTAGCTCTGATATCAAGTACTTTGTCTCTGTAAAATTTTAAGAAAGCAGGAGGTGGAAGTGAATGTGGTGATTGATTTTAGTAGACTAAAAAGTACAAACACAGTAGAACTTTTCTCTATTTAAGCTTACGCTTTTTAACTGTCATTTGAGCAACAGAGTCAAGGTGGTGGCTAAAACTGTACTGTTAAATCGAGAAAAGTTCTACTGTGTTTGCAGAAAAGGGTGCAGCCTCAATGCTGCCAGCAATGGGGACCTCACTATAGGCTTCTGCAAACCTAAAGGCACTGGAGGAATTAAACAGCTGAAATGCAGAAGAGCATGACTAACAGAAGAGTGAGGCAAGTTCAGATTGAAAATGATTACACAGTGATCAGACAGGTGAAAAACCTCTTCTACTGAGTTGGAGATTGAGAGATCTGAGGGTAGGGCCTTTCACAGATTGTTTGAGATCAAAGGTTTCAACTAAGTTTGTAAAATCATAGGTCATGGCTTCAGTGGAATTACAGTGCATTAATTGTGTTGTGCATTTAAGAATGCCATAGTGTACTGAATAGGATAGTTTAGGGATGACATTTTGCTGTCTGCTTGTGAGGCAAATAGGAATGTAATTCAGAGGTTGAGTAGTTGGGTTTGAATGCAGTCCCGTCTCAGAAGCCAGTTCCTATCTGCTATAGCCAGTCTGCACGGGGGAGCCAGTGAGACAGGGAGTTTTTGGGATGTGGGTTGTGACATACAGGAGAAACTGTAATTTGTTACAGGTGTTGCAGTCCGGCATGTAGATGTAGCGTACAGTCACTTATTGTTGTAATTATGGACCACATAGAATATATTATCTGTTAAAACTAAATAAATACATAACACAATTAAATACATGTCGGTATACATATATGTTTTTTAATTTATTTATGCATTTACTTATGTATTTTAGCATATATGTATAGATTCAGATGGATAAAATGGTGAGGGCTAACTAACTGGACCACGTGGTGGTCAACAAACAGCATATGTAATAGATGTAGCGATCCCAAGCAACAGCAAATCAAGCAGAAGGAACATGAGTCTCAAAAAATAACAAGGGCTAAGAGAGGGGCTGGAGAAGATATGGAAATGTGAAGGCAACAGTGGTGCCAGTGGTAATTGCAGTACTGTAACCCCCAAACTGGGAGAGTGGCTTGAGTGGATTCCAGGACCTACATCTGAGGTCTCTGTCTACAAGAGAACAGTCCTAGGAACAGGTAAGATACTGCCGAGATCCTCAGGCTCCCAGGCCCATATGGCAGATGACCCAAACTTGGAGGTGGAAACCCAAGACCGCCCACATGAGGTGAAAGTGGATTATTATAATTATTTTTATCTTACTCAGTAATATATTAATTTCAGTTTTTATTATTTATTTGACCAGTTTCGGTCATTATACTATGTGCCAGGGTGAATTAAATATCTGCTGCTGATGTTTTTGTCCGCATGAAGAGGCAGCATCCTGCTGCGCATGCTCCGACGGCGAGTTCACTTTGCCGCATTCAGGTGCTTTCATAAACTCGTAAATCCAATCCTCACAGCTCAACAATACCATTTGTCCAGCATTCATTATTGGAAATCCAAATTCTAAGATCCTCTTCCATCCATCCTTCCCACATAAAATACATGGGGATTTTTATGAAATGAAAATGAAATTAGATTTTCCAATCCCAGCATTTTCCTCATTTTGGAGAACCTCTTGTGGCTGTTCTTTAAACTGAAAAGTAATTTTGTGTCATAAAATATATATTTTTTTACGTCAGTATGTTTGTGCTATAATGAACAATAATAAACACTTAGTACAACTTCCTACGCAAATCTGTGCGGAGGAAGAACATTTGAAAGCTTTATAAATATAGACCATTTGAAAGCTGAACAACTAAGAACATTGATTTAAGATTTGTTTTGTGAAATGACATTTCAAGGTAATGAATTAACTTTCACGCACAATAGTTTTTTATTTTGTTAATAATAAGCAATTAAACCAATCGTCCATATGTACCAAATTGTATTTAAATTGAAGTAAATGCAAATTATATCATTATAATATGAAATAAAATACAGAAATTATGATTTTGCATTGAAAGGAAAAAATGACAAATAGAACGTTAGACTAGACAGGAATTAGTCCGACGTTCCACCACGTACATGAAGACAGCACAATGCATCAACACAACAGTCGATGATCCACGCAGTCCCCTCTGTCCACAGCACATACAGTTGCTACCTGCTGGGCGGAGTTGACGAAAACACCGGTGCTACATGCTTCACCCTCAGTCCAGCCGAGCTACAGGAGAGGCCATGCACGACTTGACAGCACCGGAACCGCAGAAAAAAGGCCGCCGGCAATCGCGGGTGACCGTGCAACCGGAGGCTATGAGGGCTGCGGGTCGCTATGTTGTGTTGACAGCCCTGTGTGTCCTGTGTTATTGCAACTCTCTCCGCGGGGAGTTAGTGCACGACGATGTTTGGGCTATCATCAACAACCCGGACGTCAGACCGGGCTCAAGCCTAATAAACATCTTCCGCAACGACTTCTGGGGCAAAATGATGGCGGACAATACGAGCCACAAGTCCTACAGACCGCTCTGCATCCTCTCCTTCAAGTAAGTTGACGCTCTTTTCATCTCACCTTGAACCTCCAAAAATGGTAGTGTAACCGTACTGTTAATTATATTTAACTGAGGTCGTAGAACCCTTACTAACCACGGTATGAATGCTATGTAAACATGCAGTTGACGCTGACGTCATACCGCTTTTGCAGCCTCACAAACAATTTAAAACTGATTCAAGCTAAACATTACTTAACATCACACCTGATTGGATTAATACAGTGTCACCACATTAGACAGAAATGCCCAGTCAAATTTAAGGCCAAACAGTTGACAAAGCAATTCTTTACTCAAAACGAGCAAGTTCACCGTGTTAATGGGATAGTTCACCCAGAAATTAAAAGTCACTCATTTTCTACTAACCACTATGCTGATGGAGGGGTGGGTGAAGTGTTTGAGTCCACAAAACACTTTCACAGTTTTAGGGATAAACAGTTTTGCAATACAATACAAGTAAATTTTGACCAATTCTTCAAACGTAAAAACAACAGAAAAAAAAACATAAAATGCCCCCATACTACTCCTGATGTGTCATCCAAGTGTCTGTAAACCATTTAAATTCGACTCGAAACAGTGTGATTTACACCATGTTTTTAGTCGAAAGGTCCGCGACCAAAAGTAGTGATGCTGACGCGAACCCCGCACGTGCCTTTGGAAGAGAGCTTGTTGGTGGGGTTTCTGGTGTGCGTGGGAACTTGTACGCGGTTCCAGAGGAGGATATCAGAGGACATTTAGGCTAAAAACGTGGTGTAAATGACGCAGCATATGTTAAATTTGAATGTTGGGGTTTACAGACACTTGGACAGTGGCGGCTCCTGCCAAATTTCTAAGAGGGGGCAATTGTTGTGATGAAGGCTAAGGTTACCTGTTTAATGGGTAAATAGACTCAAGTCAGCGAGACATTGTCTCATTGCATTACGTACATTTGCATAATTTTTTTTTTTCTGGTCACCTCACAAAGCAATACCCAGTGTTGTACTGGTTCACACTTAAAAATAAATACTTCAAAGTTCAGTTCATGCACATGAAAATGAACTAGTTCAATAGTTAATTTTTTTAATTTTCAACTAAATACACAATTCCAAAAATGATCTAGTTCACATTAATTTTTTCCATTTTTTTTATTGGGATGATTTAGATGAAAAACTTATGATAATGTGTTTGGTTATTAATTGATAGTTGTCAGATCATGAATCTGAGTCGTTCTGGTCACTTTAACACTGAGTCCTGCTGTTCACGTCACATCTCGTTTGGTACTGAGCACAACATGTTGACGAGTCATTTTTCATGGTGTTTAAATGCAGTCTCATAAACTCTGGACAAGAGAGAAACTCTGTATTTTCACTGTTTCCACTGCTCTTCAACAAAGTCACTTATCGGCTATGACACTAGGAGTGCAACGATTAATCAACGTCGTCGTCAAAAATCGATGACAAAAATAGTCGTCGACGAATGTAATCTTCGATTATTCGTTGGTTACGTCATAGCGCGTGTTTTTCGGGCCGTGCAGCTGAACTAAACATTGATTTACCGGAGGTGCTGATGGAAGTAGCTGGGGAGTGAGCCATCTCGCTCCCTTCCTATCTCTGAAAGTCGCGCATGTGCAATAGCGACAAAACATGGACCAATGGCGGTGTCCGTTGCAACACCATCGCGTAAAATCAAAAGTATGGGAGAACTTCACCCTTAACATAGCCCAAAAAAAAACTACCTGCAATATTTGTAAGGCGGACCTTGCTTTCCATGGAAGCAGGACACGAGCATTTGAAGAGGAGGCACGTTTGACATCGTAACGTAGACGATGCAGACTCGCCTCGGTAAGATGGCCTGTTATCTAGCTTGCTATATAAACGTATGTACCTGTGCGCAGGATTCTAGAATTCATTACAAAAATATGGTTTAAACTTTTTTTTTAACGAGTTTAAAAGTGTAATGTTATCCTATTGCCGGACAAACGTCTTTTTTACAATTATGCAGTCCGAAGAAGACTAGTTTTGTTTGTTGATGTTTTTATTGCTGCTACTTTCCCTGTCCTTTTGTTAACAGAAAAAATGGATACTTGATTTTTTATTTATTTTTAGTATCAGCACTTGGCTTGTTCTTGGTTCAAAGGAAAAACGGAAACTTGAATTTAAATTTTTTTTTTTATATTAGCACTTTGCCTGTCCTTGGTTTTAAATGGACAAAAACTTGTTTTTTCTTTGTTTTTGTGTCAATAGTAGCCTAATATGCAGCAAAGTTTATTAAAAGACATTTTTGAATGAAGTATCGATCTTTATTGTCAGTCATCACATGCCACCAACAACCTCAAGTTAAATTTAAAAGCTGTTGGCTAAATAAGAGCAATTGAGAATTTGTGTCATTCATAATCCGATTCGTCGATTAATTGTTTCAATAATCGATAGATTAATCGACTATCAGAATCCTCAACAATCCTCTCACAATTCTTATTTATATTACAATTTCAAACAAAGAAAACATACTCATTGACATAGCCTTTGTTTATTCTAATCGGCCAAATTCGTTTGTTTTGATCAATCAAATTTTATTTGTATAGCCCATATTCACAAATCACAATTTGTCTCATAGGGCTTTAACAAGGTGTGACATCCTCTGCCCTTAACCCTCAACAAGAGTAAGGAAAAACTACTAAAAAAAACTTTTAACAGGGTAAAAAAAACGTAGAAACCTCAGAGAGCCACATGTGAGGGATCCCTCTCCCAGGACGGACAGAAGTGTAATAGATGTCAAGTGTAAAGGAGAACATCACCAAGATAAGGGTTTTACCAGCATTGATAAGAATAAACATTTTGAAGCATAACTGAAGGTCAGTGAATTGATGGATTATTGTCAGTAACGGATCCGAGGAGAAATACTACATATCAAGCAGTCCTGCTGCAATCATAGTCTATGGTCAGCCGCCAGCAAGATGATCCACCATCAAGATCGGATGCCAATATAGTCCACAGTGATTGTCCACTGCCACCATTAGGATCCACCATCAGCTGCCACCTCGATCGTGGTCCACCACCATTATCAGATGCCAACACGATACAGAATCCATCAAACTGGATCCACCATTACGATCTCTGATACGCGATCCACAGATCATAATCCATGATTTGGCCGCAGCCGCGGCCCTGGATCTGCAGACGATAAGGCAAAGGGACTCCGGGGAAGAGGTCAAGTCAGTAACATGTATTGATGAGATATTAATTTCTTCGATGTGATAAGGATTGAGAAGAGGAAGGAGAAACTGGAAAGAGAAGCTCTGTGTCATGTGTCCCCCGACATTCTAAACCTATAGCAGCATAAGAGCAGGTCCAAGACAAGCCTGGACCGGCTCTAACTATAAGCTTTATCGTAAAGGAAGGTTTTAAGCCTACTCTTACGTACAGATGGTGTCTGCCTCCCGAACTGAAAGTGGGAGATGATTCCATAGGAGAGGAGCTTGATAGCTGAAAGCTCTGGCTCCTACTCCTACGGGTTGATATGGTACTATCAGCTCTTTGAGGTATAATGGTGCCATATTATTCAGGGCCTTGAAGGTGAGGAGGAGCATTTTGAATTCTATTCTCGATTTAACCAAAAACCAGTGTAGTGAAGCTAATACTGGAGAAATGTGGTCTCTTTTCTTGGTTCTTGTCAGGACACGTGCTGTGGCATTTTGGACAAGCTGCAGAGTCTTTAACGACTTACTGCTGGAGCCTGATAATAAGGAATTACAATAATCCAGTCTGGATGTAACAAAGGCGTGGACTACTTTTTTTGCATCTTTTTGGGAAAGGACATGTCTGATTTTTGAGATACTACGCAAGTGGAAGAAGGCGGTCATAGAAATTTGTTTTAAGTGCAAATTAAAGGACAAATCAGGATCAAAGATCACTCCCAAGTTCCTGACTTTCATTGGAAGCAAGGGCAATGTCGTCTAACGCAACTATATCATTAGATAATGTATCTATAAGGTGTTTAGGGCCAAGTATTAGAACCTCTTTTTTATCTGAGTTTAATAATAGAAAATTGCGGGTCATCCAGGTTTTTATGTCCTTGAGACATGCTTGGAGTTTAGTTAATTGATTACATTGTTCAGGTTTTATTGACAAGTATAACTGGGTGTCAACCGCATAGCAATGAAATTTACAGAGTGTGTCCTGATAATGTTTCCCAGCGGAAGCATATATAATGAGAATAAAATTGGGCCGAGCACAGAGCCCTGTGGAACACCGTGGTTAACTTTGGTGCGCACAGATGACTCATCATTAATTTGCACTAATTGAAATCGATCTGAAAAATATGATTTAAACCAGTTTAGGCCGGTTCCTTTAATGCTAATTAACTGTTCTAGTCCCTGTAATAAAATCTGATGGTCAATTGTGTTGAATGCTGCACTAAGATCTAACAGAATGAGGACAGACACAAATCCCTGATCTGAAGCTATTAGAAGGTCATTAGTGACTTTTGCCAAGGCTGTCTCTGTGCTGTGATAAGCTCTAAACCTCCGACTTGATATACTTTCCTGGAGAAACTCACACAGCTGATTGGCGACAACTTTCTCAAGGATTTTAGACAAGAAGGGGAGGTTGGATATCGGTCTGTAGTTGGCTAAAACCTCAGGGTTCAGAGTGTTTTTTTTTAGAAGGGTTTTGATTACGACTAGCTTAAAGGACTCTGGTACATATCCTGATGATAATGATAGATTAATTGTACTATTTACTAAGGGCAGAAGTAACTTTGTTGGAATGAGATCTAAGATACAAGTTGTGGGTTTAGACCAAGTGGAAACCTGGCGTGACATCACCCATTGAATTGTGAACTACCGTTTTGAAGCTGAGAGTTTCGAATTTGATCAGCACCATCTTGGCGATTAGGAGCCAGGCTGAGCTGGAAGTTATCATATTTGGGAAAAAAAGGACGAGTTGGGACTGATCTCTGAACTGATCTCAACTCGAGGAGTGTAAACACGCCCACCTACACCAGAGCTCCCGACTGCACTGAGAACTAGCTGCTAACAAAGTTAGCTTCATCATCAGGTAAAGTTCGTCATGTTTAAGTGATCTGAAAAGCCAGTGGTGCACATGTCCACATTATATTTCAGAGGAGTAATGCATTGTAGCTGAAGTTAGTGTGTGAGCTAACGTTAAATAGTGTTTAGTTAATATTTTCTATCACTGTTTTAATCTGCAGAACATGAAGAGACGTCAGAACAGATGTGAACTGCTACATGAACTGGCTCCTGGACTGTTTGCATCTTTCCTCCATCACCACCATTACAGTCAAACTACACACTGTTAAACATTTTAAATGTAAGAGCAGCTTATGTTCCCCCAGGCTTTGGACTTTACTATTACAGTAAACTGACCACTGCATCAAGTGCTGTAAGATTTATATGAAATACTACTTTACTATAGTGCTTTCTCAATTCTAACATTTCTACTTTAAATTATACTCACTAAATATTAAGCACTAGAGATGAATCTTTCTACAGTGAAGATCGTGTTTACCTTCATCAACAACTGTATTGAATCGTTGGATTATAGATTAATTAATGTAGTTTTATGTGCAATAAAGTTATCTATGAAACTTTGTTTTACTAGTCATGATTCTATGGAGCACATCTGTTAAAAAGTAACAGCAGCAACATGCACAGTATTGTATTTATATATGAACACTTTGATGAACATGTTGGAATTTGAAATTAATCACAGGCCTTTCATATTTTGGTTTTAATCAAATCAATCATTGATAATTAAGATAAAATGTTCATGACGATGAAAACATGAATTCACCAAAGTATCCTGTTTGATTCATAAAAATAAGGGTAAATGTGCAAAAAACAGGCAAGACATCTGTAGTCAATGGAAAATGTACTCAGTACAGTTTAATCATATTGGGTACTTGTGTTAAACAAATAAATGGTTCGATCACATAAATTGCTTCAAAATTTTAATATCAGAGGTTAAGTAAACATTTAAGAGTTTGTATATCAAACACATACTTTTAAAGTGTTAACAGCAGTAAACATTCGTTATAGAGGTCACATTTAATCCAGGTGAACTTCAGGTTGGACAGTTCTAGCTGTTTACGATTGAATACTCTTCATTTCACATTGGTAAACACTTACCTGTGAAGGTTGTGACTGCTGAAGTTGATCCATTAACTAATCCTAATTTTCAAATTATGTTTTAAAAATGTTACTATCACTAAAAACAGCATAAATTAAGTAAAAGGTAAGAAACTGAACCTAAGAATTTAGAGAATCAAACACAAAGTTCTGTTAGTCTGTCATCTCAGAGGAAACTGAAGGTGGTTTATTGACATTATCAACACATCTCATTAAATAATTAAGGATGTTGTTATCCAGTCTCTCTCCTCCACATCCTGTAGAATGGCAACACATATTCTGCTGTTGTTAAATAAGGTCTTCCTTCATTTAACACCAGTTATTGTGATAGTTGGATGAGGTCCAGTTGTTTAACGTCATTGTCAACTAAAGCTTCGGTCTTTGATCAGCCTCTGGAAGATTCATGGATTATTAAAAAAACATACAAAAGCACCTTAGCAGAGAGAAATATAAAAAAGAACATTAGTACATCAAAATTAAATAATGAATCATAAGTAGAAATAAAGACCCTGGCACCAAGACATCCAACACACACCGCCCAGGAGAAATCATAAAACTGAATCTAATGCGATGAACTTACTGTCTGGTTTTCCTACACAGTCAGTATTATCTGACAGCTTCACTACATGACTTAAACCTGATTAACTTTAGACATACAGGAGGTAATTACAACAAAATCCAGAAAGTTAATGCTGTGGCGTGCACTCATGGGTGTGTCCTCTCACCCAGTGGGTTTATGGGTAATGTAAAAGCTGTGGCTATATATACTTCCCGTATGGGGAACATGTGCCCGTTCTTACTAACTGCGGAATAAACAACAGTAAGCAGTACCTGCGTCTCTGTCTTTCCTTGTCCTGCCACATTGGTGACCCCGTTTTTTGGACATGTTCGAGGTAGAGGAGGATAGTGTCCCTTCCTCATCGGGGGAAGACGTGTTTTCTTCCCCGGCGCCCGTGGACCGTGTCTCCACAATGACCATGGCGCCGCAGCTTCCGCGATCGACCAGCTCCGCGGAGCACGTTAAACTGCCGGAGTTTTGGCAGAACGACCCCGCGCCGTGGTTTCAGCACGTCGAGGCTCTCTTCCATCTGCGAGGAGTAACGGCAGACGACTCCAGGTATTTTTTGGTGGTCGCGGCTTTGGACCAGCAAACCACCCGGCGCGTGATGCAGCTCCTGCGAGCCCCGCCGCTGCGAGGAAAGTACGCCGCCATCAGGCAGCTTCTCCTACGACGCTACAGCTTGTCAGCCGCGGAGAGAGCGGACAAGCTACTGTCGCTTCCCGGTTTGGGCGATGGTTCGGCAGTGGACCTGATGGACGAGATGCTGTCGTTGCTGGGCTCCGAGGATGAGGGTTTCCTGTTCCCGCACATCTTTCTGCGCCAGCTCCCGCTGCAGGTGCGCGCAGCCCTCGCCAACTCTTCTTGTTTGGCGGCCGGCGACTTCCGTGGATTGGCTGAGCAGGCGGACCGGATCCTGCTGACTTCGAGGAACGTCTCCGTGCAGAGTGTGGCCGTGGAGTCCTCGCAGTCGACGTTGGAGAACGAGGTTCCGGCATTGACGGCTGCAGTTTCCACCCGCAGACAGCGCGGCCAGCTGTGTTTCTTCCATCAGCGCTTCGGCAGCAAGGCGTGCCGCTGCGTTCCTCCGTGTGCGTTCGAGGCACCGGGAAACAGAAGAGCCGGCGCTCGGTAGCAGCCGTGGGCGCTGGTGATCAAGAGGAGCTGCTGTTCGTTCATGACTCCATATCAGGTAATCAGTTCCTGGTGGACTCCGGCTCGCAGAAGAGCCTTCTCCCTCCTGCAGCTACGGACCTCTCGGCCCGTGGCAGTGGTCCGAGTCTGACAGCGGCTAACGGTTCGGCTATAGAGACGTTTGGTACCAAGTCTGTGACTGTGTGTTTCAATGGACGCAAATTTCTGTGTGATTTTGTTGTAGCCTCCATTACGGTTCCTATTATCGGGGCAGATTTTCTGTGCACTAATGGGTTGTTAGTGGATGTAGCTAATCGCAGGCTCATTGATGCTGTGTCTTTTGTGTCTTTTCCGTGTCAGTCAGGGGGATGGTGCTTTAAAGCTTAAGAGTGCCAAGGACCCGGTTGACTGGACCCCTGTGAGGATCCAGGCTTTTGAGGGGGCTAAGGCTGCCCTGGCTGACGCGGCGCTTCTGGCGCACCCCGCGTCTCGGGCGCCCATCGCCCTCACGACCGATGCTTCGGATGTGGCTGTTGGTGCAGTTGTTGAACAGCGTGTTGCGGGTGCGTGGCAGCCCCTTGCATTTTTTAGCCGCGGTTTGCGAGACAGTGAGCAAAAATACAGTGTGTTTGACCGGGAACTGTTAGCGTTGTACCTGGCTACGCGTCATTTCCGTTTCCTGCTGGAAGGCCGCCCTTTCACGGCCTATGTTGACCACAAACCATTGACGTTTGCTATGGCGAAGGTGACAGAGCCATGGTCTGCTCGCCAGCAGCGCCATCTAGCGGCGATCTCCGAATTCACAACGGACATCCAACATGTGGCGGGTAAAGCGAACCCGGTTGCAGACTGCCTGTCGCGGGTGCTGGTGTGCCCTGTGCATCTTGGGGTTGATTTTGCCGCACTGGCTGCCGATCAACCTGGGGACCCGGGTATCGTTGCACTGAGAGCTGCGAGTACCGGTCTGGAGCTGGAGGAGGCAGTTGTACAAAATGGTGGGCCTGCCCTCCTTTGCGACGTCTCCACGGGCCGCCCCCGCCCGGTGGTGCCGGTTGCTTGGCACCGTCGGGTCTTTGATATGGTGCACTCTCTTTCTCATCCGGGTGTCCGGGCGTCGGTGAAGTTGGTGTCTTCGAAGTTTGTGTGGCCTGGCCTTCGTAAAGAGGTCAAAGAGTGGGCGGCCACGTGTGTGGCGTGTCAGCGCGCGAAAGTTCACCAGCACACTAGGGCGCCCCTCGAGCCATTTTTGATTCCAGCCAGGCGTTTTGATCATGTGCATATCGACCTTGTGGGGCCTTTTCCCCCTTCCCAGGGTTTTACACATCTCCTTACCATGGTAGATCGGACCACTAGGTGGCCAGAGGCGGTTCCTCTGTCTTCCACGACATCTGCGGACGTGGCACGCTCTTTTATTTCAGCTTGGGTCTCACGTTTTGGTGCACCGTCTGATATCACCTCTGACAGAGGCCCGCAGTTCATTTCGGAGCTCTGGTCAGCGCTAGCAAAGTCTTTGGGCACACAGGTTCACCGTACCACTGCCTACCACCCCCAGGCTAACGGTTTGTGTGAACGTTTTCACCGGTCACTTAAGGCGTAATTGCGGGCTGCGCTCTCAGATGCAAACTGGTTGGATCAGTTGCCGTGGGTGATGCTCGGGTTGCGCTCGGCTCCTAAGGCTGACCTGGATGCCTCGCCTGCAGAGTTGGTACTCGGTCAGCTGCTCCGCGTCCCAGGGGAGTTTCTGCCTCAGAGCTCGGCCCCCTTTCCGCGTCCTGCGTCACGGGCCGCTTGTGCACCGGTGCCCGAGCATCATTTTTCTCCTCGGTCTTTCGTGCCAACGGATCTCGCGACCGCTCGGTTTGTTTTCGTGCGTCACGATGCTCACCGGTTTCCCCTCCAGCCCCCGTATGACGGCCCGTTTAGAGTGTTAGAGGCGGGTTCTAAAAGTTTCATTGTGGACATGGGCAGGCGCAGGGAGCGTGTTTCGTTAGACAGACTTAAGCCAGCTCATCTGTTGGCCGGCGAAGAGGTGCTACCGGCCCGGGTTCCCCGTCGTGGTCGCCCCCCTTCTAAGGCCCCTGTGTTGTTTTCTCCAGTTGTGCCTCCTGATCCTGTGCCTGTTGTAAATGATGTCCCTTCTGCTTGTTCCACCCCTGCGTTTGCGGATGGGGATCGGCGTAGCCGTTATGGTCGCCTCGTTAAATCCCCTGAGAGGTACTGACTTTTGTCCCATTTTATTTTTTTCCCTCTGGGTGTTCGGGGGGGGGGGCTGTGTGGCGTGCACTCATGGGTGTGTCCTCTCACCCAGTGGGTTTATGGGTAATGTAAAAGCTGTGGCTATATATACTTCCCGTATGGGGAACATGTGCCCGTTCTTACTAACTGCGGAATAAACAACAGTAAGCAGTACCTGCGTCTCTGTCTTTCCTTGTCCTGCCACAATGCTACTATTTAACCACATGTAAGAAGTTACCTAAACTTTATGTTAAGCTGAACTATCACGTCATCCTCATGGACTTTTAATAACTCACATTAATGAAGCTCACGTCATTTAAACTGAGTCAAATTTGGCAGAAACAAAACAAACATCATGTTGCTTTTGGCTAAATTGATCTTTTTTTTAACATAACTTAAACACCTGGTTAACACAGGTAAGCAGGCCCTGATTGAACTGGTAGACCCAGCATTGCACTGCTATCAGCTAACAGGCTAGCTTGGTTAGCATCGTAATTCACATTCACTGGGACAGTACCTAGCATGCTAACAGTTTCCTCTTCTCCGGTCAGAACACATAGAACCACACAGTAACATTTGTGGAGGGCAGTAAACATGTGAAGATAAAGACTGCAAAATGTTAGGAGAACAAGAGTTTACTCACTGAACAAACTGGATATCAGCTCATCTGTGTCTGTTGTTACTAAAGAACAGGTTTTGATCGATCCCAGTGAACTCAACTAATAATCGGAAAAAAATCGGTGCACTGTGAGTGCCCGGGCCCTAATTAAAACAAACTAACAGTAACAGTGCCAGTGTAAAATCTTTCTCCAGCAACTTATAGAGACAGAATCAGAGTAAATATCACAAAAGTGAGTGAATACGATGTAAATATATCTCCAGTTTCCCTCAGGTGAATCTCTCTCTAGTCTGACCCATCTCAGCTGCTGCCTGTCAATCTTCCGAGAGTTTGTGTGTCAATCAAACAGAAATATTCAGCTTTTTAAGCTCTAATATATAATTAATTGCAATATTATTTTCAGATGGACCACCAGATTTCTGACAAGAAGGGTATCTAGCTAATGAGACCATAATTACCGGCGGAACAATTTTGTTGACGGAGTATTTCATGGGAGAAATAGGCATCATCAACAATAAAGTGCCTTTCAGACAGCCAGAGGAAATGCTGTGGTCAGGATCCTGAAAACTGTGAGTCTACCACCGTAGCCAGTACTGCCTAGAAGTTTTTTACATATTCACAGGCAGTACGAGGAGGATGTTACAGTGTTGACCATATTAGAGAGCGTTACCGCAGCATATAAGCATTTAATTTCTTGGCGTCATGGCTCTTTAGGCCAGGGAACCCGTCTTTTCATCCCCTGCTGCTGTATTTGTCCCTCTGGAAGCTTCATACAGTACCAAGTATTCACACATCTGCATATAGGTGCATAAGGATATAATTAGGGTTATATTATTACTTCTGTTGTATCTTTTTAATTTAATTGTTTTTCTATTACTATTTTCACACATTTGCTTTGGAATTGTTTATTTTGTAATGAATATGTTCATATTTCCCACTATGAATATTTGTTCAATTGAGTTTACACTGTAATGAAAAGTGCAATAATAAAAGGGACATTAAACGGATTTGCTGTATTTTGTTTATATATTATATACATACGATTTTTTACAGTTTGTGTGCGTGAAAGGCACCATGATTCAGCTTTGCTTTCAAGGATGAATAGTGACCTCCCATCTGGATCATTCCACATCATCAGCTGCATCGATTACTGGTCCTGTTGAAAACAGTTACAATACTTGTAAATATAATATTTATATCAAGTTTTGCAAAAGCAATGCTACTATGAGTATGACTTACAGGGGTTGTATTTCCACAAGAATGACCAAAAAAAACTAATAAAAAGTGCATCTTTTATGCATATTTATAAAAATGCATATTTTAATTAAAAAATGTAGTCTTCTGAAGCTGAAATCCCAGTTTTCAACCATTCAATATTTGATATACATGTTAACAACTTTGACTGTGCATGTGAGTGATCAATTGCAGATGCAAGCATTTCAAACTATTTTTAATATAATAGCAGTCAGAAAGGAGAGAGAATAAAAAAGAATGGAAGAGATACACTGTATCTGTGGCTGAGGGGTAGAGTGGTTGTCCTCCAACCTGAAGGTCAGCAGTTCAATCCCCAGTCTTCCCCATCTGCATGCCGAAGTGTCCTTGGGCAAGATGCTGAACCCTGAATTGCCCCCCATAGAACAACAAAGTGCTGCTAATAGATGCACTGTATGAATGTGTGTGTGAGTGGGTGAATGTAAAACTGTACTGTAAAGCGCTTTGAGTGGTCATCAAGACTAGAAAAGCGCTATATAAATACAAAACCATTTACCATTTACTTTTTGTTGATAATAAAACATCATAGAATAAACATAGCAATTTTTCAATTTTGCCTCTAAACAAAGCCGGATCTGAAGTGTTATTCATTCAATTAAGTTGATGTATCAGGGTCAGAAAGCTGTAAATATACAGTAAGAAAATAAGTGAGACATGACACTGTTGTCTAATGTAATATATTATTTTACATCCTGAGGTGAGAAAAGTTTTTGATTAATGGTCATCCAAGCCAGAGCAGTTGGAGAAGTGGAATCCCTTCTATCAGACCAGGGTCGCATAGCTGTATTAGCACCCCATCTTGAAGCAGCAGAAGACAACTGACTGACCCAAGGTGCCTCCAAGAGACCAAAGAAGACCCTTGGAAGCTTTTTCAAGGACACAGCAATATAGAAGACAGGCGTGCCTGAGAGAGAGAGAAAATCATAGCTGAACTACACTGCTTCTTGAAACTGCCACCAACAGACAGCGAGAGTGATCCCTTCATGTGGTGGAAAACGCATGAGGTGGAGCATCCCTGCTACCAGCGCTGCCTCTGAGTGGCTGTTCAGCACTAGAGGGAAAATAATAACTTGTCAAAGATCAGCTCTTAAGCCAACATCTGTGAATATGCTGGTGTTCTTGACAAAGAATCTAAAGCTCTGACTGTTATGTGCCTGCCAGCTGGATGGCTAGTTAACTCTAAAAATGTTTACTTGTACAGTTCCAGCACTGACAGTCTTACTTACCTTATTTCATGGTAAATCCATTTTATGTTTACACAAGAAATTAGAGGCAGTTAATGCAGTTCCAGCACTGATATTCTATCTCATTTGATGTTAACCCTAGCCCCTTATTGTGAATATGTGGCTGGTCTTCTATAGATGTATCCAAACATAACGTGACTTTCAGCTGTGTTTACAGCCAGAGAGAGTCAATGCGCCAGAATGAGACCATGATAAGCCTGTTCGCGTGTCACTCAAAGTGCAGTCAGCCAATCAGAGGAGGGGCTCAAGAGGCAGGCGGAGGAGACTGCATCGTGATGGCCATCACGATAGTGGATGATAGTTATTAAAAACAAGTAAAAAGCAGGTCCATCGACAAAAATCCAGAATTCGGTTAAAGGTTATTATTAAAAACAGCCAATATTTCAAAGATGTCGCTTAAAAATATAGCTTTAATTGAATAAAAAGTAGCTTAAAGTAAATTTCTGAGAGAGTTGTTTGGTGGGTAGCCTTTACACGCCAACACATTCGGAGTTGGAACAGTATTTCGGTTAATGTAGTTCCTTGATGGTGTGCATTCTGCCACTGTAAATACATGTTCATCTCTTGATATAGCTCCTACATTCCCCTTTCATGTTACATTGGCTTAACATTATGTGTAAATGTTGAGAGTCTGAAAAAAATGTTTTCATGGATCCATCAATCATTTTCCTGTATGACTTAGTACCTGAAAGATGAACTGACCTAACGATGTTGAATTTAAAGGAGCTTTCAGTGGCCAGTGTACTGTCCATTTTAGTACAGATAAAAATGATTACTCAAAGAATAAAACATGGACTGTAAAGTGACAGTGGTTACAGTTTTGAGGCTCTTACACCAGTGAGCTTTGCTCTTCATCACTTGGTGTGGAATGCTGGCACTGAGGAGACCAATTGCAATTATTAGAAAAAAATTATGTATTTATTTTGTGGACTAGTTATTTAGTACAGGGTGATGTAGAAAAGAAAGGAGAGTTTCTATCAGCATTAACTGATGTCCTACATATTGCCAGGCTTCAAGTGTGTAATGGGGCCTAACCCTTGTACAGTCTCCTGTACCTGAAATAAGTTATTGATGTAGAGAAGACTCTTTTCTGCTCTCCAGCTATCCCCTCGGCTCTCCTCTCCGAGAAGAGAGGGGAGGTGAGAAAAGAGCCCCCGACAGATTTGTTCCCTCTATTACATAAGCTGCTTTTAGACATGCAGTGAACACCACAAATCCTCTGCATTTTCTTCATTTGTGAAAGCAAATGTCACAGTGGGAGCCGTCAGATTTTCTGCTGACTTTCTCCACCTGGCCCCCTAGTATAAAGTCCACAGAAAGTCAGTAGAAGTTGATGCAAAAACAAAACAAAACATATCTTTGCGTGAAAAAGCAGAGATAAACACATAGAAGACACTGACGATGATGTCAAGAGTTTGTGGTTATAAGAATTTAGGAAAGAATCAAGTTCAGCTGTCGATTTGTGAAAAAAGGCAGACATGGGCCAAGATATGCTAATTACTTTTTGTTAATCATTTATTTAGTGCTGTAAATTGTTCAAAAACAAACGGACAAATTACCTAAAGTTCAGGTACTTATGAACTTCATTAAGCCACCGCTTGTTCCCGATGCCGCTACTGCTTTGTCCCATTGTGTTCCATGAGCTCATGCTGGCAGTTCCCCGGGACCCACCTGTGTTCTTTCGTGACATGTGGAACAAGTCCTAGCCACAGCCCCCCAGGAAAAAAATAGAAGAATATTCAGTAACCCAAAATAGCATATATTGCAGAGTAACTTGTGGTAAAAGCTTCCTCAGTCAACAAGTCAACAACTTGTGTTGTCGATGTTAAATTGCATGTTTCCATTATGAGAAAGTTTGATATGATTATTATATAATTTTTTATTTTACGGAAACTGCATTGACATCATATCAGCAACATTACATCTTTCACCACATTTTCACCTCCGTGATGATGTCCTCGTCAGGCTTGTTAATTTAAAAGGTTTTAAGTTTTTTTTTTTACAGATGTTGTGATGTATGAAAAGACCCAAAATGAACATTGTGTGGACTACTTGATTACTTTAAGAGACAACAGCAACAATAGTTAAATAATTTTGTCTCTTAAGTTTTTTGATCCATATAAGCAGTTGATCACTGAGTGATAGTACTGTACAGGCCATCAACTTTATATTATTGATGGCCATTATCAAAAGTAATCTCAATGTAGAAAGACTGCCAGGAGCTGCATCGGAACAGCAGAGACGCTGTAAACATCACATGCCTGTGAGGTGCAGCAATCAGGCAATGCACATGCAGGCAGTGTGGCCCAAGCATTACTGCAGTAGTTACATCACACATGTATGAGTATTATCAATCAATCAATCAAATTTTATTTGTATAGCCCATATTCACAAATCTTAATTTGTCTCATAGGGCTTTAACAGGGTGTGACATCCTCTGCCCTTTTATTAGAAACCCGGAACATTGAATTTGAGTCACAATTACACATTTAGACAATAGATTAAGTTAGAATTAACGTTATAGATGAGAATTCTAACTTCTTTAGAAAGCAGTAAAAAAAAGACTTACCCTACTAAGCTGGACCTGAGATTTCTGCCGTGGCTTGAAACCTGACTGAACCTAAAAAGGAGACAGGTTGTGCTCTTAAATGGTGCTGTTTGAAACCATGTTAGTTAGCAGCTAGTTACATGTGAGCAGCTAACTGAAAATAAAACGAGTTGAGGATAATGTTCGTTACCTAGCTCAGGGGTCTGCAACCTTTACTATCAAAAGAGCCATTTTGCCCTCTCTTCCACCAAATATAATTTGTCTGGAGCCGCAAAATATATTTGATAACACAGCTTATAAAGTTTTATATATAGTTATGATCAGTGTTGTGCCAGTTCACACTTAAAATGAACTAGTTCAGAGTTAAGTTCATGCAGATGAAAATTAACTAGTTCAATAGCCTCACAGTGGTTTGGTCCACTGCCCATCTCTCTCTCTCTCTCTCTCTCTCTCTCTCTCTCTCTCTCTCTCTCTCTCTCTCTGAGCATGCAATCTCAGCTCTGTCATAGTCATAGACTGTATATAAAAGATGAACGGAGCTTCTGGCTCCATAAGATGAAGCCTATGCAGAAGTGCTCAAATCGCGAATCTCACGGCCTCAAAACGGGAGTTCACAAACCAATGGGTGACGTCACTGTATTGTATTTCATGGTTGAATCTAACCCGGGCCACCTTGGTACATACAGTCTCGTCTTCTAATGCTATGTAAGGCAGGAGGTCTATCCACAACATTAATTACATTTAAAACATACAAAAATACTTGATCATATGTAGATAACTTTAATTTGTCAATAAATGAAGACTTAATTCATAAAAAAAGACGAGTTACAGACAAAGTATAATATTATTAGCTTTTATGGTTGTTGCTTCTCTACAATTGTGCATATATAGACTACTGGACATATAAAGAACACTAGTGTAACTATTATTACTATAATAATATATACATATATAGTGATTATTGTCCCCTCCCACAATGTGGTGAAGTGTTCGCCCCTGACTGTAAATAGTAAGAATTTTTGTACTATATATATATATATGATCATTCTGACAAAAACAATATAATTAATTCTGTTTTAACTACTCAAAACTCAAATGTTCTACATCTGTAATTACATAGTAAGATTCAAACAACTTTTGTCATTCATGTGTGTGTGGTTTCTCATCATAGATATCTACAATTCCGTTGAATTATTGTATGATATTATAATCTTTAATTCCAGTTAAAGATATCTTCAATTTGCCTCCATTTAAGATACCTTAAATTAAGTTTGAACTTGTCGTAATGGTGATGTAGATATCATGAACTTGAATAATGAAGAGTCAGAATTAAATTGTAGGTATCTGAATTTGTAATCATCATCATAATAAAGATATCTGTAATACATATATAAACAACAGTATACAACAAGATGGGGTTGCTTTTTGAATAAACTGCTGGCAAGGGTAAAATGTAGCTTTTGTCTTTTTAATCACTATTATTTTAATTTTCTGGAAGCTGGTGAAATGAGAACTCAGCTGATGTCTTATGCAGAAGATTTTAATGTAGACTTGATGCATCAAGGAGACCAGAAGGTGGAACAATGTACAAATGCTAACAGAGTAACAAAGCATTTGTCACCCCCAAGTCTAAAGATGTCTCCCACAGCATTCCCATATATCTCCCTCTACTTGCGTTACCCATTCTAACAGCACATCCATGAATGGCTGTCACTCTCTATGTTACATGTAGGTGTTCGCATCATATTAGATAGTTAAGCCTAATGTATTCCTAAATCACATTGTGTCCTTACATCATGCCACTGGTGTCTCTGTCTGGCGCATCTGAATTAGATATGAAAGTCCATAAGCGTAGCCACTACAGTGTACTGTTGATGGGCCCTTTATCTGTAATCCTGACCTTGGGTAGTGCTTGGAGAGAGAAGGGAGTATGTGTAGAACGAAAAAGGCCCCACTCTCCCAATGGTGTACAGATATACACTATATATATAATATTTAGTGACATATACAGTAATGTATGAGGATGGCCAAAGATTCCTCAACAATCACTAGTTGCAGCCCTTAATCAAATTGCCAGCTAAAAAAAATCACATCTGTCACATCACAAAATCCTACAAATTATTTATGACTTATGATATTTATGATTGGAAAAAGAACTTCCTTTTGACACTTGACCTGCATCCCATACACTGCAATCAAGCAAGATGGTTTATTTAATATGAATGTGAACACTTCTCACATGAACAGTGACTGGACATCATCACAGACACTACACCTCATTGTCACGGTGGTTGCATAAGTGAACATAAATTAACCTAAAACTAACTAACTAACAAACAAATGCAAAGACATAAAAACCACATGAACTAAGTTAGAACATTAACTAAATAGCAGCTATATTTCACCAAAACACTTAACAGTCCCATGAGCCTTTGCAATATGATGTCCAATCACCAGCTCACCGATAGCTACAATACTTCATCTAAACTGCTAACTTAATGTAATATCAATCGCAATAACCACTAAATAACACTAAACAAACACAGTATAAAAACAGGATTTGCCACTCACACAAACAACTACAAATGCATATACACATATTTCCAAAATGGGATATTTGTATCAACCTTTAGATGCATGTATATTCCAGCAGTACCCCTATTTAGATATGACATATCTAAAGAAGTAGAGGAATATTTGTAAAATATATACAAATAATTCACAATGTTCCATTACCAATTTTATTAATCCACTACAACATCAGATAGAAAATAGTTAATCGTAATAAATAATCAATTAAATTAATAATACCCTTTACCTAAAAACAATCACTAATCTAAATATACTAATACTGAAACTAATACACTTAATATTGTCTCAAACATCCATACAATGAATTTGGATTCTGACACTCATTGCTGTTGCTGTGGTCACACACAATAGAATGTGAAACTTACAGTTTCACATTCTATTAAATACTGCTTCAATCTTCATCATCAAATTTCAAATTGTATTTGTATAGCCCATATTCAGTATTAAATACTGCTTCAATCTTCATCATCAAATTTCAAATTGTATTTGTATAGCCCATATTCACAAATCACAATTTGTCTCATAGGGCTTTAACAAGATTTGACATCCTCTGCCCTTAACCCTCAACAAGAGTAAGGAAAAACTACTAAAACCTTTTAACAGGGTAAAAAGAACGTAGAAATCTCAGACAGAGCCAGTGTAGCGAAGCTAATACTGGAGAAATGTGGTCTCTTTTCTTGGTTCTTGTCAGGACACGTGCTGCAGCATTTTGGACAAGCTGCAGAGTCTTTAAAGACTTACTGCTGGAGCCTGATAATAAGGAATTACAATAATCAAGTCTGGATGTAACAAAGGCGTGGACTAGTTTTTCTGCATCTTTTTGAGAAAGGACATGTCTAATTTTTCAGATGTTACGCAAGTGAAAGAAGGCGGTCCTAGAAATTAGTTTTAAGTGAGAATTAAAGAACAAATCGGGATCGAAGATCACTCCCAAGTTCCTGACTGTTTCATTGGAAGCAAGGGCAATGTCGTCTAGCACAGCTATATCATGAGATAATGTATCTCTAAGGTGTTTAGGGCCAAGTATTAGAACCTCTCTTTTATCTGAGTTTAATAAGAGAAAATTGCGGGTCATCCAGGTTTTTATGTCCTTGAGGCATGCTTGGAGTTTAGTTAATTGATTACACTGTTCTAGTTTTATTGACAAGTATAACTGGGTGTCATCCACATAGCAGTGGAAATTTACAGAGTGTGTCCTGATATAATATTTCCTAGTGGAAGCATATATAATGAGAATAAAATTAGGCCAAGCACAGAGCCCTGTGGAACACCGTGGTTAACTTTGGTTCGCACAGATGACTCATCATTAATTTGCAATCTGTGTTGCTGTAAGCCTTAGACTCTCATTCTTTCCAGTAGATTTGGGTCCATTTGGGATGACCAGCTGTTGGCCACTAATCGTGCAAGTACATGCACTCTGATCTACATGCCAATGTTTCATAGTGCCACCTGATCTGCATGCCAATGGCAGTGGCAGTGAGGGATCCAGTGGCTTCAGTAGGCGAGAGAGGGGAATATTGAAGACGGCTGACAGTGGACAGGTTTGCAAGTGGTGTTGATCAGGAGCTGGCAGGCTGGGATGGATCTGAACAGAGGGAAATAAGAAGTTAGGTACGAGCACAGGCAAGGTAACATAGAGCTAATGTCAGACGTAGCTACCACTGTAGTGAACAGAACGATCTGGCAAAGACTGGAAGGAAAGCCGTTCACACACACATTCATAAAGTGCACCCATGTCCAACACTTTCTCTGTTTTTCTCTAGCATACATCATTCATACACTACCAAATGCCAGGGGTAATTTGGGGTTCGGTATCTTGCCCAAGGACACTTCAACATGCATCCATCTCTGGTTAGTGGACAACCTGCTCTACCTCCTGAGCCACAGCTGCTGGATTGCTGGATGATTGTTTAGATAAGGTTGATGTGTTTTTGTCTCCATATGTGTATAAGGATATATTGAACAATGGGTGATACTGACTGTACTCTTTTACAATGACCAAATCACTTTTAACCAGTCTGTTGTTTCAACCCACAGTGCTGAATATTTCTTTCTCTTGTCCGTCAGGTTGAACATCCTGTTGGGCGGGATGACACCTCTGTATTTCCATATGGTCAATGTGTGTTTCCACTGTGCTGTAACCTGCCTGCTCATGCACACATGTAAAAGCTGTGTGTTTGAAGACTCGCGTTTGGCTTTCATCACAGCACTCCTCTTTGCTGTGCACCCTGTCCACACTGAAGCCGTGAGTATGCGACACACAGCCTGTTACAAACTGGGTCAGGTTAGCTTCAAAATAAGAAATGTGGTAGAGGGGGTAAAAAACGTGTAATGTAATGTAATGTAATGTAATGAGGCAACCCGCAGAGGCCTGGGTTTGATTCTGACCCACGACCATTCATGCATGTCCTCCCACACTCTCTCTATCCCCTCTATATATGCCTCTGTCCTATTCATTAAAGCTGATAAAAAGCCCCAAAAATACATTTAAAAAATTAAAATTAAATAAGAAACGTGTAAGTTAAACAGCAAGCTAACCCTGTGCAAACATAAAAAATTCTCCACAAATCTGTTAAAACATTTTAGATGCAATTTATCTGTTTTATTGTACTATATAGCAGGTATAAAAAAAATGTCATTGACATGAACACACTCCCCGGCTGTGGAGATACAAGAGGCCCAAGAGGACCGCTGCCCCCCTGTAATATCCAGGGCAGATGTGTGGAGATCACTTAAGCTTAACACACGCAAGGCACATGGAATTGATGGCATGCAGATCAGCTGACAGATGTGTTCACAGACATTTTCAACCTGTCACTGCTCCAGTCTGTAGTCCCCCCATGCTTCAAGGAGACCATCATTGTCCCTGTTCCGAAGAAAACGAAAACCCTCTACCTGAACAACTACCGCCCAGTAGATCTCACCATCATGAAGAGTCAGAGACAGTTTCATCCCCCAGGCCATAAGAATTTAAACTCTTCCAATCTGCCATAATTCCGCTAAACTCTGCACCTCACCATATTTGCCTTACCATATTGCACTACTTTTTTAGGTGTATATTTTTATATATATTTCATTTCATTTAAAAAAAAAATCATATTCTATTGTATTTTTATTTTTAGCTAATGTAATATTTTGAGCATTGCTAGAAGAGAGCCTGTGACCCAAGCATTTTATTGCCAGCGACTGCTAAATGTAATTGGTGTGCACATGACAATAAACTTTTGAATCTTGAATCTTGACACCAACTGGGTGAGATCAAAGGAATTTATAAGATTTAAGAAGTCTTTAGCCATAGGTTTACTTTCACAGCATACATATACATAAAATCCCCAGAAATTAAAAAGTGATCATAACACATCGAAATACCCGGTATAAAGTCAGCAAACTCTTGCATAAAATCCACAGCCTGGGAGAGGAGGCATTTAAAGCGAAGTGCAGCTCAAAGCGTTTTAGGTGACAGTTACAGACTGTCGACAGTGAAAGATGGATTTAAATATAGTAGCTAGCCCTCTACTTTTACCAGTGGTCCGAGAATAGCTGAAAAATGTACAGTCGGGGGGGGGGGGGGGGGGGGGCTGAAAAAGTTGTAGACTCACCAACATGAAACCAGATCTCAGTCAAGAGCATTAAATCCAGCTCACGAGATGTGAAAAAGTGATTCAACACAAATGTTTTGTTGGCTAGAGACCTAGCATTAATCAGAGGAAGTTAAACGAAGTTTGCGAAGATGGTCAGGCCAAAGCTCTGTCATTGGCACCGGGATCTCCAGGCCAGTGGCAGCTGCAGACGGCCTGGCTGTCAGGCCAGAAGGAAGATGGGGCCACACCAAAGGAACAGCGTTCGTACCAGATGGTGATACAAAGATGGCGGGAGCAAAGATCAGGCGGTGAAGTCAAACTGGCAAGAATGAGGTTTTTACGTCACTCGGGCAGGTCACAGCAGCAATCGGGCTGGGGAATATAGATCGGATCCACCGCAGGCACGGGACAGCCGAGAAACGGCAGCCGCAGATAGCTAGGAGATAGTGTCCTTCATCGCAGAGGAGGCGGGGAGGAGCCATACATTTTATTACAGAGACTAGAACAGTTAATTAGCATTAAGGGAACTGCCCTAAACTGGTTTAAATCATGTTTTTCAGATCGATTCCAATTCGTGCAAATTAATGATGAGTCATCTGTGCCCACCAAAGTTAACCACGGTGTTCCACAGGGCTCTGTGCTCGGCCCAATTTTATTCTCATTATATATGCTTCCACTAGGAAACATTATCAGGACACACTCTGTAAATTTTCACTGCTATGCGGATTTCAATGCCAGTCAACCTGCCAGTGCAAGCCGGCGGCAGAGTTACAAACGTGAACTTTATTATGGCAGACACAGCTAATAACATGGAAGTTATCCTGGGGCACCCTCCACTAACATGACGTTGAAATGACGAAGGGGCAGTACATTCCTCCGAGCGCCAGAGTCTAGCAGAGCACAAAGTTCAAGTCCATATATCCGTATTACAATACTCATGTCGTCTTCTGAGCCTTTGGTGCATGTGACCACTGTACCTGAGTCAGGAACTGGAGCTGTGCTGGCTCTGGGTGCAGATCGTTTGGGTTTACGGGGAGAAGGGCAGTTCCTCTGTATATGCCCCACCCCAGAACAGTTGTGGCAAATTACTTAGTGCTATAGCCATGCCCGGCGTATCCAACATTCGGCTGGTTAACGATGTCCACATTAACCCGGGCAGCCTCTTGAATGTCCACCAGGAACGGATTCATGATGGTGTACCTCCGAGTGCTGCCATCTCCTCCGTTAATCCGCTCCAAACTTTCCTTGAAGTGATCCTGGACGAGCCCCCAGTGTTACCTTTTCTGGGCAGTATCTCAGCTCCGAACTGTAGTTGGGAGCTCACTGGTTATTTGGCTTGCTGTCTGGCTGGTAACCAGCTGTCCTGACCACTCCGTGAAGAAGGAGGAGGAGACGATTCTTTACTTTTTAACGCGGCCACTTTATTTTCTCTCTGTACAGCAGTAGCAACACTCTCATCATGCTCTCGGTGGTCATTCACTTTATGTTGTCCACACATTTTAGCACCTTTTCCCACAACACCCAGGTGCACTACATCACACACTGGCCACTTTCCCTCAAGGGGCAGGCCATGTCTGCAACAAGTGCAAGGACTCCATTGTTTTTTATCAGATTATTATTAGGGCCTGAGTGCCAAAAGATGCGAGTACCCTATTGGGATTGCTGTGATTATTAGGGCCTGATCACTGACAGTGCAAGGACCCGATTGTTTTTGCTTCGATTATTAGGGCCCGAGCAATGACAGTATCATGTTTTATACTTTGGCATGCGATGCCTAGCTTTTTCATTTCTCCACTTTTAAATAGGTCAGGGAAACATTGAGACGTTGGTGAAGCAATATTGTAAAACTAAAGCCTCTATGTTAAATGGCGATAGCGTGCCCTTTGATGGAACGGCAACAAACATGAAGGGGTTGTAACATCACTGCACAATTCCACAGGCACACTTGGGAATATGCATCCAAAAATGGCTCATTAGCAAATTTAGTGGGATTTTGGGCATATTCACAGGTTACAAAATCCTACTCCTCCAGATTTCATCCGATCAACTTCACATTGATATATATTTCATGTTAGGGACGTTTTGATTTTTCCGGTGAGTTGTCATCACAGGGTGTGGCCATGTCATGTCATGAAAAGAGGAAGTGCTTATAATGTCCATGTATATTGTCCAATCTGCCTAACATTTCACATGTACAACAAACATTTCATAGAGCCCCTCGCTGTAAAAGGAAATGTCATGTTTTACATTTTGGTGTGCTGTGTCTTTCCCGTTTACCTGATGCATTTGAAATGTTGTTAGGAGAGCCTATAGGAGTTGGTGATGCTATACAATTAAACTTTTCATCAGGGGGCGTGTCCATGGCATAGCAGAGTAGCTGCTACTTCAAGTAGCTGTAACTTCCATTTTTTTGCTCCAATCGCTGTCAAACTTACTATGCGTGATAAAAGTCTTGCCCTGAATACATCTTTTTGCAAATATACTACAATAGTCATAGCACCCCCTAGCTGTGACAAGAAGCATCATGTTTTATACTTTGACATCAGCGACCTTGTCACGTCAATTCGCTTCCCCGCTCGTGCTTGCTTGTAAATCTAGTTATTTTGTATAATTTTTTAGTTGTACTTTTTTTTTTTTTTTTGGAGGGCTTTTTATTGCCTTTTAATTGATAGGACGAAGAGTAAGCTGTGAAGGGGGGACAGAGAGAGAGTGTTAGGCCTGGATCATCATCGTTCACTTTCAGGATAGAGGAGCTGAAAAGGTGGAGGACTGGCTTGACAAAGGAAACACTGACATACTTCTCACTGGAAAGAGGGCGGAGGGATTTTTTGATGGCTTCCAGTACGTCAGTGTCCTGCCATGTTGGAATGAGGTGTCGGGCCTTTCTGTCAGTGGACAAGACTTGAAAGATGGCCCTCTGCTGCTCCAGGACTCTTGCTATCATTGCCTGCCTTGATCCCCACCTTGTGGGGCACTCAGTCTTCAGTGCATGCTCTGGAAGCTTCAGCTCCTTTTGTGCCTGTGCTAGCTCCTTTTTACACCCCCAGCTGCAGGAGAAACTGCTCACAAGCTTTTTGCAGATCCCCACTGCACAGTCAATCCGAGGATCTCTCATTGCATTCTCTAAAAAAGAACATGAGATTCATATGTAAAATTAAAACAGAATAAAACCTTATATACACTGTTCCTTTTTAATGTTTTATTTTCACGTGTTCTTTTAAGATGTTTTCTTTTTTATTATTGATCTTACTCACCTATTGCTAGATAGAGCCTGTGGCCAAAGCACTGGAGCCTAGTCCATTTATTCAGAGAAGCTGCCTTGACGACGTTAGATCCGTTGTCTGTTGTAATGCAGACAAGTCTCTCCTCCTGCAAGCTCCAAGAGGCCGTCGCTTCCCTCAGTCCCTGGGTAATTGACTCTCCTGTGTGATCTTGTGGGAAAAATTACATCTGCAAGCATCGACTCTTCATTGCAAAATTACCGTTGATGTAGTGCAGGGGTGGGCATTGTCCGGCCCGGGGGCCACATACGGCCCGTTGGTTGATTCTGACTGGCCCGTGTGAGGTTGATTTGAAACACAAATTAACATATTTTCAAATTGTACCTCATGCATGGACTAAAGCTGCAGTGCTTTTATTTTGAAGTGTTTTATTCACGTAATGACGCAAAACGTAAATCAAATACGTGCGCATGATTGAATCAGGTGTACGAGCAGTCACAACTCACAAGACGACTTTAGCCCTCAAAAATGTCCGCTCATGCTAAAAAAAGAAAGGTAGACGCCGAATGCAGGGTTTTCAACAAAAAATGGACTGCTCAGTATTTATTTACTGAAGTCGGAGGTAAAGCCGTGTGTTTAGTTTGCGGAGAGCAGATCGCCATGTTTAAGGATTATAATTTGAGTCGACATTACGAGACGAAGCACGCGGAGAAATACAAAAGCTTGACTGATGCTGAAAAGGTGAGGACATCGGAAGCTTTGCTAGCTAAGCTACAAAAGCAGCAAGGGTTTTTTACCAAGCTTCACACATCCAGGGATGCAGCAACCAAGACCAGCTTTGTGATATCCCTAAAAAATCGCTAAAAACAGTAAGCCATTCTCGGAGGGGGAGTTTGTCAAAGAGTGCTTGGTGGAATCTGCAGCACTAATATGCCCTGAAAAAAAAGCACAATTTGAGCAAGTCCCACTATCCAGGCGAACTGTGACAAGAAGGATCGAGGACATCGCAGGGAATCTGGAGCTTCAGCTACAACGCGAAGTGGCAAGTTTCGACTTTTTCTCCTTGGCTTTGGACGAAAGCTGCGATGTCCGTGACACAGCCCAGTTACTCGTATTTGTCCGTGAGATAAAGGACTTCAAGATTACGGAGGAGCTAGCAACACTGCGCTCAATGAAAGGGACAACGACAGGGAGCGATCTTTTCACGGAGGTAGATGCATGCATGGACACGCTGGGTCTGAAATGGGACAGACTGACAGGTGTCACAACGGCCGGCTGTCCAAGTCTGACCGGGAAAAATGTCGGACTTTTGAAACGTATGCAAGATAAAGTGACTGAAATCCACCCAGATCAGAAATTGGTATTTTTGCATTGTATTATACATCAGCATGCGTTGTGCAAGTCAGTGCTAAAAATGAACCATGTTATTGATGTTGTAACTAAAATAGTTAACTTCATCAGGGCACGAGCACTGAATCACAGACAGTTTGTTTCACTTTTGGAGGAGCATGAGACTGAGCATAGTGACATTGGCTACCACACAGCTGTCAGATGGCTCAGCCTGGGCAAAATGCTAAAAAGAGTATGGGAGCTGAAAGCAGAGATACGAGAGTTCTGCGAGAAGAAAAGCAAGGACATCCCAGAGCTCTCAGATGAGGACTGGATGGCAGATTTTGCATTTGCTGTTGATGTGACTGCACTGATGAATGAACTGAACACCAAACTACAAGGCAAGGGTCTTTTTGGTTTATCAAATGCACAGCCTGGTGAAGGCTTTCATGAGAAAGCTGCAGTTTCTTTCAAGCCAACTGGAGAGCAACAATCTCACTCTTATGCAAACCCTGAAAGAAGTCACACCATCAGCTGATCACCTCCGCAGGTACTCATCCATGCTAGGAGCACTGCATGGTGAGTTTTCAAGGCGATTTGATGATCGAGGATGAAATCCAAATGATTTCCTCTTCCTTTACCTGCAGTGTGGATAATGCACCCAGTGATGTTCAGTTGGAACTCATTGACCTGCAGTCTGATGCGGTACTGGCAGAGCACTTTAAGTCAGGAACACTGCTGGATTTTTACTCTTCTCTCAAGGAGGAGAGCTTTCAAAACATAAGGAGACATGCTCTACCTACATATGTGAACAAACATTCTCAGTGATGAAGTTTACAAAATCCAGGTATAGATCCTCTCTCACTGATGATCATCTGGCAGCTGTGCTTCGCATCTCCACCTCAGACATTCAACCTGACTTTGATGCACTTGTTAAAGCCCAGCAGAGACTAGATTTGTCTCACTGAACAAAAAAAAGAACTGAAAAAAATCTTTTGAGGTGGTTAGACTAGAAATACTGGCATGTAAAGGCACCAACTAGCAGTGAACTGGGACACTTTCTTTGGAGGCCTTTTTCTCAAAATCACAGTTCAGTGACAATCATTATAATATGATGTATCTTGCTTACTATTTGGAGTAGAAAGACAATATTGTGGTGTCTTTAGAAAGCTAAGAACCTCTTTCCAACAGTATATGGAACTCAAAATGTGTTTTGGGTGTCACAAATGGTAAAAACGTTTGTTTTGGTGTTGATTTTTTTGCAGAAATGGTTATCCTCCAGGGCTTTTTTGGGACCCTTTCACACTCACAGAACCCCACATGAAAGAGAAATAATGTTGTTTTGCTTCATTGGCAGTGGAATCAAAATTTTTCTTTTCCTGTTTTTGTTTACCATTGTTTTGGGAAATTTTATTGAATAAATGACTTTTTATAAGGCAACCTCGCTTTTTCATTTCTTAATCATAACATGCAGTACTCTTACCAGTCTTACCAGCTTGTCAAAACAATGCTATATACTGCTTTTATAAAGAAGTATAATTAATATTATGCAGAATTGAGTTCAGCCTTTTGGCCTGGCCCTCCACAATATTTTCTGTTTCTCATGTGGCCCCTTGGAAAAAATAATTGCTCACCCCTGATGTAGTAAATTGTCAGGGACATGTATGGCTCCATTGTTCTGCTTGACCATAGGTCAGTCGTAGTCGCAAAATACTCGACAGATGTGACTCCCTTTGTATTTCCCCCCGACGTTTTTCATATAGAGCAGGTATTGCCTGTTTGGAGAAATAATTGCGTGAGGGGATCACGTATCTCTTGTCTAGTGTCTTGACCATTTTTCTGAAGCCTTCATTGCTCACAGTATTTATTGGACACATGTCTTTGGCCAAGTGAAATGCGATTGCATCTGTTATTTCAGTGTGTCTTTGGGAGGTGGATGGATACGCTGTCGCGCTATGCAGGGTCGTTGTTCTGGGTTGGAGCACAGGTAGGGCAGGCCGACACGTACTCCTTGATCTCCTTTTCCGTGCTGGGCCACCAGAAACAGTTGCCTGACCCTGAATAAGGTGTGCTTGATTCCTGGATGACAGGCAAGAGGTATGACACCAGTGGATTACCTCGGAACGAAGCTGAGGAGTCACAAACAGGCGATTGTCAGGGCAGGCATCAGGAACCTGTAGGTTCTCTTGGGCACGAATCACTCTCTCCTCCACCTCCCAGGAGATTGCCCCCACCACACAATTAGAAGGGAGGACTGGAATGGGAGCCTTGGGAGAAGAGTCGGGATAAAAAATATGACAGGGCATCTGGCTTGACATTTTTAGAACCTGGGCGATATGTAACAATAAAATTGAACCGGTTAAAAAAGAGGTTCCATCTTGCTTGTCTGGGTTTCAGTCTTTTGGTGGAACAAAGGTACTCAAGATTTTTGTGGTCGGTCCAAACCAGAAAAGGAAGCTCAGCACCCTCCAACCAGTGTCTCCACTCCTCCAGGGCAATCTTAATGACGAGTAGCTCTCGGTCCCCCACATCGTAGTTCCCTTCGGTGTTGGACAGTTTTCTAGACAGAAATGCACACGGATGAACTTTATTATCAGACACTGACCTGTGTGATAGGACTGCTTCAACGCCTACATCCGAGGCATCCACCTCTACAATGGACTGAGATGTGGAGCCGGGCAGTATGAGAATGGCGGCTTGAGTGAAGCGTTTCTTCAGCTCCTTGAAGGCCTGATCCAGCTCAAGGAGACTATGGTAGAGGTGAGAGCTTGGAGAGGAGTAGCCGCTAAAATGTGCTAACATTCCTTATGAAACGTCTGTAGAAATTAGCAAAGCCCAAAAACCGTTGTATGTGTTTGCGATTGCTTGGCACTGGCCAATCAGCAACCGCCTGGATCTTACTGGGATCCATTTTTACTTCACCCTCAGCTATAACAAAACCTAAGAATGATGTGGTCGAGACATGAAATTCAAATTTTTCAGCCTTAACATAAAGTTGGTACTCAAGGAGTCTCTGTAGCACTTTGTGGACATGGTGGCTGTGAGTCTTTTCATCAGGGGAAAATATGAGAATGTCATCCAGATATACAAAAACAAATCGGTTAAGCATATCTCTCAGTACGTCATTGACCAAAGCTTTGAAAACTGCAGGTGCATTAGTAAGGCCAAAAGGCGTCACCAAATACTCATAGTGACTACTGGAAGTGTTGAAAGCTGTTTTCCACTCATCGTCTTCTCTGATTCTAACCAGGTGATAAGCGTTCCTTAAATCGAGTTTGGTGAAAACCTTGGCGCCCTTCAACAATTCAAAGACAGATGCCATTCGAGGAAGAGGGTATCTGTTCTTAACTGTGATCTTGTTGAGTCCTCTGTAGTCGATGCACGGGTGGGGCAAACCTTCCTTCTTGCCTACAAAGAAGAATTCAGCTCCAGCTGGAGACAAGGAGGGTCTGATTATTCCTGCCGCCAGAGACTCGCTAACAAACTGGTCCATGGTTACCTGCTCAGGGGAAGACAGGGAATAGAGACGGCCTCGGGGTGGACTCGTCCCCGGCAGAAGGTCAATGGAGCAGTCGTAGGGTCTCTGAGGAGGAAGAGGGGTGGCTCGGGCCTTGTTAAAGACCTCCTTAAGGTCTACATAGTTCTTAGGGACTTGGGTAATGTTCGGATACACAGTCATTAACATGATTAGTCATAGACATGGCACACAGAATGAATTCAGGCTTGGCATGAGTAGCAAAACAATCCTTGACACACTTGGTTCCCCACTGCACCACCCGACCTGTCTCCCAGTCAATGTGGGGGTTGTGGACACAAGGCGAGAAGATGTCCAGGCTGTCCGCAGTAGAAGGCTTCCTGGAGGCGACGTCGGCATTCCTCCACTGACAGACATGTGCGTCCTAGTTGCATAGGTTCTACGGTCTCCTCCGTGATAGGTGTATGGTTAGCGGAGTGGTTGACTGTTGTCACAGGAGTAGGTGTAGGATCTGGCGTAGGTCGATGTAGAGCAGGAGAAAACAGTGCAGTTCTAGATCTCTCTCCCTCATGGTCCAACAGTCTCTTATCGATGCAAATGGCGAGAGCAATCAATGAATCTAAGTCTTCGGGCAGATCAAGAGGAGCTAGCTGGTCTTTTAAATGAGGAACCAGACCATGAAGAAAAGCGTAGAAAAGTGCTAACTGGTTCCAGCCGCTAACTGCCGCTAACGTACGGAACTCAATGGCGAAGTCTGTGGCATTCTGTTGACCCTGACGGAGGTTAACCAATGCTTGTGCCGCCTCTGCCCGGAGATACACATTGGAAAATACACTCTCTCTCTGTCTCTCTCTCTCTCTCTCTCTCTCTCTCTCTCAGACTCAACTGATGTCTCTGACTCGCTACAGTTTAAACATTGATTTATTTGAAATACGCCACAATATCAATACTGATCATCACATAATGATCGATACTTCTTCCTAAAAGAGTTTAATCTTTCTTCAGAGCAGCTCGTGCATTCATCAGCCGCTTGCTCTTTTCCTCTCTCTCTCGCTGTCAAACACACACACACAGACAGTGTGATGGGACACGTGTAAACTAAGAATTTGTAAACTTTGTCAATGTATGGAGAGCAGGAGGAGATGGCAGGCTGCACTCTGAGGGGTTCGATGGGTTAGGGTTAGGGTTAGCTGTCTGACACGGTAACGTGTGTGTTGATTGGTGCAGATTGGATGTTGTACACTGAAGTTACAACAACTTAACCCAGTCATCAGAATTATTTGCTAACGGTATGCTAATCCTCTTCATTAGAGCCATTCAAAGCACCCTGGGTAAATTTTGGCTTTTTCAGTTGTTTTTATGATAATATTGGCATCATTTATGGATGTGGCATAACATTTTCCAAAGGTGTGTCTTTTTTGTGATAATTTCAATATTTCAACCTCATTTCCTATCGAGAGTTATTTTTTCATAGCGTAATGAAAATATTACCTTTTTGCACCTTCATGCCAAAAAATATAGAGCATAAAATAATTTATTACAAGTTTTTATGCTGTCATTCTGAGGTGCTGGCTTCAGATATATATTTTTAATATTTAACATCATATTGACCCATTTTCCCATATTTGGCATAGAGGTAAAATACATGCTTTTTTCTGGTGTCTGGGGAGTGGCACTGTTTCTGTATAATGAAACCCATAAACCTAATGTTTGCAACTGAAATTATGTGTGCGTGTTGATATGGACTTCAGAGAGTGGGATGAGTAAAACAAATTTGTGTGTGTATGTTTGTGTCTGTGTTAATCTAATCAGAATCCAGGGGTAGACACATCCGAGAAACAATAATGTGCAATTGTTACACCTCCTTGCTCCCTGTGTTTCTCCCTCACTATCGCTCTCACACACTTGCACACACCATCACCAATTTAAACACTCACAGGCACAAACATGGTGTGAGGGCCTTCACATGCATGTGCATATGACAAATTAAACCTCAAATCTATGAGTACAAATGATTTACAGCATGCTGAGCTTTGAAGCTGTGTGTGCGGTTGATGGTGTATGTATGTGTGGGAGGTGTGAGTATGTGTGTGTGCATGTGTCAGTGTGTGTGCATGTGTTTGTGTGTGTACACCGATGACAGTATCCAGAGATAGAAAAATCTGAGAAATAATATTTTGCAATGTTATTATTACTGACTCCCTTTCTCTCTCCTTCTCCGTCTCACGCACACACAAACATGCATGTCCATATGTACATGTACACTCAATACAATATAACAAATGAAACCTCAATTTGGCTGTGAACTTCTGTATATAATTTAAGATATGCTGAGCTTTCTCTGTGTGTGTGTGTGTGTGTGTGTGTGTGTGTGTGTGTGTGTGTGTGTGTGTTGTTTATCATATGACATATATCTAAGGCTCTGATAATCTCAGAAATATAATATACATATATTAACCCCTAGTATTTGTTGTATGGAAAATTATGTTTGTTTTTTATATGACACATTGTTTGTAATATTTAAGTTGGCTAAAAATTAATTTGTGTTCAGGACTGATGTTGGTAAATAAAATTAAGTCATTAACTAGTTGTTGTTTTTTATACGACAAAACACAAAACATCCACCTGAACCTGCTAGGCTCTGGCAGCTGCGGGGTCATCAACCGGGGACCACAATGCATAAATGTTTTGCCCCTTATCATCTTTTCTTGGCGGGACCGTGAACAGGGACGTCTCCCTGGCAGCTAACCGTTGTTAGGAGCTGTTGGGTCCTAAAATCTCCAAAATATAATCTCATTATCATGTAGTTATGGAAAGTATTCATGTTTTTGTGTTTTTAATTTAACATTTTTTTACGATTGCGCTTTTAAAACTTTTATTTGAAGGGTTAAAATATTGAAAATGTATTAATATTTGGTATTTATGATCAGGACTGAAGTTGGTTAAAATAATTAAGTCATTGAAGTTAAAAATTATATTAATATATATATATATTGTTTTATTGCAGTTTTAGGGAGTGGTATTTTTTTTGTCCAGTAAGGTTGCTGACAGGTTTTTTTGTGTTTTTTAGTTTATGATCTGGACTGAAGTTGGTTTGAAAATGTATTTAGACGTTTTTTTAACGCAGTCCTTAGGGTTATTAAAACCTTTGGAAACATCACTGCTTACATCTCAAATAACATAATGTAATTATTCCTCTGCCTTCTACTATCGGAGGATGACATGGCCTATGTTTCAGAGTGTAACAACTTCTGTTTCCAGTAGCCCACCAAATGCTGAAGCACCACAGACTACAGCTAACTGAAAGAAGATAACAAAATACTGAAAGGGCAAAGACCTGTATTAATTGCTAACATGGAGAGAGCACCGGTAGTTGTCTCTGGAGTGTGCTGTGGTGACCACACAATGGTATGTAACGTCCTCTGAGTGGTTAGCAGCCGTTCACTAACGCCGGTGATACAGAGCTAACATTGCATTAGTGTTGCTGTGCAATAATGCATCAAATGTGATACCATAAAATGGTGTGCCTTTCGGCATTCAATAAATTTGGTTATCAAAATTAAATATTGAATATTAATATTTAAAATATTAATATTAAATTATAACTTTAATTGATTGAAGTTACCTCGGGGCACCACCCTTCAAAGGAAGATAGCCAATTTATTGATTAAGTCTCATAAAAGTACTAACTACAAATTTGGAACTCTGATTAACAATTAAATTAATAACTATAATCAAAATTACCATCTAGATAGTTAGCTAAGTTGAAAGATATAGAGTTCTTGACAGTGTAGAGGTTGGCAAAATTCAGTTATGCAACATTAATAAAAAAAAAACATTTGTGAAAGAAAAACATTTATTATGAATATAATAAAGTATAAAAACACAAATTACTAACAGTGTACTTATTAAACAAAGATAGGCATGTGAGTCTACGTGTGTGTGTGTCTGTGTGAGTCTGCGTGCTTCCAAAATGGCAGCTGGCCAAAGAGATACCCCCCCCCCACTATGAGGTTGGTAGAGCTTGGAATGCGAGGAAGTTTCCTTGGTGAGATGAGCTGGAAGCTGCACCTTTGAGCTCCTCTCGAAGAGTTGGATGGAAAGAGAAGATGTGAGCTGGAGAAGAGGCTCGACAGCCTTCTGCCCTCAGAGGGATTGTAGAAAAAGATAGAAGAGGGGGTGACCTGGTTTTATATTGGCCTGGTGATCTCACAGGTCATGGGGTCCAGAGTGATGGGAGTTGAAACCTGTGTCCCTGGGGGGTTTTCACACCTCTGTGCGACGTTGATGCCCTCTGGGAGACTGAGTTCCTTTGCTTTGGTTTCACATTGCTGCTTTCCACAATCACAGCATTTGGTTAACTGCATGAACAATCTGCTCAAACCACTCAAGCCAGTGTTTTTCAGCAGTTTCAGCCAGGAAGCTGTAAAATGTGGAAGTTATCTTTGATTTTTCCCTTTATTCTCATTTAAAACAAATTTGTAGGACTGCCTTATTTCACTTGCGTAACATTTCAAAAATCAGGCACGTCCTGTCTTAAAATGATGCAGGAAAATTTGTCCATGCCTTTTTTGTATCAAGACCTGATTATGGTAATTCCTTATTATCAGACTCCACCAGTAAGTCTTTAAAGCACTTTGAGCTGCATTGTATGAAAGGTGCTGTATAAATCAAATGTATTATTATTATAAAGACTCTGCAGCTTGTCCAAAATGCTGCAGCAGGTATTTTGACAATAACCAAGAGACCACATTTCTCCTGTATTAGCTTCACTACACTGGCTTCCTGTTAAATTTAGAATAGAATTTAAAATTCTCCAAAAGCCCTTTATAATATGGCACAATCATACCTCAAAGAGCTCATAGTACCATATCACCCCACTAGAGCCCTGCACTCTGAATTTAGGCTTACTTGTCAGCCCCGAAGTCTAAAGGTAGAGTAGGAGCCAGAGCCCAGAGTAGGCTTAAAACCTTATTTTTTTTATAAGTCTTATAGTTAGAGCTGGTCCAGGCTTATCTTAGTTATGCTGCTATAGGCCTAGATTGTAGGGGGACACATGACACATGGAGTTTGTCTTCCCTCTTCTCCCTCTTCATCACATTAATGTTTCATCAATTGTGGATCATACATTGTGATTGTGGACCATAGATCATAACGGTGAATCAGAGACTGTGATGGTGGATCGTGATCGTGGTGGCAGCTGATCATGGATTGTGATGTGGATGCTGATAGTGATGGTGAATCATGATGGTGGATTGTGATAGTGGTTTCAGCTGATTGTGGTGGTGGAATGTGATTGTGGTGGCAGACTATAATTACAACAAGACTGCTTGACATACAATATGCCTACTCACATATTCTACCATTACTGGCAATAACTCCTCCATTTAAATTGTCATTGCTGCTCCCTTAATCTCTAACTGATAATTTATTATGTATAGACACTGTAAACATTGCAGCACCTTTCCATTATGTTAAAAATAGTTTCATCTAATCAGTGTTGTAAATATTTTTACACGCAACATATATTGCACTTCTGTCCATCCTGGGAGAGAAATCCCTCACAGGTGTGTCTCTGAGGTTTATACATTTTGTTGTTGTAGTTTTTCCTTTCTCTCACTGAGGATTACGGGAAGAGGATGTCGCACCTTGTTAAGCCCTATGAGACAAATTGTGAATGTGGGCTATACAGATAAAATTGGATTGATTGAAAATTTGTATTTGTCTTATGTTAAAACTGCCATGGGTAAGCCACATCCCTGAATCAATATGCCAAGTTGGTCAGTGCGCTCTTTAGCATAACTGTTAATGATGTATTAAATGATCGAGTAATTATAGGTGTATTATTCTTTGGATTTTTACCCATGCTCTAATTTTTTAATTTAGGATATAGAGTCTGGTGTATTCGAGAGTAATTCATTTTATTTAGAGGTTTATAATTTAAGTAATTAGAAGTTCTTTTAAAAGCTTTGTTTTCCCGTGCTTTAGAAATTCCAATTATTTGAAAATTACCTGTAAATATAGTTTTTTTTTAGATATAGAATTCAAACACAAAATGAAAACTCTATTTCTAGTTTGGGTCTCAGTTCACTGAACTCAGAACTCTGTTTTCTTCCTCTTTGTTTTGTTATAATAACTATTAAAAAAAACTATTCTATTTATCCTATAAAATGTTGCACTCCACTTCTCAGTTGTAAATAATAATAATAATAATATTACTCCAGAACAAACTCTTTATTTATCTTATTTTGTTTAATTTATTTAGGTCTATCGCAAACAGTGATCAGCCCAAGACTATGCTCCTGTAGTCAAGTGACTACCTTTTTCTTATGATTTTTTTCCGGTGATCAGCATGTGATTACTTTCCTTGTAATCAAGCGTCTACCTGCTCTAGTGACTCTCATCAGTCATCCACCATTTTAAAAATAAACACAATGCAAGAATGCAATGAATTATTCTACAGCAGTATTCAAAACAACACACCCTATTTGTGACTTGAGAATATTCCTTAATTACACTCACCAGAAAAATGTCAGCCACCCAGTAAAATGGATCACAGCGGTTAGCAGCTCTGGCCCTCAGGCTTCAGGCCTACCCTGTTTGATGGGGAGGTTGAGGTTAAAGTCCCAGACTCTAGCTTTCTGTCTTTGCTTACAGTGTTGAGTTCCAGATATCCTCTCACACAAGTGACCCTGCCAACAATGCCAAGTTTGGGGACGGCAATTTCAGTTGAAGGAAGACAGGGTTGGGAAATGTCTCCCTTCTTACTTCTTAAACTAAGAAGTGTGGGCTAGGTTCTGTCAGTAATTAAGCAGAATACTTATAATTGATTACAGCAGCAGCTTAAGTTGTGCATCTCACTAAAGTGTAGCAAAAATAATAGGCTCCACAAGGACATCCAGCTGTATACCCTCACTGCCCCACATGTGAGTAATCTCTGAAATGTTTGTGTGTTACAGGTGTCTGGTGTTGTGGGCAGGGCTGATGTTTTGGCCTGTCTGCTGTTCTTGCTGACTTTTCTTTCCTATGTTAGGTAATGTGACTCTGTAACACACACGTATAGGATATTAGATATTAGTCTGCCGGAGAAACTAATGAAGATATGTTTACCATGCAGACAAGATAATATAGTTTTTCATTAGCAGGTATTTGGCTGCTACAAAAGATGATCATACAAGGTTGTGTGCTGGTTGGCAACATTCATCAACCTCCTACAGTGTGTGGTTATCATAGACTGTATATAAAAAGGTGGTTATGCATGTTCAGAATTTCCTCCTTGGTTATTTTAAAGTACATGATTTAAATCAGAGTTTGTCAAATTAAGAATGATTTTAATAGTTTGCATATTTCAGGAGTTTGCACATTCTCCCTATCCCTGTTGCTCTTGATACCGCTGCTTCCTGCCACAGTCCAAAGACATGCAGGTTAATTAGAGACACAAATTACCTTAGTTGTGAATGTGAGCATGAATGGGGGTTTGTCTTTATGTTTTGGGATGATCTCAGATTTAAAGATATAAATAAATCATTACTTATCTCTGTGTTTCGGCGGAATATATATATATATATATATATATCTCTTCTGTTATCCTATACATAGGATGAGAGATATATATATATATTCCATATGATGCATTTTGACGTTCTTTTTTCTTTCTCTCAGAAGTGTGGGTGTGTGTGTCTCAGAGGACTCTCTGCCCTCCACCATGTCGGCGTGTTCTCTGATTGTCAGTTTGTTGCTGGGCACCTGCGCCATGCTGATCAAGGAGACAGGCATCACAGTGTTTGGAGTGTGCGTGCTCTATGACGCCCTGGTCCTCTGCTGCAAGCCTCTTATTAAGTAAGCACTCAGAGTCTTGATTTGTTTTAAATGTTTGTGTTTTTACTGATATTTAATTGTGTGGTATTTGTCCTCTGAGCATGCACATACTTTTTCAGCAATCAATGCTATATTTACTATGTGCATGGCATCATGATGGGACATGATGCATTGCAGATTCTTTAATACTTACCGTGTCTACCAAACATGCTTTTTGTTGCTGTGTATCATATACAGACCAGGGGTCTCATTTATAACCATTGCGTACGCACAAAACAGGGCCTGAAAAGTTGTCACGCAAACGTTGGGATTTATAAAACCAACCACGCAAATTCTGACCCATGCATACGAATATTTTGGAGACGGGAAAGTGGCAATGCAGACATGAAGTGGTGAACTGAAGCCAAATTATTGATCCACTTCATCATTTACATTAAAACCAACAGCTTAGTTGTGCTCACGCGACATATCTGTTCCACACAAACCTTTTAATTGCAAAATATATAAAACAACTTACAGTAAATTACGTTCAGATTCCATTCAACAGCGGAGTTACAGAGCCAAGTCGTTATTGGTTTTTAATAATATCCTCTTACACTGTGTGTATATCAAATTGCTGCAGTTAACGTGACTGTGCCATCAGGCCGCACAGAGAGCTGTGGAGAGCACTGTCTAAAAATAAAGAAAAACTATTCACTTTCCAAATAATATCCCAGAGTGGAGGTGAGGATCCACTGATGTGAGGTAATAGGTCCGATCACGTAATGCTGCATGATGGATGCACGCGAATGGAAGGATGAGGAGGAAACGAGGGGTCAGCGATCAAAGATTTTTTGTCCCATGATGAATGATCAGCTGATATAGATTCTATAGATCTGTGATCTTTGTGCTGAATTGAGTCCAGTATCACACAGATCGACCTACAGAACCGAACCATCCCAGTACAAACACAAGCATATAATAATGATTCTCTTAAATTCTATAGATTGGGGACATCACAGCTCTCTCTGAATTTAATAATCCTGCAGTTTTGGATGATTAAAAGTTCCCCCACATTATTGTGATAGTGTGGGTTTATTTTTATCTCCACCTTTTGTTATTTTAGGCTCCTTTCTCTCTATCGTCTTCACTCACAGTATGAACAGCATCAGCTGTCACATCACTGCTGTCCCAAAAAATCTCTCTTCACCTCCACCTTACTAACTGTTACGCCCCCTGGTGGCTCGGAGTAGGGCATAACATAAGGCCAACAGGTTTGGGGAAAAGAGGGTGCAGTCACACAAATGCCAGGACCCGATATGATGCAAAGAAAGTGTTTATTTACAGAAAGCAACACAGGGATCAACAAGGACTGTCAGTGGCACCAAAGAAAAGAACATAAACAAACCCAACCCCCCCCCTTTACAGGTGCTTAGCACCCAAAAGTACAGCGGGTGGTGCTCACTCTAACCTGGGGTATTAACAAGAAGTAAACCTACGTGTGTGTTATATGTAGACCCCGGAGTATCTTACCTGTCCTCAATGTCCCTGTGCGCACAACAAAACAAAAGTTAACAAAGACAAAACACAAAAGTGGGCTGCTAACAACTTAAATAACTCAGTTTAACCAATGTGGTTAAACTAAAGAAAAATCTATACTCAAGCGAACAACCCAGCAAGACCAAGCAAAACACAAACAGCGCTCAGCCAGAGCTTAACCCAAAAGCCCTCTGGATGCTAACTAAACAAAGGACTATTTAAAGGGGAATGGTTGATTGGTGATCTGGAACAGGTGTGGTGATTTGATGACTGGAACCAGGTGTGCACCTCTGTGAAGTAGGAGAGAGAAACCAGGAGGAGGAGACAAAACACAAAACAGAACACAATACATGTATATGTACAAGACATATAGAACACTGTACGTAACACTAACAAACACCTCATGTCAGGGTCAGAAAGTTTCGCTTCCTCTTCTCATCGCTTGATGCTATGACTCTGTCATGACTCACACGGAAACTTTGGTCGGCAGGATAATTTCATATTCATGAGGTGCTTTGCATTGACCATTTATGGTTGAAAGTGGGCATGTAGAGGGTGGAGTGTAAGGCAACGCTCTGGCTAGGCCACTCAAGGACATTTACAGAGTTGTCCCGAAGCCACTCCTTTGTTATCTTGGCTGTGTGCTTAGGGTCGTTGTCCTGTCGGAAGATGAACCTTCGCCCCAGAGGTCCAGAGCGCTCTGGAGCAGGTTTTCATCAAGGATGTCTCTTTACATTGCTGCATTCATCTTTCCCTCAATCCTGACTAGTCTCCCAGTTCCTGCCACTGAAAAACATCCCCACAGCATGATGCTGCCACCACCATGCTTCACTGTAGGGATGGTATTGGCCAGGTGATGAGTGGTGCCTGGTTTCCTCCAGACATGACGCTTGGCATTCAGGCCAAAGAGTTCAATCTTTGTTTCATCAGACCAGAGAATTTTGTTTCTCATTTACTGAGGAGTGGCTTCCGTCTGGCCACTCTACCATACAGGCCTGATTGGTGGAGTGCTGCAGAGATGGTTGTCCTTCTGGAAGGTTCTCCTCTCTTCACTGTGCAACACTGGAGCTCTGTCAGAGTGACCATCGGGTTCTTGGTCACCTCCCTGACTAAGGCCCTTCTCCCCCAATTGCTCAGTTTGGCCGCCCAGCCAGCTCTAGGAAGAGTCCTGGTGGTTCCAAACTTCTTCCAGGGTGAGGAGGCCACTGTGCTCATTGGGACCTTCAATGCTGCAGACATTTTTCTGTACCCTTACCCAAATCTGTGCCTCGATACAATCCTGTCTCAGAGGTCTACAGACAATTCCTTGGACTTCATGGCTTGGTTTGTGCTCTGACATGCACTGTCAACTGTGGGACCTTTATATAGACGGTGTGTGCCTTTCCAAATCCTTTCCAATCAACTGAATTTACCACAGGTGGACTCTAATCAAGTTGTAGAAACATCTCAAGGATGAACAGTGGATACAGGATGCACCTGAGCTCAATTTTGAGTGTCATGGCAAAGGCTGTAAATACTTATGTACATGTGATTTTTTTTCATTTTTAAATTTCAAAAAGTATTTTTTCACATTATCATTATGGGGTATTGTGTGTGGAATTTTGAGGGGAAAAAATAATTTTATCCATTTTGGAATAAGGCTGTAACATAACAAAATGTGGAAAAAGTGAAGGGCTGTGAATACTTTCCGGATGGACTGTACATTAATAAATCCAAATGACAGGGAGGCGGAAAGGTTGGTTTTGATGTGCACAAAGTCCAGCGAATTTTTCTTGCTGGTTGATTTATATCCAGACAGAATATGACGCTCAGTGCTAACAGCACATCCATGAATGGCTAGAATTGCTGTCACTCTCTAAGTTACATGTAGGTGTTCGTATCCTATTGGATAATTAAGCCTAAAGTATGCATAACTACTACTATGTTTCCAACATCTACATTATAACTTAGATAACTGTGAAGCATACACTATGCGGCGTACCATAAGTATGAGCTCCCCATAATCTACTACGTCACCTGATGCAACTACAGCCTTTTCTGCCTGAGCAACAGAATGAAGATACAGAGACAGAAAGGTTGCAACAGGATCTAGCTTACTAGAGAAATAAGCAGCTGGTCAAATTTGCCCCCATGTGTTTGTATCAAAACAGATGTAATCTTTTTGAACCACAAACTGAATAAAGGGTAGATCACGCTTTGGCAGTTTCAATGTGGGACAGACAGTAAAGGCTTCTTCAGTCCAGGTCAGTTTGTTTAAGCACTGAGATTTTTAGCGAGGGGTGCCTCTCTTTGTGAAATTGGAATCCACTGTCTCCAGTAATATGTCATTCCTAGGAAGCTCATCATTTGTTTCATAGTGATTGGTTTTGGTACTGATTGAACTTCTGAAAGCATTTTGGAGAGAGGCATTTGTCCTCTGCTGTGGTCATATGTCCAAGATAAGTAACACAGGTCAGAACAAACTGAGGTTTTGACAGTCGTTTTGGGTTATGGCCATTATTTGCTAAATGCTTTATCAACACTAGTGTATCTAATTTGCATGCTTCAGGCGGGAGACTACATTTACTCAAATTGTCAACGTACTGCAACGCGGTAAATGGAGATTTTTGTTAAAAACTGTTAAAAACTCCAGGACTTTTGTATTAGCCCTGTGGACACTGAGTGTAGCCCTTTTTGTTGAAAGAGAAAGCCAACCTATACTGACAGTCAGCATGGACAGGAACTGAGAAAAATGAATTTGTTAAATCAATGACATAAAAATTTGTGGTATCAGACAAATTTTGACAAAATGGTAAATTGCCGTGATTTGCAGCATTTACTGCTTGCAAATCCTGCACAACATGCCATTCAGTTTTCTGACCTTCATTATGGATCTTCTTAATTAGAAATATGGATGGTCTGACAGGAGTCATTGTTGAATTATAACTCCAGCCTTGAGAAGTGAAACAAAATCTAGTCTGATGCCTTCAAGCACTTTTTCAGTGGATTTTGTTCAATAAAAGGCATGTAATCATATTTCGGATGAATTACAAGAGGTAGAGACAATTCATCCATGATTGTCTCGACCATGATGATGGTGTCTGTGAATTATTGCATGTGTGGTGTGCACATCTGGCATGATCTTCACAATTTTCTTAACTAAAGCAGTAGAAAGTTTTGTTTTATATAAATTGCCCCTCAAACACAAAGTAATAATAAAACAGAAAACACTCTTAATAAAGAGGCGGAAACACTAAGACAAAACACTCAAAAATACTAAACCATGACAAATTAAGTAGGTCAGGGCCTGTTGTCTGCTGAGCCATGATCCCAAATCACACCACTCCTAAAGAGCAGGATTTGCCAGCAACACATTTGGAGACACTCCATCAAACCAGTCAGCTTGTGAATGAGAGAGATAAAGAAACTGAAGCAGCCTACTTTGTCCAGAAAATACACATTCAATTTCTCTACTCTGACTGGCATCCTGTGAGAATGAGGCGAGATGGGATGTCATAGTATCAACACCTGGCAAGGATGCCGTGCTGGCGTTGCATGCTGCATGTTGAGATGGAGCTCAGCAGTGTACAAGCAGGTGAGGCCTGGTGGCTTCGACAGAAAACAGCTGGCTGATCGGTTACCTGGGATGAACAGAGACACAGGAGCGGTCTGACAAAAGCATATAACAACTGAGTAAAACCAGTATGATACATACTACCAGATAGTCTGACGGTATAATCTGGCAATGAGTGGAGGAATGACCAGGGTTCTTATGCTGTGTGAGGTGATTAGTGGAGATGCACTGCAGGTGTGCCAGGACCTGTAGAGATAAGACGCACCACGCCATGCCAATCACACCCTCACATGCACAGACATGCTGCACCAATCAGAAAACACACAAACGCATTCATCCTCATACATTCTCATTCATACACTCACACATGCAGATTAGGAAAGGGAGGCTACAGAGCAGACCACCGGCCCTGCTGCTGGGTTGATGCCCTTCTACGGCCCTGTCCAGCTCTCCTCATGTAATGGCTGGTCTCCTGGTATCTCCTCAATGCTTTTGAGACTGTGCTGGGAGACACAGCAAACCTTCTTGCAACTGCACATATGAAAATGCCAGTCCTGGAGGAGCTTGACTACTTGTGCTACCTGATTGGGCTAAAGGTACATGCTAACAGTAGGGACAAGGACACCAGTAGAACACAAAATAGAGAAGATTCAGGCAGGAAGGATGAGGAGAGCCCAATTGTTGTCACTTTCATTTGCACCAAAGCAGGTGAAATTGATTCACAATTACTTGTACTTCCTAAATGGACAGATTGATATCCCTGAAGTTTCACTGACTTGGTGTTATACTATGACAATTATGTGTTCCCTTAATTTTTTTGAGCAGTGTAGTAATAAGCAATAAGGCAATAATTAGTCAAGCATTGATAAGATTTGGCATAGCACCAGCCTGTTGGAAATACACTGATTGTATGCATGCACAATCAGTCCAAATCAGAGACCAAGCGCTTAGAGAAGAGAGCCTGCAGAAGAGGCCTCACCACAGTTGCATCCACTGGCCAAACTCCTTGCTTAACAACTGATGTTGTCTCAAGGAAAGACCACCTGAACCTATCTTGAGATTACCAGACACTGAACCACAGTGTGACTTCCAGCTGGGAAGGTCCACAACACAGCATTGAGAATTCACAACATCATGATCTGAGTTTGTGCCCCTTTAAACCTCATTAAACTTATTAAATTCAAGCAAGGCCACGATATCCTCCCATTCACAGTACAGAAAATTTAACAGAATTTCCTCATTCCCAAAAGAGGCCTTCGACAGAAAAGGAAATATTATACAGTGTTAGTCATATCAAACCTAATTAAACCAGAGTGGTGAGTACATGTGTTTGTACTGGGAGGGTTTGATTCCATCAGGTCAGTCTGTGTAATACTGGAATCACAGCTCTAGAGAATCTAAATCAGCTGAAGATTCATCATATTCAAACAAAAGTTGCACTTGGTGATACATGCACAGGGGTAGAATATTATTAAAAGAATGATAATCACTGGTTTCTGCATTTCTGCTATTTTATGGTATCTAAGCTTAAATTTAAATTGACTTATGTCTTATAGAACACTTATGTAACATTTGCACAAAGAGCACCGCTGGTTTAATGTTTATGATAAAGTAGATGTCCACTATATCTAGCCTGCATTTCCACTTTCCCATCTCCAAAATATTTGTAGTGATGGGTAAGAGTTAGTTTACAGGTGCACACATAAAGTTTGTTTTTATAGATCCCAACCTTTGCCTTAGAAGTGACATGCACATCTTTCAGACCCTGTTTTGTTCATAGCCAATGGTCATAAATGAGGCCCTTGGTCAGGGGAGGAAACCCTTTCTGTCATTTTATCGGACAAATGGTGTCCTCTGAACTGTGCTTGAAGGCAATGGTAGTAGTTATTTCTGCTACCAGACATTTCAGTACTTGGTTGTGTCTCCATAAGTACCTACCTTGGAAGAGATTAAATTTTACAACCAGTGAGGATGTGTATGAGGACAGCTCGAGCTGAGCATAGCTGGCAAGATGGAACTCAAGATGGAACTGTTCTACTCTGGCATAGACCCAAACCTCTTCCTTCTTGAACGTGGCCCACAATGACAGCATACTGGAATACTACCTTTGCCTGTTGAGTTGCTTCTTTTGGTGTCCATATCCATCCTTTTAAGAATGGGTCATATAGTTGTATACCTTGAAATAGGCAGCTCAAGGTTGCCTTGTCCATAAAGGCTAATGTTGCTCAGACATTGTGGGGCTCCGAGGTCATTATCTTATTATCGAGCTTATCATTCTCTCCATATTCTCAACTCCTGTTGGGGGAACGTTAAGTACTATCAGTGGCCACATCAGTTGGGGTAGCAGACCAAATTGTAGTCACCAGAGTTTTAGTTTTCCTTAAGAGTTGGGTTTTAGAAGTAGGCTTTTTTTTTTATGGGCTCCAGGACTAAGATATAGGCAATATATTTTCCTTTGTGAAGCACAAAGTATTGTTATAGTATTGTTTTCATCCATGCCACTAATCTTACTCTTGCTAATCAACTAAGGTAATCAATACTTTTACTATATATATTTTTTTAAATGCAGACTGACCAACCTTCTATTTGTCTTTTTCCCTCAGTCACCTGTATAGCTCCAGACCAGGCAACCTCCTCTACATCTGCAGCCCCTTCGTCAAACGAGCCTGCCTAATCTCTGGATATGTGAGTACTTTTTTTCTTTTACATTAAAAAGTACCATTCAGGTAGTTTTACATGTTTTGGTCAGTGAGCTACCAAACATCACATTGCTGTTGGCCAAGTATTAGATAGATTTCTACTTTGATAAACATATGGTTTTCCATCCTTCTAGATCAGGGGTCGGCAACCTTTACTATCAAAAGAGCCATTTTGCCCTCTCTTCCACCAAATACAATTTGTCTGGAGGCGCAAAACATATTTGATAACACAGCTTATAAAGTTTTATATATAGTTATTCTCAGTGTTGTTCCAGTTCACACTTAAAATGAACTAGTTCAGAGTTAAGTTCATGCAGATTAAAATGAACTAGTTCACGTTCATTTGTTCCATTTTTTATTGGGATGATTTAGGTGACAAACGTACGGTCATGTGTTTGGTTATGAATCAATGGTGTCGGATCATTTCTGTGTGTCGCTCCGCTCATTTTAACACAGTCATTTTTCATGATGTTTAAATGCGGTCTCATAAACTCTAGAGCGAATCAAACAAACACTAAGTTATTTCATGTACTGATCAGGTCCTGGTAACTAGTGATGAGTGTTTATTAGTTATAGTGAGAGTAGGTCAGAGTGGATGAGGACAAAGAAACTCCAGCTCGGTTGCGAGCCAGCACCTCCAGGTCCAAGGCCATGGCTCTGTTGGCAACCAGAGGATTGCTATCCCTAGGTTGGGGGAAAGTTGCTACCCCAAATGAAGGAGTCTACCATATTTTCACGACCATAAGGCGCACCGTACCAAAAGGCGCAGTCTCAGTTTTGTGTGACATTTCTGTATTTAACACACACATAGGGCGCTCCGGACGAAAGGGCGCGGGTTTTACATACATATCCTCTACTACGTACGTCCGCCTGACAACACACACACACAGAGAGAGAGAGATCGGGAGCAAAACTGAGTTTGGTTGTGCTTTATTTAAGTATTAATTACAACAATACTAAAACAAGCACATTACCGGTCAAGTCAATCAAAACCATCAAAGTCCTCATCCTCTGTTTCGGAATCGAACAGCTGAGCTAAATCCAACATGGCAGGTTCACTTTCCTCACCGTCAGAGTCACTTTCTGCGCCGTGCGTCTCCTCAGAAATGATGCCGGCTTTGGCAAAAGCTCGGACAACAGTACCAGCAGACACGTTAGCCCAAGCAGCTACAATCCACTGGCAAACTGTGGCGTAACTCGCCCGGCGCTGCCTACCACCCTTCGTGAAGCTGTGCTCTCCTTCGGTCAAACATCGCTCCCACGCCGCTCGCAGCCTCACTTTGAACGGCCGGTTCAGACCTCCAGGAATCACAGCAAGCGTAGCGTTCATCTGCCTCACTTGTTGCTTCACGTCGGCGGTGATATGGGCACGCATAGAGTCACAAACCAGCAGCGGCGGTGATGCGTGGAAAAATCCACCCGGTCTCCTCACATACACCTGCCTTAGCCAGGTGAGCGGCACCTCGTCCATGTTCGTGATGTGACTCGGCTGGATCCGTTTGTCAGCGATGTGTCTGCTGCAGAAGGACCGGAAGTTCGCCAGTTTTTCACAATAATCCGCCGGACGTTGCTGCGCTACCGTTGTCCTGCTCCGGATGGAAAAGTTGCACCGTTTCATAAAGCGGAAACACCAAGACGGACCTCCTTGGAAATGTTCGATTTTCATTTCCTCCGCTAGCTTTACCGCTCTTAGCCGGACAGAAAGGGCGCAGTGGACGAAAGGGCGCGCGCACATTTTGAAGAAAATCTAAGACGTTTATATGCGCCTTATGGTCGTGAAAATACGGTAAGTATCTCAGGGTCTTGTTCATGTATGAGGGGAAGAGGGAGCATGAGATGGACAGGTTTACCATGCACGCCCAACCAAGAGGAAACCCTAAGTTCCCAGAAATCGCTAGAGGGGTTACATATCCCATCTGGCCTTGGAACACCTCGGAATTCCCCAGGAAGAGATAGGAAGAGTGTCTGGGGTGAAGGACGTCTGCAATACCCTACTTGGCAGGCTACCCCTGCATCCCAAGCCTGTGTAAGCGGACATTAGTGGATGGATAGATCGATACTTGTCAGTTGCATTATTATTATCAGTTCTTTCAATATTGTCCTCCTTCTTTATGTGTTTATTGACCCTGCAAACACCGGCAAACTTGCCTAATTCCTGGCAGTTAGTGCCCGTTTACAGGATGAGAATTCCGCATTCTCCGTGACACAAAGCGAAGGTGTGATCTAATTAGCATATGAATCACAGCAAAACCGCTTGTGAGAATTTATCTCAATTCACCATTGGATGAAACCACAGACCTTTGAAACGAAAAGTCCGGACTTGCAGCGAGAGTCTCGGCCTAATGTGCCGTGACTGCCTCATTGTGGGGGAGGGGGGGTTTGGGCTCAGGCTGTGAAAACACAATGATGAAATGGATCAGATAAAGTAAACCTAGAAAATGTATTTTATATAGCACAGCTTGTCTCTTCTTTAATCTTACCCTTGCTCCGGTTCATGGCATTGGCCATTTGCCTCAGAGGTGTGAAGATGACGGACAGTTTCCTATAAAATACAACAGGACAAAAAGTCACTATTATGAATAAACTTAAGAACAAACTCTCAAATTTAAGCAGTTCGTACATATTTAAACATGCACTAGTTCTGCTCAAGCACTCAATGCTCTCTTCTTCTTTCAGGAACTTTCTTTGCGATGACACAGCTGATATGCTTTATGTGAAGCACAGTGTTTTGGTGTCAGCAGAAAGACATCTCTTAGATGTATCATCAGATGTACCCTGAAAATTGTATCACTGATTACACTCATTATATTATACTAACTTATATAAGGCAAATCTACTCAAGCTACAATTTATGATTCTATAATTATACTAAGCCTGATGTATTTATAGGAGAGATTTTCTTAAAAGGGAGTTAGTACCTTTTAGAAAAAGGTGTAACCTCTGCACCACTGAGTGAAACTATACTGATTTGCATTTGTTAAGATCAAAGTTTTGTTATTTACATGTGAAAGTCCCCCCCCCCCCCCCCACAGACCCCCCACAAGCTTCTCAGGCTTGTAAAACTGCCCAAAACTGGAACCCCGCGTCAATTCCCGGCAGTTTTCTGTGCTGCCTGTAGATTCCTGTCGTTAACCTGAACTTCCATAGAAATTTACAGGGGCACTAACTGACACAAATTCTTCTTTTCATGCAGTGATAATACTCCATGCTGAGACATTTTCCCCTCCATTCTCCCTCTTTCAGGTGGTGCTCATCATGTCAGTCAGGCTGTGGCTGATGGGAGGATCCATGCCTCTCTTCTCTGAACAGGACAACCCCGCCTCCTTCTCCCCTCACCTGCTTACCAGGTCAATGTCTCTCGCATGCATGTACATACACAAAAAGCAGGCGTTGAATGAGTTTTAAATTGGTGTTTTGAATCTGAAACATATTAGTGTGGATGTGTCAAGCTTCTGGGATTGCTGTACGCCTTCTATTGTTCAATTAAATAAAAATGTTTACAACATACATTAAAACTGGACACACTATATAGTAAGGTTGTATAACCTTACAATGTTATAGAGAAACCAAAGAGTTCGCACAATGAGCAAGCACTTAGCAGCTGTGGAGAGAAAAACTCCCTTTTACCAGGGAGCAACCACAAGCAGACCCAGATTAACTGTGGGTGGCCATCTGCCTTGAAAGGTTGTAGTGCGTAGAGAAACATAGGGCAGGGAGGAGGAGTGGGTGGAAAGGGGGATAGAAGAGAAAGCTAGAGGGGAAAAGAACACGTTTTTCTTATCCGGCTTCACTTACCATCGCACGTCCTGCATAACCTGTACTACGAAGCTGGTTATAAACTAGCTCATTTAAACCTGGGTTTTTATGCCTTTGCATTAGCCAGTGGACGGAAACATTATGTTATCAGATTGTCTGTCTGTCCCATTGTATTGAACGCGGTACCTCAAGAACATCTCAAGGTAAATCTTCAAATTTGGCAATCTCCTAATGAGCAACACCTCTGCTTTCGTGTCAGGTCTCTCCACCCACTCCTTAAGCAGGTTAACATGTAGTACCCTACTCAAGCGGGGCTAACCTGCGGTAGAGCCTTTGTTGGTGGTAAGTCTGATTTTCTTTCGGATCTAAGAGGGTCCTTGCCATTTTGCAAGCAGCATACTATCATCACTGGGAAGGAGTATGACCACCCTTTGGCACCTGGGAGCAGTTTGAGATGGGACGTTGACTTGCAGAGGCTGCAGTGGTTCAGGCTCAGCCGTCAGGCTCAGGGGTTGGGAAAGTGCCAGCCTGCACTTGTAAGAGCTGGAACTGGTGTTGGAGTGCCCTAAAGCATTGCCGGATATTTTTTACCTCTCTCTTGCCTCCCACCCTGCCACACATGGTACCGAAGAAGGGATACTAGGTCAGATATAATGGCTCCTTACCTTGGCCCTCAGTGCTGTCCACTGCTCCAGAAGCTCCTTTCTCCTCCTCACCATTCACTTGTGCCTCTGATGCAGTGAGACAGTTTTGAACATCTTTTCGTCCTCCTTTTCCAGTTTTTCCCCCAGAGCACAAACATTTATGGAAGTCTGATATTATTTTATTTTAGATGAATTAGATCAGGAGTGATTAAAGGTTAAGGGTAAATTCTGAGAGAATGCATTGTTTGATAATTAAATTGACATCAAAACAAAAAAAATTCCTCCAACGTTTCAAAATCACTCCAGCGAGATGAGGCATCGTCCTACAACCATATATTGAGCCAGAGGGTAGGGATCTGTCAGTTCTTGCACCCCAATGATCCTTTGTTCTTTATTAGCAGATGCAACCAAGTCATAAGCTCCATAATGTTCCAGGTACCAGGCATCCATTTTCTTGAGAATAAAAAGTTAATGTCTCTTGTGGAACAAGCATAGGAACTATTTCACTAAAAAACTCTGGAAGTCCAGCCAGTAAACCATTCCAATCTTATTGTTGAAGCCATTGTAGGATACATTTTTTGCAAGGTTCACAGTGTCCATATGTGGCTGTTTCTGTTACACTGCCAGTACAATATCGTTAATAACATCCAGGGGTAGTGTTGAAATCTCAGTTACCTCCAAAGATGGCCTAGAAAATCTAAACATGTGCAGATTATGTGCAATCTGAAAGTGAACTCATGAATAAGGTACATTTTTGTAAGTTTGAATCTTATAGTCCATCTAATGTGGATAATGGTCCAGGTAATGATGTTTGGGACAAATTCTTGTGATGGTGTGTCTGTTATGGCCAGTGACAGTCTTGATGCTGACAATGACAAAGACTCACCTGCGTCTGATGGAGTTAGTCAGGGTCTCATGACTGAACTAGAATCTGAGAGGAGGACCATAGATTGGATCACTCAGCTGTCGACACCATGCCCATCAGTAGTGGATGTTTCTGATCACCAGAGCGTGACCTCTGTTCCCCAAGAATCCTCAGTTTTATGAGGACAATCTGCCAGCTGACTCAGTTATTTGTAATTTTAGTCCTGTGACTACTGTGGACATTTCAGCATGTGAGGGAGTCGGACTTTGATACCGTGACAAAGACTTCTTATACGGACATGGTACATACTGTTGATCGGACTTCACAAACACCCTGTGACCTCTCTACTGCACAAACTCAGGTTAGATCTAGATTTGGTCGGCTGGTTAAACCTGTTAACAAGCTCCTACAAACCATGTCCAGGCAGGATGTTGTTCAGGACAAGTTTGATGTTAAGGCTATATTCAAATCTATGTTCCAGGCTTTTGCTGACTAGAGTTTTAATCATCTAGCCTAAGCCTTAATAGGTCTGAATGTTTTGTTTTGGTTTAATGTTCAATTGTTCTCACTTTCCTCTATGCCACGAGTTTGCACTAGACAATGTGTTAGGGTCTTGTGGGGTGTACAATCCCTGATGAATTGAGGAATAAGCGCTGCCCTCATACCACTTCATCCTTATGGGATACATTCAATGTTGGTTTTCTTGAAGATGACCCTCTGTAATTTGCCAAATTGTAGTGTTTTGTTGGATACGTACTATGTAGTGGGTGCTTCACTTCGATATAATTCAGTGGGGGTGGGTGTAACAGAGTTAGAAATGTACTTTATTTATTTTTATTTATAATTTGTATTTGTGAATTTTATTAGTTATTTTACTTTATTAACACTACCTGCAGAAATGACCTTGATGTGCATCACCTTTTGTGTTCCTCCAAAAGCTTATACTTCCTGTCGACCCATCCCCCCCTCAGTGTTGTTTTATTGCTGAGGAACGGAGGTGCAGCAGGAGGAAAATAATAACCACAGCAAAACAATGTGTTTTCTACAGTAAATAAAAAGCTGGAAAACAACCCCCCTGAGTCATTCGTCCCTGTGCCCTATCCACATCGGTTACACAAACATAACGTGACTTTCAGCTGTGTTTACCAGAGAGATCGTCAATATGCTGGAATGAGACCGGTGATAGGCCTGGTCGCGTGTCACGCAGTCAGCCAATCAGAGGAGGGGCTCATAAATAATTAATGAGGCAGGCGAAAACAGCCTGTTCTGTCTGAAGCACCAGAAAGAGGCAGACGTTTTTTTTACTTTAAACCACTGATATATTATCTTAAGGGTACCAATACCTCAAATTAAATCCCAGAAAGGTGTAAAATATGGGCCCTTCAAACCAACTTAACATTCTCACACTCTCCTGACAACAAAACTAGACTAGATCAACCTATATCAAAATTGAAATAGCTGCAGCTATCTCTTAATTGCAATAAATTATGTTCTTCCCTGATTTCCCCTCAACTAAGTTTAGTTCCGTCAGATTCATTAAACAAGGTAAACTTCCACCATCATTTATGAAGCAAGTATCACTCTCTGAGTGTGTTGTGTTCTTTTGTCCCGAGATATGAGAAGAGCCGGTCTCAGTTTGGTTCAACAAGTATTTATTTAGAAGCTGTGATGGAAATCTGGAAATACAAGAGGCTGGAAACACCAAAGTTATCTACGTGTATTTTAATAGGGACTTTCTGCAGAAAGGATCAACACAGAGAGTCACAAGGATCTCAGAGTGAAGATGGAGAACAGTCAAATACAAGGATCTTATATAGGAGGACTAAGGGCTGTCCCTCAGAACCAGTTCAGACTGGTTCTGTAGGCGCAGGAGAGAGGGGTATCCAAACACAAACAAATGATTTACATGTGTTTCCTGAGGAGATAAGCAGACATCCATTCCGTACTTTAGAGAGTAAATAAGTGGCAAAAGGGTCTGACAGTTTTCAGGTCAACAACAGTTCAGACCATAAAACAGCTCAGGTCATAAAGCATTTGGACAGTTTGTATATGTATGTAGATACAGGTCATAAAAGCCTTTAGACAGGTCTGCAAAAAGTTACTCTTCAACTACAAAATAGTTTTCAACCACACTTAGTTAATTTTTCCAATACAAAGCAATGAAAAGGAACAGCATAGCTATGTGCACATAGCTATGGGCACTCAATACACAGCCCCGGCCAAATCAGTAGCACGGGGTAGTCAAGAGTCGCCCCGAATGGATGGCTGGTGCATTACTTATAATAGTAGGTAAAACTTCATTGGTCAATAACGAGGGGGAGTCGCCATAGTATTAGACTTTGGCTTTCCCTTGCTGGTGCGCAGGTGTAGTCCCAGCCTCTTGGTGCTGGAATCGAATGATGAGGAGCCGCTCCCAGTTTCGCCCCTCCTTTGTAGCATCAGGGCAAATCTTCACATTTCTGACAGTGTTTTGGTTTTGTGTTTTAAAAACAAGCCTTGACGGTGTTGTTGTAGATTGGAGTGGGCCTGAATTTGCAGGGGCGACTGTGCCGTTATGAGCCAGTCGTCTATATACATCGCAAAACGCATACCCTCCTCCCTCAGGGGCACTACAGTTGCCTCGGTGCATTTCACAAACACCCGTGGGCTTAATGAAAGACCGAACAGGAGCACCTGGTATTCGTATGTTATGCCCTGGAAGGCAAACCTGAGATATTTCCTGTGAGGAGGATAATAGGGATGTGAAAATATGCGTCTTTTAGGTCTATGGCTGTAAACCAGTCGCCTGGATGCACAAAGCGGATCAGTGCTGAATGTGTCAGCATTCTGAATTTGTAACCGCCGATGCCCCACAGGTTCACCACTGTCGGGTTCGAGCCGCCAGCGGCCCTAGTGCCTGAGCGGTGGTGGGTAACACGAGCTGCGTGGTTCAAGCACTCACATTGCCCTTTGCAACAGGCCGGCTGGGTCGCTGTGCCATAAGTGGAGCCATACTGCCCCCTTGTGGTGTTATGCAAGCCCGCACACCCATGTTCCGTTCCTCTATCATTTTGATTGTTTTTGTCATTTTCTGTTCGTTTTTTATGAACAACTGAGGCTGCGCCCTCTGCATTTGGCCTGGGTGCGCACCGCATATGACATTTATTGAACATTTCAGGGAAAAGGAATTTTGTGTTTGTTTGGGCACGGGTTTGTGCACTATGTGCTTTTGGAAACACTCGGCTGCGGCACCACAGAGCTCTCTGCAGTGCCGACCTTTCCTCTCTTTGATTGTACGTGAACTATGAGTGCCAGCATGGCCTCTGCACGCCTTTTGTGGGTTGTGGAACAAGCTCCTCGGAGCTGAACCCCTTTTGCTGGGAGGGACACAGGCGTCTGGCTGAACCTGTCCCCTCCGACTGGCGGAGGCACGCTAGGTAACGCGCCTCTTCTTTTTGGCCCCCGGAGTGGCAGGATGGGCAGCTGGATCCCCTGCTGTCCCGCTGGAAGCGAAGGATTTCTTTGCCCAGGCGCCCTTGAGCTCCTGCATTTTGTTCTGGCCCCGACCGTCCGGCTGAGGGTGCATCTGACGTTTCGGGATATGGGAACCCGGCCGTGCCACTGCTTGGGCGAATAGTTGCCGGTGTGCGGCTGGGGAAGCGGGCAGCGCCTTCCTAGGGAGGCAAAGCTGGAGCGCCTCTCTCTTTTTCTCCTCACAGCATTTTTGCATGGTGGCTACCGCCGGGCCGAATAAGCCTTTCGGGTCCAGAGGAACATCGAGGAGTTGGGCCTTTTCCTTGTGGGAGAGGCTAGATAAATTTAGCCACCGAGCTCTCTCCTGGGTGATCATCACGGCCATGGCTCTTCCAGATGCCTGGACAGCTCACCTGTGCAGATGCAGGCAGAGGTCCGTAACCACGCACAGCTCATCCCATACCGCCGTGGAAGGTGAAGCCACCATGTCTTCCTAAAATGTCTGCTCATGCTAAAAAAAGAAAGGTAGATGCTGAATGCAGGGTTTTCAACAAAAAATGGACTGCTCAGTATTTATTTACTGAAGTCGGAGGTAAAGCCGTGTGTTTAGTTTGCGGAGAGCAGATCACGTGTTTAAGGATTATAATTTAAGTCGGCATTACGAGACGAAGCACGCGGAGAAATACAAAAGCTTGACTGATGCTGAAAAGGTGAGGACATCGGAAGCTTTGCTAGCTAAGCTACAAAAGCAGCAAGGGTTTTTTACCAAGCTTCACACATCCAGGGATGCAGCAACCAAGACCAGCTTTGTGATATCCCTAAAAAATCGCTAAAAACAGTAAGCCATTCTCGGAGGGGGAGTTTGTCAAAGAGTGCTTGGTGGAATCTCAAGCACTAATATGCCCTGAAAAAAAAGCACAATTTGAGCAAGTCCCGCTATCCAGGCGAACTGTGACAAGAAGGATCGAGGACATCACAGGGAATCTGGAGCTTCAGCTACAACGCGAAGTGGCAAGTTTCGACTTTTTCTCCTTGGCTTTGGACGAAAGCTGCGATGTCCTTGACACAGCCCAGTTACTCGTATTTGTCCGTGAGATAAAGGACTTCAAGATTACGGAGGAGCTAGCAGCACTGCCCTCAATGAAAGGGACAACGACAGGGAGCGATCTTTTCACGGAGGTAGATGCATGCATGGACACGCTGGGTCTGAAATGGGACAGACTGACAGGTGTCACAACAGACGGCTGTCCAAGTCTGACCGGGAAAAATGTCGGACTTTTGAAACATATGCAAGATAAAGTGACTGAAATCCACCCAGATCAGAAATTGGTATTTTTGCATTGTATTATACATCAGCATGCGTTGTGCAAGTCAGTGCTAAAAATGAACCATGTTATTGATGTTGTAACTAAAATAGTTAACTTCATCAGGGCACGAGCACTGAATCACAGACAGTTTGTTTCACTTTTGGAGGAGCATGAGACTGAGCATAGTGACATTGGCTACCACACAGCTGTCAGATGGCTCAGCCTGGGCAAAATGCTAAAAAGAGTATGGGAGCTGAAAGCAGAGATACGAGAGTTCTGCGAGAAGAAAAGCAAGGACATCCCAGAGCTCTCAGATGAGGACTGGATGGCAGATTTTGCATTTGCTGTTGATGTGACTGCACTGATGAATGAACTGAACACCAAACTACAAACTAAACTGCAAGGCAAGGGCCTTTTTGTTTATCAAATGCACAGCCTGGCGAAGGCTTTCATGAGAAAGCTGCAGTTTCTTTCAAGCCAACTGGAGAGCAACAATCTCACTCACATGCAAACCCTGAAAGAAGTCACACCATCAGCTGATCACCTCCACAGGTACTCATCCATGCTAGGAGCACTGCATGGTGAGTTTTCAAGGCGATTTGAAGATCTCAGAATGATCGAGGATGAAATGCAAATGATTTCCTCTCCCTTTACCTGCAGTGTGGATAATGCACCCAGTGATGTTCAGCTGGAACTCATTGACCTGCAGTCTGATGCGGTACTGGCAAAGCACTTTAAGTCAGGAACACTGCTGGGAGACATGAGGAGACATGCTCAGAAGATGTTGTTTATCTTTGGCTCTACCTACATATGTGTACAAACATTTTTCTTTATCTTTTTTGTTTACCATTGTTTTGGGAAATTTTATTGAATAAATGACTTTTTATAAGGCAACCTCACCTTTTCATTTCTTAATCATAACATGCAGTACTCTTACCAGTCTTACCAGCTTGTCAAAACAATATAGCTATATACTGCTTTTATAAAGAAGTATAATTAATATTATGCAGAATTGAGTTCAGCCTTTTGGCCTGGCCCTCCACAATATTTTCTGTTTCTCATGTGGCCCCTTGGAAAAAATAATTGCCCACCCCTGCTCTATGCGGACGGCTGAATTAATTCTATTAAGATAAATATTCTTACAAAATTTCGGTATCTTTTCCAATCTATACCAGTTTCCATTCCTAAACCCTTTTTTGACTCACTTGTCTATCATCCTATATCTGGAGGGGCAAATGCCCCTTGCTGAACAAAGTCCATCTTCAAAAATCTAAGTGCAACGGAGACATTTCGCTGCCCAAATTTTCGTTTTTACTACAGGGCATACGCGCTATCATGTTTTGGTCACACTTTCACAAGCAAGCTGACTCTCCGCCATTTCACACTCAACATAGCAAAAAAACTAACTACCTCCAAGATTTGTAGGCAGACCTTGCTTAGCCTTGGGAGCATGTCCGTTATGCACAAGCATTTGAAGAGGAGGCATGTTGGACATCTGAACGTCCCCGATGCAGACTCGCCTCTGTAAGATAGCTTGTTAGCTTTTTATCTAGCTTGCTATATATCGAAAGAGTTGTCTTGGCTTTTAACACCAGCTAAACAAAAGTATGATTGGAATCTAGATTTGTTTAATGGAAAACATTTTAAAGCGTAATGTTATACTTTTGCCTGACAAACTTCTTTTTTAATCACATTTGTGCAGTCCGGAGAAGAGTAAAGGTACCATGGATGGCTTTCTGCAAAAGAAGCAGATGTACTTCAGCATCAGAGCAAATCTTCTCTGCAGCGGAGAATATCTGCTCTCAGAAGAGAGTGAGCCTCACACGAGACCATGTAGAGATGCTTCCTTTCCTAAGTTTGAAAAAACTGTGATTGACTTGTAGCCTCATCTAGTTGCAACTTGCAACAGACTCTGTAGACCACAGAATACCACGCACAAAATTCACTTTTATTACCTTTTTGTTAAGGGAAAGTGTAGTTTTGTTTTTATTGCTATTACTTTCCCTGTCCTTTGTTGACAGAAAAAATTAATACTTGAATATCAATACATTTTTTTTCTGAGCACTTTGCCTGTCCTTGGTTTTGATTGGACAAAAAACATAGTAATTTTTAGTTTTTGTATCAATAGTAGCCTAATAAGCAGCAAAGTTTATTAAAAGAAAATTCTGAATGAAGTATTGATGTTTATAGTCTCTATTGTTAGTCATCATGCCAAAAACAACCTCCAGCTAAATATAAAAGCTTATGGCAAAATAAGAGCCATTGAGTATTTGTGTGATTCATAATCCAATTAGTTGATTAATCAATTATTTGACTATTAGAGTCGAATCTTCTCAAGTGTGTAGACGTCTATAGTGTGTCATTGTATACTTCAGTGTATCTTCTCATATTATTTAAAGTGTGGCACACAGGTCGGCGAGCTCCTGGCTGTGGAAGGATGGATCCATGTCATCTGGCACCCGCACACTCTGCCCCACTTCAATCAGCTATAAAGACAATCAGTACAATCAATTATCTAATGAATCGTATCTTACCCTCTTCCTTCTCTGTCGACTTTGGGCTGAACTTCTCAATGCTGCTGCCTGAGCTGCAAGGTCCAGTTGGCTGTACTGGAAGTTCATTCATGCTGTGTCATAGTAGGTGTTACAGGCAGCTGGATAACAACATGAGTAACATGAGTGTATATAAATTAACTGAAATAGGCTCGCTAACTCACTGTAAGAAGATCCACATTAAAAACACAATTACCACACAGTTACTTACATAGAATGACGTCATTTTCTACACTGCAAATCTGGACTTGCAGCGAGAGCAATGTGCAGTGACTGCTTGAAATGGATCATATAAAGTAAACTTAGAGAATGTAATTTATACAGCACAAGGCGTCTTTTTTAAAAATCTTACCCTTGCTCCAGTTTGTGGCACCTGCCATTTGCCTCAGAGTTGTGAAGACGGACAGTTTTCTTTAAAATACAAGAAGACAAAAAAGTAGCTTTGATGAAAAACCTTAACAAGAACAAACTCATTAGTTTAAGCAGTTTGTACATATTTAAACGTACAGTAGTTCTGCTAAAGCACTCATTGCTCTCTGTTTCTTTTACCAACTTTCTTGCTAATCCCACAGTTGTTTAGACGCTATTCAGATCTGCTAGTTATTTAGCTTAGCAGTTAACAATGGCTTCTCTCTTTAGCTTAGTTCTTACCATACTTTTGGGATTGTGCACTCGTCTTTTCCGCTTCGACTCCTCCACACTGGGCCTGCAGCTTTACTTTCAACGCAGTTAACCTCTCCTCCAAGGAAAACAGTGTGGTGTTCACTTCAGCCAGTTTTTTATACCGAAAACAGTCATATATTGACCCACACAAAACAGCAGCCTGTGGTTTCTTGTCTGCGGTAGTAGGACTTCGATCATGAGGCTGTGTGGAGTAAAACTTCACATATGACATTTTCACTGTCACTTTTGAAGTAGTGGTAATAGGAGTTTTTAAATTGTACTTTACATTTATATAGGATATGGGGGTTAGGGTTAGGGCTAACCCTAACCCTATGTGACTGAGAGCCAGTTTATTCTTTCTGGTGATAAGTTAATGTACTTATATGATTCTTGCTGTTCTGAGGTTGTTCCCTAGTAGTTGAATGCACTTATTGTAAGTTGCTTTGAATAAAAGTGTCAGCTAAATAAAATGTAAAATGGTGTTTTTCATTTCAGCATTTTTATAGGACAATTAAAGTCCAAATTATGAGGCAATTTCAGCAAAGTCAACCGCTGAGTATGCCATGGACATGTGAGTTTTTTCCAGTAATTTTGGAGGACAAATGTTTGGGACTTTGTAACGCGGTAAAACAGCTGATATGCTTTATGTGAAGCACAGTGTTTTGGCGTCAGCAGAAGGACTTCTCTAAAAAAAATCAGTTTAGTGGTGCCACTCCCTCCATTCCAACAGATTATCTTGGATGAGCTTGACAGACATGCAATGTTGACAATGTATCATCAGATGTATTACCTACCCTCCTTCCCGTCACGTTTCCTGCACAGCGGTGAGCACTAGAGCTCAGTGGACATTTCCAATCAATGCAGAGACAGAACATCGTTTCATGTTGTTTTTTGTGATGTCCCACCTCTGAATAATTATAACACTGCTGCTTCAGGATCAGACAGATGCTCAGTAAAGGTCCGGTCTGTGTCAGAGTATCTGTCAGAGTCTGCTTTCTCCTCACTCCTCTGACCTGTGCTCACTTTAAGCTTTAACAATAAACACCATCACTGATCTCAAGTTATTAGGACAAACATACAGGACTGACTCGCTCTAGAGTTTATGAGAGACATCGTTAAACCTGCGACACAACATGGGACGCGCACAGTCGACATCAGGGTTAAGATGCAACGCAGTGTTTTAACTTCACTGTTGCAGAAGAAGTGATGCCCGGTTTAGCCAGGAAAATGAATCTGAATTCATCAGGTTTTTGTAAATATCAATTCTAAGTGTGAGTAATGCACCTCAGTGCAGTGGCACTGCTTAGGGGGGCCAGGTGGTGCAGGTCAGGCCCAACTTGATATAGAATCAGAATCAGCTTTATTGGCCATGTATGTGTACACAAAGGCATTTGACTCCAGTTTTCCGTTGCTCTCAACATACAGAAATAGACCTCCCTTCTGTACGCAGACTCATCACCATCGCTGATGAGGCTGTTTTGTCATCTGGGAACTTCAGGAGTTCAACAGACGTGTCTCCTGAGGGGCAGTCATTGGTGTAGAGGGAGAAGAGCAGTGGGGAGAACACATGTCCCTGGGTGCTGATGGTCCGGGTGCTGGATGTGATGTTTCCCAGCCTTACCTGCTGCCTCCTGTCCATCAGGAAGTTAGTAATCCACTGACAGGTGATGGCTGGCACGGAGAGCTGGGAGAGTTTGGGTTGGTGTATTACCGGGATGATGGTGTTAAACGCCGAGCTGAAGTCAACAAACAGAACCCTTGCATATGTCCCTGGGGAATCGAGGTGTTGCAGCATGTAGTGCAGTCCCATGTTGACTGCATCATCCACCGACCTGTTTGCCCGGTAGGCAAACTGCAGGGGGTCCAGCAGGTGGCCTGTGATGTCCTTCAGTCATTCCTGTAGTCATTTAATCCTGCGATGGATAGTGGAGCATTTGAAGCTGGAGGGGACTTCACACAGCTCCAGTTATTCGGTTAAAGATCTGTGTGAAGATGGGGGCCAGCTGGTCAGCACAGATTTTCAGGCAGGAGGGTGACACACCGTCTGAGCCTAGTGCCTTCCTGATCTTCTGTCTGTGAAAGACCAGACTCACATCCTCTTCGCAGATCCTCAAGGCAGGTGGGGGGTCGGTTGGGAGAGGTGAGGAGGTGGCAGGGGTGGAAGTGGTTGTTTGATGTCAGAGCAGTTGGGGAGTGTGAAAGTGGGCTTATCAAACCTGCAGTAGAACACATTCAGGGTGTCAGCTAGTTGATGATTCTCCACAGTGTCAGGGATGGCCACACCTTTTGACCGAGCTGATACAGCAGAAGCGGGGGTACGGTGACAGTCAGCAAAGCCTTGGTTCTGGGTAGAAGAGCGGAGAAGGGCAGACCGAGCCTCTTTCCAGACCCGCTGGCAGCCGCAGAGGTTGGCTTGAACAGACGGCACATCCTCCTCCTGGACAGGGAACAAGGTGGGGTTTATAGCCCAGAGAAGCAACCGGCTGGGGCTGATGGGAAGCTTTGCTGCAGGCACAGACGGAGTAGGTGGACACAAAGGCACGGGTGTCCTGGGACATGGATGGCCACCAGAATCTCTGCCGGATGAAGGTGAGGGTTCGGTGAAAACCTGGATGACAGGTTTGGAGGAGTGCTCCCACTGGAGAACCTGGGACCTTGCTGACTCAGGCACAAAGAGATTGTTAGGTGGTCCATTACCTTGGTCAGGGTGTGATCATTGGGCCTCCAGGCAATGTCCCCACTCCTCTAGAGCCAGCAGTTCCGGGTTTCCTACGTCATAATTCTTCTCTGCAGGGGAGAGATACGGGAGAAAAAGGCACAAGGATGCAGCTTAAAAGCTGTAAAATTGTCTAAGCCCAGGAAGCACTGTTGCTGCCTTCCGGTGGTGGGTGTGGGCCAGTGTGCCACAGCTTGGACTTTAGCTGGATCCGTCTTCACCTGCCCCTGCTCTATGATAAAGCCCAAGAAACTCATGGAAGTAACTTGAAACTCACATTTTTCTGTCTTAACATAGTTTGTTTTCCAAAAAAACGTCCGAGGACTAACCAGACATGCTGAATGTGTTCTTCCATGTTCCGGGAGAAGATCAGGATGTCATCGAGGTAAAGGAAGAGGAAACGATTCAGCATGTCGCAGAGGACGTCATTGACCAGGGCCTGGAAAACAGCAGGAGCGTTAGTGAGTCCAAGGACATGACCTGGTATTCAAAGTGACCTAGAGTGGTGTTGAAGGCGGTCTTCCACCCGTCCCCCTTACCAATCCGAATGAGGTGGTAGGCATTTCTAAGGTCCAGTTTGGAGAAGAGTGTTGCTTGGTTCAGAGGTTCGAAGGCAGGGTCTATTAGAGGGAGAGGTTATTTATTCTTTACCATGATGTGAATTTAAACCTCTAAAATCAATGCGAAGTGTCTTGTCTTTCTTGGTTGCAAAGAAAAAGCCTGCGCCTGGAGGTGAGGATGAAGAGCAACTCACCAGTTGCCAGTGAGTCGTATATAATTCTCCATGGACCCTCTCTTGGGATGGGGAGACGATGTACAGGCGACTGGATGGGTAGGGGGCGTCAGGGAAGCAGGTCAAAGGCCTGTGAGGAGGCAGAGTTTGAGCTTTAGTTTTACAAAAAACCTCAGCAAGGTCGTGATACTCGGGGGGGGGGGGGGATGTCAGCGCGATGTCAGGAGGCTCTGGTGTGGATACTTGAGAGAGGGCTTGAGCAGATTGTAAGCAGTTGCGATTGACAAAAGGTGCTCCAGCTTGTTATGGAGCAGGAGGACGATGTGGGGGTTATGTTTTCTGAGCCAGGGCGGACCAAGCACAATAGGAGCATGAGGTGAGGGAATGACAAGAATTCTGATTATCTCACTGTCAGGTTTGGTTGAGCAGGTGGACCCAGAAGCAGAGTTTTAAACAAAAAGTGTCCTTTTAATATGAAAATGTCCAACAGAAAAAACAACAAGCAGAGGAATCTCAAAAAGTCTAAACTGAAAACAACTAAGATCACACAGGGGAAAACACCAGGAACTTACTACGAGACAGAGGATGCAGAGGACGCGAGCACAGGTGACAAGACATTAACAATGACAAACTGACAAGGAGAAGCACAGAGACTTATATACACACAGGGAAGGCAGGGGCAATTGAACACAGGTGGAAACACATGATGACTGGTGCAGACAATCACAAAGACAGGAAGTGAAGAAAGAAAACACACTAGGAGCAGAGCCTACAAAATAAAACAGGAAACACAACACAGGGAGTGGGAAAACATGCAACAGCGAAACAACTCATATACAAACACAAGGTAATAATTAAACTGAAAACACTCTTCATAAAGACGCGGAAAAATAAACATTCAAAAGACAAAACCATTACACTCACGGTGATTGCGGGACAGAATAAGACCCACTTGGTCAGTCTGATGAGTGATTTGGGCCAACAGTCTACCATCGAGAGCATTCACCTTGCGTGAAGAGGGAATGGCTTCTTGGGTGATGTTGGCCTGGGTGACAAGGGATGCATCGATGAAGTTGTCATCTGCTGACGGTGTCCACGAGAGCAAGGAGGGGAATGGAGGTGCCATTAAAAGCTAGGGTGGCTTGAAACAGCATGTGGGATTGAGAGAGGGAAGGGGTGTAGAAGGTGTGGCTCATCAGATCCTCTCTCTCATGTGATGAGCCCCCTCTTTTGGCAGAGAGGGATAGGTAGTTAGTAAGTGACCAGCCATGCCTACAGTAGAGGAGCATAGTTTGTCTCGAAGCATAGAAATTGCATAGAATTTCAAACAAACTTGTCTCACGTGGTTATTTGTTTGTTTAGCTGATGTTAAGGTATTTTAACGGTTGTATTTGTCTTTTATTAAATGATTATGTTGTACTTGTTGTCGTTCTAGTTTTACGGTGTTTCTACAGCGCCACAATGTAATGTTTGAATAAAGAGCCATGACGCATGAGTTTGGAACTCTCTGCATCTTGCTTTGCCAGCCAGGGGCTGTTACACTCCTCTTACTTCCTTTTTCCCCTACCATTTCTCTCAACCAACCATCCACCATTTTTCCTTGTCCTCACTGTCCTCTCTTTGCTCCCTCCCTACAGGATTTTGACCTACTCTTACCTGCTGTCATTTAATGCCGGGTTGCTGCTTGCCCCCATCGTGCTTTGCTACGACTGGCAGGTGGGGAGCATTCCCCTGGTGGAGTCGTTGAGTGACTTTCGCAATGTGGCTGCCATACTACTGGCCATTGTAATGGTTGCACTTTGCCTGCACTGCGTCTTCTCACTGCAGGTAAGAGCAAGAATGTGACAAGCAGCTAAAATGTGGATTTCTCAGGTCTTCTTCCTCCTGTTGCTTTGCACCTCTCATATTATAAGACTAAAATCCAGAAATAAAATTGTTCAAATTAAAAAATATGGTTAGATCAAGTGATCACTGCCCAGGACAAGAAGGCCCTCCAGCACCTCTCAGGAGAAACCTTCCCCTTACTTCAGGACATTTATCACACCAGGGTAATAAGAAGTGCATGCAACATCATCAGGGACAGCACACATCCACAACACAGCCTCTTCACACTCCTGCCATCAGGCAGAAGTTACAGAAGTGTGAAGTCCAGGACAACAAGACTGGCAAACAGCCGCAGCCTCTATCCATAGGCCATCATGAGAAAACACAGCTCTTTACCACCAGTATGACAGTGGAACTTTAGAAAACACTGACACACACAACAATAATGCACAATGCGCTGTACGACCTGTGCAATAATGTCAGAGAGGGAGAAAAACAAGGTACTCAATGCACCAGTCAAGACCTCATATTTGATTAGTCCGTTGATTTAAGAACTGTTAAATTTCAAGCTGTAACATAAATGAAGATACCACATTGGGCCTGCTCTCCACGGCGTGAGCCTTGACAAGCCCTCAGTCCCTCTCACTGTGATTCATCATCTCAAAGACTTTCACATGGTACCGTATGGCCACAGAGCCCCTCAAGCTTCACACGTATTCATGAGCTAAATTGTCTGAGTTGTACAGTCTGTGACACTATACTTTATAATGCTGTGCAGGTGCAGTGACATAGACAGCAAAGGCATTAGTACAAATTCTTGTTCTCATTTATAAAACCAGGGTTGTAGCACAACACAAACATTTTCTAGCACTTTTTGGCTCTAAAAATGCATAAAGATGGCAAATCCTTAGGGTATAATACAATAGGGTCCTTGTACCAGTGCCAAAGTCCTTATTAGTAACACTAATCAGCACTTCATATTGCATTCTCTCATTACTGCTAATGAGATAATCTACTGAACCCAGCAAGGGTCATCAATACATTACAGGCCTGTTACTGCAAGTAAACATAGCCACTATGGGATAGCATGGATGAAGAGAAGCAGAGGCAATATACTGTATGTAATGGTCTTATATATTGACTCAATAGGAAAATGAATCAACTGTTATTATATAATTAGTTTTCCTCAACTGTTGTCTGTCTGTGTGTGTGTGTGTGTGTGTGTGTGTGTGTGTGTGTGTGTGTGTGTGTGTGTGTGTGTGTGTGTGTGTGTGTGTGTGTGTGTGTGTGTGTGTGTGTGTGTGTGTGTGCAGGGTCTGAATTATAACAAATGTGCTTTTAAGAAATGCGGTTTAAAGCTGTCTCCAGTGCCAGTACTGCCATACAAGCCAGTAGCCAGTCAGATTTACCTATAACCTCAGTGAAAAAGACTTTTAACTCTATACTTGATTCAGTAGTGCAAGGATTACTGGACCATAGAGCCTCTAGCTAGTGTGCACATTTAAACACAAGGATCGAAGAGCCATTTAACCATTTATTGGGTGAGGTCGATAAAAGGATGGAGGAATGGTAGAATGGGTGCTTATTTCTGTACAATAAACAAACAAATCAATATCTTTCCATGTCAACCATAAATAAGAATAACAACAAAGGTACATAAGTTTTCTTACATATTTATGGATTTAAGGAATCATTCAAGTATACCTCAGATCGTATTTATAGAAAATATAATCAAATACAGAATAACAAAATAAACCACTTCTCCTATAGATTTAAACAGATTACTTAATGATTCTTTTATATCATTCTGCCTGCTCAGGAACAATATATCACAATCTGTTAGGTCAGATACAAATTAAATTAGTATGCATATCATGTAGGCATACTCACAGTTATATATATCAAAGTTATATAAAACAAACTTACTGGTGTGGTAGCATGGTCTCAGACAATGGGATTTGAAAAGACAAACCCAGCCCTTATATAACCTCCCCTTCCCTAATCTCCTCCCCTGTGTACTGACAGGTGAATCTCTCGCCCACTCCCGGTCTCACTAAATAGACAATAGGGCTTGAGATTTTTGAACACTCAGCGGACCCTTAGATTGGGCTTGTAACGTAATTGTGATTAAAACGCTGAAACACCCGATGACGCTAAGGTACACAACTAAAGATATGTCCCTAACATTCGCTGGTGGTCGCTAATATCTGTCAACATCAACTGGTGGCATTTTAAATAGTGCGGTAGACCTTCTAAAATACAAGGGATATTCTCCACCTTGTCCTATGCTCCAAATAAAACCATCATGACACCCTCCTGGAAACCCTCAGTAGGCACCGTCATCTCAGGTATATGCAATCTACAAAGAGATTGTATCACCTAGTGCTGAAACGGAACTGATCATCCAGATTCAGCCAGTGACTGTTGTGGAGAGAGCAACTGGTAACTAGGGAAAGACCTGGTTACAGCCTGGAAAGACAACTGGCAGGAACGAAAGACCCCAGCTACCTATGGCAGGAGGAACCCGGCACAATTAGTGTACAGGTTCCACCTAACAGTTTCCCCTTTTCCAGTCAAAACACCTTGAATCACACAGTAATATTTGGGGTGCATTAAGAAAACAAGAGGTTACTCACCGAACAAACTGGATATCAGCTCATCTGAGTCTGTTATTACAGAAGAACAAGTCATAATCCTGTTGAACACAAAACAAATTCAAACAAATTAACAGTAAAACTGTTGGGGTAAAAAACCTTCTCCACCTACATATAATGAAAAAATCTGAGTAATCGTAAGATAACTGACTAAACACTATGTGAATACAGCTCCAGTGCTCCTCCGGTAAATTTTAAACTTTCTGGTCTGATGTGTCCGAAGTGCTACCTGTCAACCATCCATGAGTCAGTGTGTCAATCAAACAGACTAAAACTACCACACTTAAATCCATAATATCTAATTAATTACGATATCAATTTTAGATGGACAGATATCAAGGACAAGCCATAAGGAGTTAGGAAAGGAGAACCACTGTGTGGAGAAAATCAGTCAAAACATTTTTTAAACAACTTTATTTATAGCAGAAGATATGCACAAAATGTACACTACTCCATGCTGACAGTAATAATAAAGTTTCCTTCCCAAAACAGAATAACACGTCCTGAGAAAAGATATTTTCAGTTTATACACAGACAACATTTAACCATCAGTTCCTCACTGAAATAAACAGCTAAATAGTTAAAAATGAAAATAAAACAAACAGGACAGAAATTTTGAAATAGTATAATAATGTAACTTTTATACAAGTATTTAGTTCTGATAATGAAATTGTGAACTAAGGTGTTGTTCACACGACAGATGTGACAGAGTAGAAATCAGGAGCTCAGACAATCATGTGAGAATTCACATCAGTTCTGGATCGTGTCAGGAAAATAAAACAGCTGTTCTGTTTTTTATATTTACGTGGGTGTGTCCAGGTGCAAATACGAGGTTGCGTCGGTTTAAATATTGCTGCCGCAAAGAATTGTGGGGGCGTCATTTTCTCCTTTCCTTTCATAAAGGACGGTCCGGTGTTTCCTATGCTAAAGGTGATGTGTTAAGAAGCAGTACAGCTCTTTTCCTTATCATTTAGAGATTCAGAACAATCTGTGTTTGTCTTCTGTATTCTTTTTTTCGCTCTCTGCAGAGACAAGAGAGCAGGGAGGTGTTGGTTGGAGTGTTGTTTCTGGTGTTTCCATTCATTCCTGCCAGTAACCTTTTCTTCAGGGTTGGATTTGTTGTGGCCGAAAGGGTTCTCTACATGCCAAGGTGAGTGTGTGCATGTGGGCATCCACACTATGGATAGTTCTAGTCTGACTCTTGTATAATGACTTAAAATATAGCAATACATATTGTTTTGTTTGATATTTGCTTGTTTTTTTTTTAAACAATCACCAAAAGATCACCAAAGTCTACAGTTTTTCTAAAACCTTCCAAGTGTAAAACCATTAGATCCTTGTTCAATTCTTGTTTCTTCTACAATTGTACTGTTCACTGCAGGTAAATAGGTTACACATTTTAATTAATTGATATCACTATGAAATGTGGTCAGTTAATCATTTACAATAGGACATTTATTCATTGTATTGCAGGTTTTATGAAATTCCATGAGTAAACATGCAAATTAGGTATTACCTCATTTTTTTTCTGAATATTAGATAACCAGGTTTAAAATTTTTATTTCACAGTGTTGACATAGGTTTTTTTATAGAGGTTTGCATCGCAATAAAAAATCCATTAAAAATCTATTTGTACCATGTCTTTAGAAGCAATTTTCCAACATAATATCAAAGAACATATTATACATACACCTCTCTGTATATATACATACACCTATGTTCCTATACACACAGACATATACATATATATTTATTTATTCACATACAGACACACATAGAGATATATAAATACCTACATACACGCACATAAATATATACATTCGCATACATACATACATACATATACACCCCCCCCCCCCCCCACACACACACACACACACAGACACACATAAACACATATATACACATACAAAGTATACACATACATACACACTCATACATATACACAAAATGAAAAACCAAACAGGGGAAAACAGAAAAGAATAAGATAAAACTAAAAAAAACTGAAAAGACAAAGGCAACCTCAGTTCCCTCTGTCAGCATCCCGTAGGGCATATCAAAATAACTTAAAAAGTTATGTTTTTAAAAAGGGAGTCCAGATCAGATTTTCGGAATATTTGCAATCTTCTCCATAGCGCAGCAATTTCCCATATCCCTCAGCCATTGGGCCCACTTGTGGCTTGTGTTGACTCCTCCTGATAAGGCGATGGAGCGCTTAGCATGAAGTAGACACATCTTTGTTTATTCCTTGAAATGGCTAGGGTGGTAGGGTATAAACCTAAAATAAACATTTTAGGATCAAGCAGTAGCTTTATATTTAGTATTAGTGTATTATTTGTGAGATCTCACACCAGAAAGTTGCTATCTCTCTGCTCTCCAAATGCAGTGAAATAGTGTGTCTTTTGACTGTTTTGCATTTAATACAGGTATCTGGAATGTTATTATTGAATTGGTGTAGTCTAGCTGGTGTTATGTAGGTGAGCAACAGCCAATTGTGTTATATCAGTCTTAATCTGGTATTCGCTGTTCATCTGTGTGTCTCCACACATATCCCACCCCAGTCATTTAAGGTCTTTCCAAGCTTTTAGCCTGTCCATAAAGAATTCAGATGAGTTAGAAACCAACATATTGTACAATGCTGAAATATGCCCTTTAGTGTGACAGTTATCAGAGATTACACGTTCCATTTTAGAGAGAAGAGAAGGAGTCAATAATTGATTGCGGGATGAAAGTTTATGTCCCCCTCTTTCATACAGCAAGTACAACAATGTTAAACGTAATCAATTTCGTCTATTATTCCAGATGAAATTTGAGCATGTTTTCCTCAATCTATTGAAATAGCACTGCGGTAGGGGTAGAGGTATCTTTTGAAACAGGTATAATAGTTTTGGAAGGATATTCATTTTAAGTACATTTATTCTCCCTATTAAAAAGATTGGCATATTAGACCATACCTCTAATGAGTTATATATTTACTCAATAGTTGGCTCGTAATTAGTTAATTAATCTGTAAGGAATAAGATGACGTCTATCTGTCCCAGATTGATACCAGAGATACTTGTCCTAATTGCTATTGTGAAGGGTTCTATGGCTAATGTAAATGACAGAGGAGACAAAGGGCATCCTTTTCACACACCCCCTATTGATATTAAATGGTTGAGAGATAACATTTTTTACAGAAGGAGTCCCAAAACCAAACCATTCTAATATTGAAGATAAAAAAATGTCCATTCAGTTCTGTCAAACAGCTTTTCAGCATCAAGTGATAGTAGAGCTGTATCTTTTGCTTTTGCTTTCCTTTCATGTAGTGTATTAAAACTCCCCGTACATTATGGAAGCCTTGTCAGCCTTTGACAAATCCATTTTGATCGAGCAAAATAATAAGCTCCTCCTAATGAAGGAGGTTGTGAACCACTATCATAAGATTCTTGGAACATCTCCATAATTGGAGTCAAGAGTTTACTTCTAAATTTTTTATAAATATTAATTTGTAAGCCATCAGGGTCAGCTGTCTTGTCGGCACTCATTGAAATTGATTGTAGCTATAATTTCATCCTTTGTCAGGTCAGAATCTAGGTTCATTTGAAATTTATTGGAATTTCAAATGATCTAAAATTTAAGTTTGTTTGTCAGAGTTGGGTGGATATTCTGAGGAGTATAAAGATTCATAAAATCATCTGAAGTTGTCATTTATCTCTCTAGGGTCGACAGTCATCTCATCCTTCATATTTTCGATTGCATTGATTGCTCTTCCTGATTCCAGCTGTTTTATTTGCCAGGCCAGAAGCTTTCCTGATTTTTCTCGCTGGTCAGAAAATATGTGTTTGCGCTTTCTGCAGATATTTTGTTGTATTCATCCTTAAGTAGTAATAGTTTCTGATGTTTTTTTTTTTTAACTGTCCAAAATATTGGTTTTCCCTGGAGTTTTACTTTTAGAATATAGCATTCTTAGTTTTTGATGAATATGTTTTAATCTTGGGGAGTTAAAACGTATTACTTAATGTGCCATTTAAAGAAGGCTTTAAAAGCTTCCCATCTAGTACTGGTTGAGTACTAGTTCAATGTTGCGTTTAGTTAAAAAAACATATCTATTTGTTTGCCAATGGCCTCTATAAATCAGGGTCCTGTAGCCAATTCATATGGAAATGCGATCTCTGAGAGCTATTGATCAATTTAGTATCCATGTATGTAAAATATATTGGGGCATGATCTGATATTACTATGCTATCATAATGGTAATCCTTGATTTTGTGTCTAATCTTTGTTGATAGGAGTTCAGATCCTTCATAAAGTTTAATAACGACTTTCTAGTTTTTCTATGAGACAAATCCAAGACTGTAGACTTGATGGACCCAGGGTGCAGAGTTTAACAAAAAGAGTATTTTTAATGAAAAAGGTAAAAACTGAAAAAATAACAAACGCAGGAGTCTCAAAAAGGTAAAAACTGGAGAAAACACAGGAGGCTTACAAAGGAGATCAGGAAGGGAGCTCAGGCAACAACAGGATACAAAAAACACTGGAGAACAGGACAGGACATAACGATGCTTAGACAACAATCCAACAAGGACAAAGGGAAGCACAGAGGCTTATATACACACACACACACACACACACACACACACACACACACATACACACACACACACACACACAGGGAAGGCAGGGGCAATTGGACACAGGTGTAACACATGAGGACTGGTGCAGACAATCACAGACAGGAAGTGAAGAAAGAAAACACTCAAGGAACAGAGACTACAAAATAAAACAGGAAACAGAACACGGAGTGTGAAAACATGAAACACAGGAACAACTAAAAAAAAACATAAACATAGGGATGTATTAATAAACAGAAAACACTTCTTCAAAAAGAGATGGACAAAATAAACACACACTCAGAATACCAGACCATGACATTTAGTGGGTCCAGGGTAACATTAAAATCACCGCCTATAATTAATTTGCCTGGTAGTGTTGACAAATACAACACTACCAGGCAAATTTCTCATATAATAAGCTTCCTTAAAGTATAATACATTGGCCCTTAGGCTCAATCATTGAATTGTCTACACAGAATGGTATTGTTTTATGAATTAAAATTAAAACTCCTCGAACATGGGAGCTGTAAGAGGCTCAAAACACTTGTTCTTGCCACCTTCTCTTTATTTTAAGTAAGTCACACGGCATCATATGAGATTCTTGTATAGAAACTATGTTTGTGTGTTTTTAAGTTTAATTTTTTCATGTACCTGGTTCACCTGTTTCTAGAACTGATCATTATAAAAACCTGCTTTATTCATATTTATGTTCCTGGATAAACAGGGTGTCGCTTCTTCTGCAACAATGAAGTTAAAACACTGCGTTGCGTCATAATCTACGAGAATAACTTCTGTGTGTGTGTGTGTGTGTGTGTGTGTGTGTGTGTGTGTGTGTGTGCTCGTCTCTGTCCCTCTTTAAACACAATGTGATAATCACATGTATTTAGTAATTAATCGATGATGGCGAATCATGTCTCCTAACTCTGTTTGCACCAGCCTCCAGGGGGTGGCATAGTAATCTTAGACCATGCGGACTAATCATTCTCATCATGGTTCAATAAAGCTGAACAGATCAACTGAATAATGGTAATGTTTTCAGAGTGAAAGGTGAACAGTAGCCAGAACATCAAAATTGTAATGTACGAGACCAGGACTGAGGTCACACTAGTAATAGCAAAGTCTGAAGACGGAGTCACCAGTTACTTCAATTGTATTGGATTAGGCTGCAATACTGTTTAACCCTGCGACTCCTAAAGTGTTTTGTGGCCTCAAACACTTCACCCACCCCTCCATCGGCATAGTGGTGAATAGATAATGAGTGAATTTTCATTTTTCGGTGAACTATCCCTTTTAAAGTTGATTTCTCTTTACTCATTTTCAAGAGAACACACCTAGTCTCCACTACGTAAAGGCACTTTAAGGTTTAATTCTCTTTATTCATCAAGAGAACACACGTTGTTTTCAAAAAGCAGCAAATTTAGTTCCTTTTATTACCTAACACCAAAATACTAACATTCTCCCCTTTTTAAATGACACTAAATAAATGTTTCTGCATTTCTTGTGCAACATGTATGGGTTAGTTTCTGTAACATTAGGTCAACTGGTTATTATGCCCTCATTGAAATTGGATAGCTGCTTGAAACTAACCTAACTTTATCAAAACTTTACAAATGGCTTAACAGATGTGACATTCAAGTTAATTTCACAATGACATCTGGCACACAAGAAATGCTTTATGCCTTTACATGTAGAATGTGGATGACTGTAAAAAACGTACTGTAATGACAGCAGTCCATCATGTATGATATTGTAATTTTCAAAAGACCCTGAAAAAAAAACTTTACTCTTACTTTCTACTTTATTGCCACATCAGCAGAGTTGATTGGAAATATTTTGGGCCTCAAAACTAACCACAAAGGCTTATACTAGCCAAAATGGACACATGCAAAATCAACTAAACTTAGCTTTAAATGTTTATGTTTGACTGAAGTAGAAAACAGCATTTGCAATAAAGACTGAAAATGTAACAGAAGTAGCATCATCTAGAAACACGTGACAACTGGATGTATCAGATTTGCATGGGTGCTAATTAGATAATGTAATCTTGTCATGTATGGAATATGAGACAATGACTTCCAATCTATCGTCATATTTCCACATGCAGATCTTTGTTGCTCATAGTTGTGTTACAACGTTTGTAGGGATGTTTTGCAAGTAACCATAACTGGTTAGTGCTGTTCAGACTTTACTGAACTCTCACACTATACAAAATCATGTTGGACATCATACTTGTACATCTTATATATATATCGTTATATATATGTGTATTGTAAAGCTTCATTATTTTGAATAACATTTTAATATGCATTTAATAAAATTAAGTATCAGTTTAATAATGAATTGCTGGATTGCAGATCAAAGTGTTACTGTGTGTCTGTTGGCTTGTGTCCTGCCATGCCAGCTCTCCCTTTTCACAAACATCTTTTCAGCCCTGTGACTACTGCTTCCTGCATAAAGGTGGATCAACAACCCCCCAGAGACTTCCCTTCCTTCTGTCCATTTGTTGTATTGCTGTTTTACAAGGTGTACTAACACAGTGTATATGCTCTTGGATGGAACCAGTGTTTAGAAGGTGTGGGACTAAACCCTACCATCTGAAGCCTCAGAAAAACACACACACCTGAGTACAACCATGTAACAGGGTCACAAAATTTGAGGAAAGGGATTGAGATTGTGTTTTTTTAAGAGCCCACAGCAGGCCAACTGTAGTGAAAATATATGCAGCCATGAGACATCAAGGAATTTTAGGCCATTAAGTTACATCACATCTGTTTAAAGAGGAGTATGCTGAATGAAAACAGTCAGTAGGACTTAACAATGAATTTTTGCTTTGTCTCTCACCCTCCCTCCTATCCATTTCTTTACTTTCTTTTCCTCCTTCGTTGTTCCTCCCAAACTTTCTTATAATTTTCTTCTTACCTCTTACTTACTTCCTCCCTCCCTTTTCTGTAGTATGGGTTACTGTATCTTAGTGGCTCATGGCATGGGTCGGTTGTGTGCGGTGGTAGGCCGCTGGGGAACCACAGTCCTCAGTGTCTCCATGCTGTTGCTCCTACTTCTCTTCTCCTGGAAGACCATCCAGCAGAACCATGTCTGGCTAACCAGGGAGGCCCTTTTCCAGTAAGGAGAGTGAGAGCGAGAGAGAGAGAACAAATGTTAATTTCACAACGACATCTGGCACACAATAAATGCTTTATGCTTTTACATGTAGAATGTGGATGTCTGTAATAAACATACTGTAATGACAGCAATCCACTCACATGCAGCATGGGGAATTATTCTGAAGACTCAAAACTCATCTTTTCAAAACAGTGATATGTAGAATTACAATGAGATTGATGTCATGTATGATGTTTAAATTTTCAAAAGACTCTTACTTTCTACTTTATTGCCACATCTGCATTTTAATATGCATTTAATAAAATTAAGTATCAGTTCAATAATTAATTGCTGCCAAATCAGACATCAGGTAACCTGGTTTGCAGATCAAAGTCTCAATGTGTGTCTGCTGGCTTGTGTCCTGCCATGCCAGCTCTCCCTTTTCACAAACATATTTTCAGCCTGATTAAAGGTGGAATAACAACCCCCCCCCCCCCCCCCCCATTCTGATCTCAGCTATGAAGAATGGGCTACAGTAATCCAGTGACAGTTGTCTGTACATCCATAGGGAGACTGCAGTCAGGACTGCACATACCTAGTTCACCAGATCTTTAATTGTGCCAGAATGTAAGCAATTTAAGAATGTGTGTGTGTGTGTGTGTGTGTCTTGTGATTAACAGGATGGATATGTTTATATGTTTACACATGTACACAAACCAGTAGGTCAGTTACATACATGATACTAATATGATGTTGTTCAGCTTATCTGACTGTCAAACTACCCTGCATGTTGTTCATTAATTTATCTATGACCTCTCTCTATCTCCCTCCATGATAAATGACATCTGTTTGAATATGCTTTTATATGTAACACTGACAAAAGCCCCACTTAGACATGATTAACATTACAGGGAGAGGTAGTGAATGAAATATTGACTGTGCTCTTCTGTAATTTGATACATAATTCCAGATGGCATTTTAACCATTGAAAAATGTAAGGATTTGTTCTGTAACAGATATGGAAATTCAGCAAAATAAGAAAGCCAAAAGTCCCCCCAAGAATGTTAAAGTTGTAACTAATTTACATTTTATGAGCCTACATTGCTCATTAGACCAAAAAAAAACTGTACTGTGTTGTAGATTTAAATAGATAATGGATTTCTTCATGAGTCTACACCCAATTATCTATAATGACAGAGTGAAAACATGTTTTAGCACAGTGACTAAAAATCTATATCTGAAATCTAAATCTCCCATTTATAAGTATGTATTCAGATCCTTTGGCGTGTCTGAACTGTGCTCAACTGCATCCAGTTTGTTATAAATATCCTTGACATCTGTCTTAAACTTAACTGGAGTTAACCTTCCAAACTGAACTGGTTCTGGCAAATCTTATTACGCTTCTTGTAGCCGAGGAGCTTCTTATTTACCTCTGTGACCTCTGCCAGAGAAATAGATGATGCTTCCCTCGACTCTTCAAACTTTGCTTCATCCACAGAGACTGTGTAGGATGAAGTGCTATGAAGTTCTCTTTCTACCGCCTGCCAATATTCTTCAGCAGTTCTCCTCCCAGACAGTCTCGGAGGATGGACTCCATGTCCCCAACCTCCCTCAGGATGCCAGGATTATCTTCTGGAGGAGGCAGTTCATCCTCACTATAAATTTGGGTGTGCCAAGTCTTTTCTGGATTGCGCTGATCCCTCATCAGGTGCTGATTAGTTGACAGCCCTTCTCTTCTCTTTACCTGTGTCTGCGACATACAACTACAGATCTGATGATACAACCTCAAATTAGATAATCAGTTGTTGGTGCTGCTCAGGTATTGTTGAAGCAGGTACACTTATGTACCCTCTTATGGTTGAACATGGAGTTATTTATCGCCAATCTCGCACAGAAGTCAATTAACAAGGCACTGCTCAGGTTCAGATCAGATAGGTCATTACTCCCAAACATTGCCCCCAGCATTGAAGTGCAAAAGCAGGATTTAATGGACCCCAGGTGGAACCATTTCCAGGACCCCACCTAGGGATATTAAAAAATGTCAGGTACTCTGAACTGCTGTTCATAGGGCTTGAGAATATCTCCCAGGAAGAATGGGATAAACTACCCAAATCGAGATCTACAAATCTTGTACTGACTTACCCAAGAAGACAAATTGTTAGAGCTGCCAATGAAGCATCTCCAAATTACTGAATGACATGTTAAGATAAAGATTTTAGTTTTTAATATTTACAAAATTTGCAATACTTGTTTTCACGTTATTTCAACGTTATTATTGATTGCCTACTGTTATGGACAAATGTTATGTTTGAATTATGAGGGACCTAATACTATAAAATTTAATTCTGCACCACAATAAGAAGTGAAGAGTCTGAATACTTTCTGAAGTCACGATACATACCTATATGCCAGACAGGATCAAAAGCACTGATCAGTGCAAGTAATATCAAAATTATCTCACCCCATATAATCATAAATTTAGTCCATATAGGGCTACATTTTTTCTTTCCTTGAAAGATGTTTTGTTCCAACAGGGATTGCCGATAACCTTTTTTGTTTTTCTTCAGATCAACATCATGCCTCCTCTTCTTTTCTTCCTTCTCTTCCTCCTTATTTCAGGTCTGGTATCCAGACTCTGCCTCACAATGCCAAAGCCCACTACAACTACGCAAATTTCCTGAAAGACAGTGGCCGACACGAGGAGGCCATTCACCACTACACCACTGCCCTCAGGTGTAATATCATTCCAAACTGAGACTGTATGTGCTTCTAACACTGTGTTTACACAGAAGAGGTAGCATGAGCAGCATGTTAGCAGAGCAATGTCTTCACTCACTTACAACATAAATGCATAACATTTTTTTTTTTTTAAACTTAAAATCCATACAGCATGAAAATACACTTTTGGTGGTGTTTATGGTCATATTCTGGGTAAAATGGGTAAAATGCAAGTCTTTAAATGGCATGAATAGACAACTACATAGAAGCATGAAACGATTAACTGTCTTTGAAGTTCCAAAACTCTTATTGACAAGGAGACAAGAGTAAGAGTGACAACAGTATAATTCTGCAACTACTGTACATGCTCAATATAAATAATCTTGGTATCTATATAAAGGTAACACTTGTGGGATGTCTGTGGAAATGTAAGCATCAATAAAGATGTAACTGGGTCTGACAAAATGTATCATTTAAGAGTGAATACCTCAAATGAAATTATGCATATGAAGACTTTCAGTCAGGGTTTCAAGCTCATCATAGAAACAGCCTTGACAAAAGTCACTTATGACCTTCTAATAGCTTCAGATCAAAGGTTTGTGTCTGTCCTCGTCCTGTTAGATCTTAGTGCAGCATTCAACAGTATTGATCATCACATTTTATCACAGAGACTAAAACAGTTAATTGGCATAAAGGAACCGACCTAACCTGGTTTAAATTAAATTTTTCAGATCATTTCTAATTTGTGGAAATTAATGATGAGTCATCTGTGCGCAACGAAGTTGGCCCGGCCCAATTTTATTCTCATTTTATATGCTTCCACTAGGAAACATTATCAGGACACACTCTGTAAATTACCGATGCTATGCGGATGAAACACAGTTTTACCTATCAATAAAACCAGAACAGTGTAATCAATTAACCAAACTTCAAGCAACAAGTGCCAGGAAAAGATATCACATTTCTCCTGTATTAATTTCACTACACTGGCTTCCGGTTAAATTTAGAATAGAATTAAAAATTCTCTTCCTTAACTACAAGGCCCTTAAGAATATGGCACCATCATACCTTATGAGCTGATAGTACCATCTCACCCCACTAGAGCACGGCTCTCCCTGAATTCAGGCTTACTTGTCATCCTTTATGATAAAACTTATAGTTAGAGCTGGCTCAGGTTAGTCTTGGCTTTTAGTTAAGCTGCTATAGGTCTAGAATGTCGGGGGACACATGACACATGGAACTTCTCGTTCCTCTTCTCCCTCTTTATCTCTCTAACTTTATCACACTTCTTCACTGGAATCCTTGTGCTTTATCGTTTGCACATCCAGAACCTAGGCTGTGGCCATATCGTGGATCATGATGGTGGAAAACGAATCAGAGATCATGATCGTATTGGTGGATTGTGTTTGCTGATGGTGATCGTATTGATGGATCCTGTGTCGTGTTGGCAGCTGATTGTGGATAGTGGTGGTGTACCATGATCGTGGTGGCAGCTGATCATGGACTTCTTGATATACAATATGCACACATCACGTACTCTACCATTACTGACAATAACTCCTCAATTTATTTACTTTTCATTGTTTTACAAATGTTTTTTTCTAAACAATATTGTAAATACTTATTTTGCTGATATTCTCCAACACGTGGCATCTTTTGCACTTCTGTCGTAGGAGGGTTCCATCACATATGGTTCTATCTGAGGTTTATACATTTTTTCCCCTATTAATAGGGTTTTTTCTTACTCCTGTTGAGGGTTAAGGGCAGAGGATGTTGCACATTGTTAAAGCCCTATGAGACAAATTGTGATTTGTGAATATGGGCTATACAAATAATATTTGATTTGATTTGATTTTACTATGCTGAAAAGCTACTGGCCAAAGGAAGCTGCACCAGAGGTGAAAGACAACCATCTGCTGAAAGGCACACGGCTTGTAATACCATGAGCGATGCAGCATGATGTGCTAGCCAGACTACATGAGGGTCACCAAGGGGTAGTGAAGTGCAATGGTTGTGCTTCTCAGTCTGTGTAGTGGGCTGGCCTCAGTCAGCAAGTGAACAACAAGGTGTTCAACTGCAGGATATCCAAACAGGACGTGTGAAAGGTTCTATACATCGGTGTATGTGCTGTTATCTAGTGTGCCTGTGGTGTGGATCTCTCTCCATCTCTCTCTCTGCTGTGATGCTTGTGTGTGATGTGTTTCAGGTGTGTCTGACTCTATGACTGACTGCGTGCCTCCGAGTGTGTAGGTTTGTTTCTAGGGAGCTGATTGGTTCCAGTCAAGGCAAATTCATTGGCCAACACTGCTGCTGGCGATTAGGTCGACACCTTTTGTTAATTTAAGTACATCACAATATTTTCAGGCAAGCATTTCTTAAACTCCTCAAGTAGCAACGTAACAAAATCCTTAGTTTCAGTAGCCTGACACCATTTATCAAATAATGTGCTCTTTTTAATGTACAAACTCACCATAAGTTTGGTTGACAGTTTTTCTACAGTTCCAAAATTTCTGGCGACAAGCCTCAGGAACTAACTCATATGCACGAAGAACGGTAGATTTTACCACCTCATAATCTAGGCTCTGGTCTAGAGTAAGACTATTACAGACTTCCTGCGCTTTACCTACTAATTTGCATTGCAACAATATTTGCCAAACATCCTTAGGCCAGCGTAATGCAGATGCAATACGCTCAAATGCACAAAAGTAGGAATCAACCTCTGTTTCTCTAAATGGAGGATCAACTGTCACATGTCTGCTGACATCAAAGCTATCTTGATGGAAGAGGGTAGGTGATGTTACCCGAATGGGGGTGGCAGACGCAAGCCGGGGTTCCCGCTCCAACTCCAGAGTTCACCCCTGCAGGTGCATTGCCTCCTGCTCCAACTCTTTGTTCCTTAGCTCCACCTCCTTAATACGGAGCACAAAGTAGAGTTCCGTAAAATGGCAAAATCATCCAATTGAGACTCCATCCTATTAATATGAACAAAAAAACTGGCAACCAGAAGAACACATTATCTGCCACAACTTGAAACGAAAATGCAAACAAAAAAAGGAAATGGATGAGCCCCCAAAACAACAAACAAAAACAACCTTAAGGCGAACAACCTAAACTTACCTACTCAAATTAAAGAAACAAAAAGACATGTTACTAACCTAACTCCTAAACCAAAAACAGGTGAAACCATGGGTTAAACAAAAATGCTACCACACCTACCAAACCGGGCTGGTACATAAACAACAGATCTTAAGACACTTTACAAGGAACAATTCTGTCTGGCAGTCTGGCTAGTAGTGGCAAGGAGAGACCGCAGGAGATGGGGAAGCCATCCTCTTATGCAAGCTGTTGTTATTATTGTGTGTATTATTGGTTGTGCAGTGTGTTGATGGGGGGTGGATGGAACAAAGACATACAAACGTAGAGGTGCAAATTTACACACTGCTAAAAAAACACTTAATTGTCACCAAGTCAGTTAAATATTAGGGATATTGATCAACCCATTTGCGAAGCACAAGTTATTGTGAATCAATTTCAACTACTTTGGTGCAAATGAAAGTGACAACAGGTGCAATGGAGAGGCAGAAGCATGACAACCCCCAAAGGGGAATGGCTTTGCAGCCAATTACTCTCTCCTTATACTTCTTGACTGATTCTTCTCTAGTTTTGTGTTCTACTTGTGTCCTTGTCACTGCTGGTAGCATGAGGTGGTACCTGCAGCCCAATTGGGTTGCAGAGGTACTCAAGTTCCTACTGGATGGCACAGCAATACATTGGGTCGCAAGAAGGTTTGCTGTGTCTCACAGCACAGTCTCAAGAGTAGATAGGAGATATCAGGAGACCGGCCGTTACATGAGGAGAGCTGGACTAGGTCGTAGAAGGGCATCAACACAGCAACAAGACCAGTATCTGCTCCTTTTTGGGGAACAGGAGGAGCACTACCAGAGCCCTACAAAATTGCCTCCAGCAGGCAACTGGTGTGCTTATTTTTTACCAAACTGTCAGAAACAGACTCCACAAGGGTGATATGAGGGCTTAAAGTCCTCTTGTGGGACCTGTGCTCACAGCCCTGTACCCTGCAGCTTGATTGGCATTGGCCAGAGAACACTGGAACTGGCAGGTTTGCTACTGGCGCCCCATTCTCTTCACAGATGAGAGCAGGTTCTCACTGAGCACTTGTGATAGACGTGAAAGAGTCTGGAAATGCTGTGGCAAACGTGATGCTGCCTCTAACATCATCCAGCATCATTGGTTTGGTGGTGGGTCAGTGATAGTTTGGGGAGGCATATCCTTGGAGGGTTGCACAGACCTCCATGTCATAGCCAATGGTACCCTGACTGCTGTTAGGTAACAGGGTGAAATCCCCAGAGCGATTGTCAGACCTTACGCTGTTGCAGTGAGCCCTGGGTTCCTCTTGGTGCAGGACAATGCCTTATGTGGCCAGAGTGTGTAAGCAGTTCCTGGATGAAAAGGCAATGATGCCATTAACTTACGCTCACGTTCTCTAGACCTGAATCCGATTGAGAACTTCTTGGACATTATGTATTGTGTATCCGTTGCCGCCAAGTAGCACCACAGACTATCCACTAGCTTTATGATGCCGTGATCCAGGTCTGGGAGGAGATCCCCAAGGACACCATCAGGAGCATGCCCAGCCAATGTAGATATTACATACAGTAGTGGCCATGCACACTACTGAACAACCTTATGAGATGATCAGCCTGTGATTTCAAATTTTGGTGTGATTTTATATCCAGCTTCAAGGGGTTAATGATTTTGGTTTCCATTGACCCTTCTTACGTTATTTGTTCTCAATGAATTACACAATGCATATCAGTAAAGATTTTCAACGTGAATATTTTGTTCATTGTTGGTTGTTTATAGTATTCAAATTTAGCAACAATCGTTCGTGGTAGGTTGTTGTTGTGAAAGGTGAAGTTATTGAGGGTTTCTGCAGGTAGTTTGAGTTGCATGGTCATGAATTCCTTTTACGGGTCCTCTTGAGTTTGTTCGGAAAAGCCAGTTAAAACCAAGTTGTAGCTCATACTGCGTGCTTTTAATTCCAAAATGTTCACTTTCATGGTTTTGTTCTCTGCATTACAGAGGTGAGTTGGGTTAGATTTTACTTGATATTATGTCACACTACTAAACAACATTATTGTGCTGAAATTATACATATTTTTCTTTATTGCTATTATGTCATGTACTGATACAATACTGGTGGGAATGTCTATTTCATTTCTTTGCCAAATACAAGATTCACTAAACCTTGCTTATTTCTCTCAGGTGTTTCCACAGCTGCTACTCTGTCTTCTCTGTTGAGAGCCAATCCCATAATATGTGGAACAATGTTGCAGTAGAAATATTGCCATGGCACCCAACTCCCTCCTGCCATGGGCAGCTCTTCAATATCGTGTCACCAATAAGGACACTGACTATAAAAGTGTATTGCAATTACACAGAGGTGTTTTGTAGCATTGAGGGAGAGTAGCAGTAAATGACATTCCTAACACTGCTGATTTATCTGCTCCAAAGATAATCCCTATAACTGTGACAATGCACTTAGTCCAATCAAGATCGTGTTATGGGATGCCTCCATGTGACAGCTATGCTCAGTTCCAGCAGTTTATTCACAAATTGTTGACATACTGGTTATTTAACTGTGGGTCTTTTTTTCCAGTGAAAAAGAAAGTGAAATATTTTTATTTGACTCTCCTCTCCCATTTTTCCTCTGTTCTCACTTATGTAATCTCCTCTTAGGTTATATCCTCGTCATGCCAGTGCCATGAACAATCTTGGCACTCTGACACACTGCTCAGAGGAGGCCGAGCACTTCTATAGGAAAGCACTGGACACCAACCCTCAACATAACCGCGCTCTCTTTAACTTGGGCAACCTCCTCAAGTAAGACACACATTCTCACAAACACATCAAAATGCTTTTTGAGAACACATGGTGACAGTATCCAAAATCTGATCATCATTTTGTGAAATATGACAGAAACTGAAGAGGCCTAACACTGCTGTAAACTTTGTAAAAAACTGTTGTAACATTTTATTGTTTTGTAGTGGAAGTACTATTTCGTTAAGTTTTTAAAGAACTCTCCAAAACTGGCAGTAAGGGACAGTCTCAATATTCCTCCAGCAAATTCTTAAGAAAGAACTACCTTTTTCTTCAACCCTGCCCAATGTATGACCACAAAAATATCTTTAATCATTCAATCACCTTCATTTGTTTTGACCAAAAACCAATCGGGACATAGAGACTTTTTTTTTCTTTCATTAACCTAATGTCCATTTTGTCTTGCTCTGGTCCATGACCTAAGGGGTGTTTTTAACAAAGCAAGATAACAAGTTATATCAGTAACTCTATCTAATTTTCAATTTGTCCTGTTTCATGGATGGTTTAAATATATCAGACCAAAGTTACTGTGGAAACTGAACCCCAGCTGGTCAGGCCAGGTCAGTTTTTAGTTCAATCAGTAGAGACTTGATTCATGATTTAACAATGTTTATTTGACAAGTTATGTGAATGTTTTAGTCTTTGGCATTTTAGACCCCTGTGTGATATCATCAGGATTAGAAGAGGGTGAAGCAGAGCATAACCCAGGAATTCCCCCCCCGGGGCTAGACATTGGTGGTGGTTCAATATGTCAATCAAATTTGTTTGTATAGCCCATATCCATGAACATTGTCCCATAGGGCTTAACAAGGTACGACATCCTTTGCCCTTAACCCTCAACAAGAGTAAGAAAAGAAAATAAAAACAATAAAAACAATTAAAAGGGTAAAAACGTAGAAACCTCAGGAAGAGCCACATGTGAGGGATCCCTCTCCCAGGACGGACAAACGAGTGAAAGATGCCGCGTGTAATGCTGCTTGTAATAGGTATATTGTATTGGTCGATCAGATGCCTCCATAATCCACAATCAATCGTCATGATCCACTGAAACTATCGGGATCCATCAGCGTGACCCACGATCGGCTGCCAACACCATACAGGATCATAAATACGATCACGATCAGTTGAGGTTGAGGATCGCGGTGAGGTGATGATGATTCTGCTGAAGACTGGAGGAGATTGGGGTGAAGGTAAGTTAATGCGTGTCACTGAATGACGGCTCACTGCGGAAGAGAGGAGAAGGGATTTAAAGTTTGAAAGCTGCTGAATGATTGGGTGGAAGATACCGTGGCAGATCTGATTGGTCATTTAGTAACGCCCACAATCAGCTGATCAATAAGCAGGTTAAGTCTTCCTGCCTGAACTTACGCTGTGCTTCATTTCAATCACGAGAGACTTGAATCACGATTTAACAATGTTTATTTGACAAGTGCACGGAAGTGATGTGAATGTTGTAGTCTTTGGCATTTTAGAGCCCTGTGTGATATCATCAGGATTAGAAGGGGTTGAAGCAGAGCATCGAACAGGAGTTCACCCAAAAAGAGAAGAGAAGACAAAAAAGGGAAGAAGGTGGATGATTTTGGAGGAGAAGTGAGATTATATTGAGTGGATGTAGTATTCTAGGCAATAGTGAAATAAAGATTCATGCCTTGGTAAGAATAGACAATAATTATAACATTTATCAAATATACTTATTTATGAGATATATAGCGATGATAGCTCTTTATAGAATGCATCTGCAGCCCGACTGATAATGATACAAGACAAAGGTGTGGAGACCAAACAAGTAAGAGATCAAAATTGAGAGCAGAAAAAACAAATAAAATATTTGGCAATGAAACATAAGTGCAGGAGTGATATGGGGTCTAAAGTGTAGAACATGACAAAAGGTCAGCAAGACCGAAATAAGATTAAATGTAATTTAACAAAAAATTAAGGTCCAAGGACCAAACTATAAAAAATGCCAACAGAAATTATTAATTGGAACAGCAAGCAGAACAGAAATGAACTCAGCTTGACAAACACAAATTAAGCTGAGTGCAAGATCTAAATGTAGAACTTAATAAAAGGTCACCAAGGTCCGAGCTTAAATAAAAGGTCATTCGACCAAACAAGAAATTATAAAATTAGAACAGCAACCGCAACAGAAATTAAGTCAGCTTGACAAACAGAAATTAAGGTCTTTCGGACCGAAAGTAAAATACTGTGTGCAGCACATATGTCACAAAGCCCGTATGTGGTCCGAAAACCGTGCAAGGTCACGAAGACAGTGTATGCAATGAGTGAGGGGATTGACCAGGTGTGAAGTTCTGAAGAAAGTGCATGTTTAAATGAGAAGTTACTTACATTGCTAGCATGACCCGCAACAGCACACAGATAATACAAAACCACCACTAGTTATATGCATGACTTACCGAGATCAGGGTTTTAGAGATCTTTGATCCGAAAGGACAGTGTTTATATCAGGCCGGACGTAGGAAGAGGGAGAGAGAATCAGCTAGAGATTTGTAATGCACGTGACGTGCTGTAATAGTGAAGTTGTGAGTGATGCTGACCACATGATGCTTCTCATGAATGGCATGATGCCCTCAAATGAGAAGCGCTCCTTATTAATGATATTGACTACAGCTTGGATGTTACAAAGAACAGAGTGCATTCACATTTCCGGTGCTGGCCCCAGACATAGCATGACACGCGATAGATAGATAGATGGATGGATGGATGGATGGATAGATAGATAGATAGATAGATAGATAGATAGATAGATAGATAGATAGATAGATAGATAGATAGATGGATGTACTTTATTGATCCCAATTTGGGAAGTTATTGTTTCACAACAGCATGTCAAGGGCATTTCACAAAGAGCAAATAACAAAAGGCTAAATACAAGAGACGAGCAAAGAGGCAAGCATGCAGAATTGCAGTGTTTGTTTGAAACATGACTAAAATAAATAAATATGACTATAAGATGTGCAGTAAAAAATTCATATGACTATAATATGTGCAAATAAAAAAAATTCACAGTTATTGCAGGAGTAATTCCAGAGTTTTGGTGTGGATAGAAACTATAAGAGGTGAGAATTGTAGAGTCTTATTGATGTGGGCAGGAAAGAGTTTCTGTATCTTTCCTTGCTCGTGATTGTCCATGATGGATAACAGTTTGTTCAAAGGCCTCCTCTCCACCACCACTTCAAAAGAGTTCGGTTCGCAGCCAATGAGAGAGCCAGCCTTCTTAATCAGCTTGTTAAGTCTGTGTCACCGGCTCTGATGGTGCAACGATGGTGATTCTCACAGTGCAACCAGCCTGGATGGGTGATAGGCGGATGAGTCAAACATACGTGTGGATTTAGATGTTGTCAGAGCCAATCCGCGCATCTCTACTGCATAGACACACACAGACATGTATATTGTTAAATTTGTTTATTAGATATTGTTTTTGAACTTTGTTTGTTTATATCTGTTTATGAACATACAAATATATGTCTCTTTAAGTGTGAATTTTACGAACCTCTACAATGCCAAGAACTACAAATCCTTCAACTTGCTAACTACTGATATGGTGATTTGGGGTTTCATATTAAGTTTATTATTAATCAAAGTTCCAAATTCCTAGTTAGTGATTTTATGAGACTGAATAAGTAAATTGGCTATATTTTCCCTTCCTTTGGGGGGTGGTGCCCAGAGGTAACTTTAATGTCAATTCAATTTGTTACTTGATTTAAATATTTTATTATATATTTTCTGGTGTCTAAATTAATTGTTGATAAATGGATGCCCAAAGGTACAACATTACTGTTACAAAAATTACGATGTCTGTGTCTGAAATAAGTATGAAAACATTACATTAACTTAGACAATAAACGATTATTTGAAAGATTGAGTTTAGTAATAATGATGTGAAGATGACCATGACTGTGATAATGAGAATAAGAATAAGAATAAGAATAAGAATAAGAATAAGAATAAGAATAAGAAGTCCTTTATTAGTACCGCAATTGGGAAATTTGCAATATTACAGCAGCGAAAAGACAAAAGCAGTAATAAGTAGAAATATAAAAGTAATGTATAGGGAAAAAGGACGAAGTTATGGAGGAAAAAATGCTCAAAGTGAGCTAGAGCTGCTGCAACAGGCAGCCACTAGGGAGGCGCCATAGATTCAGAGTGATACCACTGATGCTGTGTTCCAGGTCCCAGGGGAAGGCAAAAGAGGCTGAGGCTCTGCTGATGGACTCCATACACTTCGGTGCCCATTTTGCTGATGCTTACTCCAGTCTGGCATCACTTTATGCTGAACAGGTGAAACATACAGAAAGTGCACTTCCTCTGACATTCACAACATTCTCATAGCCATATTTGGCTTATTTGTCAAAGGAGTATTATGACTCATCACTAATTACTGAAGTAAATTAGCTTTAGCTGTAGATAGTTGATTTGTGTGCAAGTAGCTGTAATACAGTAATGGCACATAGTTAATAACAAGTTAATTTGTACACTTTACAGCTTCTTGAAACAATGGTCTAGGTCATGCCTGTTTTAATTTAACCTGAAATCATTTAATCTGCATTCTCCCACAGAAACGCTTTCCTGAAGCCAATGAAGTGTATCTGAAAGGCATAGAGAACTGTCCAGACAATTCTGACCTGCATAATAATTATGGTGTGTTTCTGGTAGATACAGGTGAGTGGAACCTAGAGACTTTCTGGCCTCTGAAATGGTTGGTCAATACAGGCATAGTGGACAAAAATAGGCAGGATGGTCAAAATACATAAACTAAATTAAGCTTGAACTTATCAATATGATACACTAAAGTCGTTTTCAGACAAGACCCAGAGAATTTGCTACAGAGTATACCCAGACTTTGCTTTTCACACATGCACAATGCAGTGGGAGGTTCTCTGCACAGGCGTGTTCACAATAGTGACAAATCCTCTGCGTCATTCAGGTGAAAGGTGGTGCAGCAGGCAGAGAAGAAAGTAACATATTTATTCCACTGCAGAGATCACATGACACACAGACAGGTTTTACCCTGAGGTCATGTCTGAAAACTTCTTATCACTTCACCTCAACTAATTCTGTTGATCCCAGAGACCACACAGGTCTCATGATCAGTAGGAGCCATTACATTTGGGAAAACATGATCACATAAATAGTTTTTTAAATAGTTTTTTCTCCCATCTGTTTTCACTGTATCCTTTTACATTCATCCATTTGCTTTTTCATCCTTCTTATTTCTCTACAACAGGAGAAGGAGCACGAGCAGCAGCTCACTACTTGCAAGCAGTTCGACTCAAACCAGCACACTATATTGCTATGGTGAACCTGGGCCGCCTTCTCAGATCATCCAATGAGAATGAAGCAGCGGAGTCTTGGTACAAGAGGTGAAGATATGATAAGCAGGACCGGCGTGTGCACTTCTGCCGGTCTAATCGAAGAATACTCAGACCGCTCCTCTTTTTGCAACATACCATACCAGCAACAAGACACCAATGCTAATATGCGATACACAAAGTGCGAGTGCACTAGATCACTAGTGCAATTTAGTGCAACGCTAGTGTGCTCAAAGTGCCAACAGTATTAAAGTGTGCATGATGCATTTTGCGGAACCATATCCAGATCCTCAAACCAAATAATATCAGTGCAATCTGTCCTATACACCACTTTGTTCCGTTTTTTATTGGGATGATTAAGATGACAAAGTTACGATCGTGTATTTAGTTATATGGTGTATCGATGGTGTCGGATCATGAATCCAGATCCTCTGCTGACTTTAACACTGAGTCTTGACTGTGCGGGTCACGTCTCATGTTGTACCAAGCAGTAAAATGTTGACGAATTTTTCATTATGTTTAAATGCAGGCTCATAATCTTTGGAGCGAATCAAACGCATGTACTGATCAGGTCCTAAAAACTTGTGGTAAGTGTTGGTGTTTATGAGTTAAAATGAGAGCAGGTCAGCAAGAGAGTGGAGGAGGACACAGGAAACTCCAGAATGATACAAACCAACCTTCTGATCATTGAACAGCAGGGACCAGAGTGAAATTCTGGTCCCTTGTTTATTTCAACAATTCTTCATCAAAGTCTCTTACCGGCTGCTTCACATGAATGCTCCTCTTATTTAGCTGTGTGTTGCTATGAGCAAGTGTGTGTGTGCGTGTCTATGTGCAGGACACGCACACACACACATTTTCTCTAGCTCCTGGTATTTCACACGATGGCCTATACGATGATGATTAAAAAACTTCACGTTCATAATACGTAAACTGATTCATTCAGTTCAGAGTTCGCCTATATGGACATGCCAGCATTTATGATAAGTAGCAAGTTTTCAGAATCCAACCTTCTTCTCCAGTGGTCTTCACTGGCAGGACAGACAGAGAATCACTTTTACCATGAAACACACAAAACATACAAAATCTTAACTTGTGCAGTTTTTTTGCATTTTGATTGGATATTGATCCATTTTATTGTTTGGCCACTACATCTTAGTCAGAATGAAACCCTGCAGTAGCTGAACTTTAAAGCACAAGTGAGCAGTATTGTTAGAATGGTGCAAAGTTTCCCCCCTTAAACTAAGTATCCAATTTAGGAAAATAATGTAAACCCAAATATACATGTAGAGTTTGTATGATTATAGTGCAATATACGGCGCATCCTGTATTTTAAAAATCATTACATTTTTCACCTCGATTATACTACAAGACCCCACTAATTTCCCCATCCAACTACCATGATGGTTTTCCAGAGGGCCAAAACTGTTAACACCGCAGTGAGTTAGGGAAGGTAGGTTAAGGACAAATAATAATTAAATATAATTATATACTGCCATGCAAGCTTCCAGTTTAATCTTTGAAACTGCATGATGCTTGTATATAGAACAAGGATTTCAACTCGGGGCCCAAGGCCCAAGTGTTCCAGTTAAATATTTTATTAAGAGTCTCTGATCAGACATAGGATCTACTCACAAGACTATTCCAAAGCATTTCACATATGTGTCTGATGTTTGGAGATTCCCATCCCATATCTCCACTAATAGCCAAAACTCAAGTCAATTTATGGACCATAAAAGTTAGAATACTTCTATATTGTTGAGTGTTATAAGTTGGTAAACAACCATGGTGACATGTGACACTGAAATTTCATAAATTCCAGTAGCTTTATTCAATTTACATTGTATACATCTCCTATATAAGAATTTGCATTGAGAAACATATTATGATTATTTACATCCATTACATATTTTAAACTATTTATTTCCTCCAGAACAACACCATCAAATGAATTGATGCACCCAGAAAACAAATCTGCAAAATAATTTCCTCTTTTTATAATACAGCCTCTTAAACACAACTAGACTGACTGCTCTCTAGTCTTACTGGTATTTCCCTAGATCTTCTGAGACCTAGTCTATTAATTTAATTTCAAAATTGTTTGGGATTATAACTTTGATTAAAATAAGATTAAAATATCATTTCACAGTGCATAGCCTCTTATTGAAAAATGTTTTATGTTTCGTACGGAGCTTCCCTGGTGACATAGTAAGGAAAAAAAAATGTTCATGGCTGTAGGGTTTATTATAGCGTGCAAACAAGATAAGTATGTCATGTCCATCAGATATCTAACTTATTTGTGGCAACAGAGGTAAAATAAAAATCCTGGATGAGAGGTGGAAAATTTCACCTAATCACATGATGAAGCTTCCATATGAGGATTTAGTTTAACACACACTGTTTAGAGTGACTGTAAGTAAGCCCACACTGTGATGGAAACATTTGCAATCACTAGTCAATATAATTTCAATTAAAGAGATTGGTGAAGATAATCTTAGGGATTATCTTTAGTAATGAATTTGTATCTATTATTATCGAAGGTTTACCATCTGAAATTAAATCATGAATATTTATTAAGAATGGGCGATAAGTCATTTAATGATTTACCTTTTTGTTCGTTCTCTCTCTCTCTCTCTCTCTCTCTCTCTCTCTCTCTCTCTCTCTCTCTCTCTCTCTCCCTCTCTCTCTCTCTCTCTCTTAGAATCAAGCTATATCTCTTAGCCGTCACCAAAATAACACTAAACTGTTGCATAGTGTGCACTCTCCTTAAGGGAAATTATACAAGTATGAAAGTATGTCGGATTGGTTATATCAATCCCCACCGCTAACACACATAGTTTATCTCAATCTTTCCTGGTTCCCAGATACGCCAGGTGAATCTTGTCACCAAAATACCAAATGCACACCATCAAACTCCTTGGGCACTGGCCATTTAACCATTATTTGCTGTGAGTCAGTGCATAAAGTATGTGACAAACTAAAGCCCCTATGCATGTTATTAAGTGAAACATGTCACCTCACATCCAAGAGGCAATTTCAGAATAAAAATTCCTTCAGGTCCAAATTATTTGGCTGTATCAGATGAGTTTTATTCACTGAGCAGTGGAGACAGCATCACAGCAAGACATCTCGCAACATAGATGCAAGTGTCATGTAGAGGAATAAAGGAACTGGATCCAAGGAAATACATTTTGGAAAATATTTTCTTCTACATTAGTAAAGAACCGATTTATATCTTCTGGCCATGCAATATTATCTCATTCCCACTCCCGATTGACTCATGGCCATGAGTTTCATATCTTTATTAGCCTTATTAACTGTGGCCCTGCTATTTTGTCTGTGTTTTTATTGCACCCAAATTGCTCAATAATGTCCTTTAGTGTGGTGTTATATTGAGTAGAAGACACAAACGTCACATTACACCCTATGCATTAGGAATTTCTGATCTCAAGGAGACTTGCGAACCATGACACTGTTGGTGATAATGAGGGATGGTACATGGAGTTAGAACGTCTGTGAGGGACTTTTAGATGATGGTTCGAGCAGATGACCAGGAATCAAGATTAAAGTTGGTGCAGGGGTGGGGGTGCTTAAATGCTGTAGCACCGTGCTGAAAGGAGAGCTGAATTACAGGCAAGAAAGAGCATTTTAAACTCTCTCACCTTAAGCAGGATTGGCTGAAGGCAAGCATGCCAGGCTGTGATTGGATAAAAAGAGGATAACCTAGTAGTGCTTAGGGTTAGCAGAGACTCTACCAGTGATTTAGAAGGCATGCCGAAGAGGACAGTCTTCCTGACTGAGCTTCATTTCAGGCAGGAAACAATTAAAAATAATGTATTGTCTCTATGCATTTGCAGCACGGGTATTGCGCTCTACAGGGGCCTCCTTGCTGGGGGTCCCCTGCCGGGGGCCTCCTCACCACATGCCACTCCCATTGACTCTGGAAGAACCAAAGGATACAACATATCAATCACTGTACTGTTATGAGTCAAATTTTTATGTCAATCAAACTTAGAACTGTGCTTTAACTGGATCTTCTGTGGTCTCAGCCATGTCAGTGTCATTGTCACCCTTCTTGAACTTTGTGGCACTCACTGCATTAACTGCAGCAGTTACACATTGCCACTCGGTTAATTTTCTCTTATTTGTTATGCCACTGCGGTGGCCACCGAATACCTGCTTTTCTCACCTCCACTTCACTCACAAGCCTCGATTTTGGTGTCTGCTAAGTTGTGCTTGTTGGTCTTCCTCTGTGCCATGAGTCACCGTAAAAATTCAATGATCAGTAGGTTCATTTATATGCATCAGCATTAATGAGGTGCTTTGCATTGACCATTTATGGTTGAAAGTGGGCATGTAGAGGCAGGTTCACTTATGCATGTTTCCAGGTGGAGGGTGATTCATTAAGGAATATTGTCTTCAGGTCTGTGCACATAGTTTTATAAATCATAATCTTTTTTTTTGCCATTTTCACCTTTGTGCGCACATACATTTCTAGTATGAATCCTACAAACTGTTTTATAAATGAGGCCCCTGGCCACTAGATGCTTGCCAGTGAGCTCCCTTCCCAGGTCTGACTCCAGGTTGGAGCCACTGGTTCCCTATTCCAGGCAAGATTAACATAAGTCTGTTACCATTTTTCAACATGGTTTTCTTCATCACTGTCTGACCCTTCCCCTGTGTTTACTTTGCCTTGGGAGACCCTACTGGGGGGCTAGTGCTCCAGACAACACAGCTGTCATGTCACTGTGACACACAAACCCCTTCACCACGATTAGGTAGCGATTCACAGATTGATTAATATGAATCAACAAAAAATAGGAATGAACAAATATGAATATACACAGAAATAAGGAAGTAGGTAAACTAATAAAAGCATAGGAGATCTTCATAAAATCATAACACAAACAGAAATTTTCAACAAACAAGTAAAATACATACTATATGTAAGCCAGAGTGGGGTCAGAAATATCTTCATGATGGCAAGAGGTTAAAGAAAAGACATGGGACAATGGGCAGGTTTAAAAGATATGATGTAGGAGGAGGATGGAATTACTAGCAGGCAAAATATTACACAATTTAGAGCAAAGAGACCAGCAATTGTAACAATGGCAAAGGTCTTCAGCGCTGCATTTAAATCTTCTTGTGAACCAACAGGTCAGGAAGGTATGAGGAAAGGGGGTACACTGGATTCCTGACAGATCAAGTCTCAATGTCATTGTGTGATAGGAAGTCACAGGGTTTATTGGAATTTAGATTTTCATTTTCATCTCATTTGTTTACAATAATGATATCCTGTGATGAATATCTTTTTTATCACTGTATATAGCTTTGTCAATTATTGTGCTGGAGATAAAAAGTCTAACACTGCCCCCCCCCCCCCCTTGATTGAATTTACTTTGCTACTACTGGAGTCTCAATAGTTGATCAATATAATTCACTGGAGATGGTCGAAGTTCAATGCAGTAGAGTTTGTTCTTTCATAAGATGTAAACCCGAGCTGGTTCTGGAACCTGACTGAAGACTCAGCCTCAAACCCTCTGCTTATATTTCCCATCATCGTGTCTGCTATTTCCCATTGGGGAAACCCACCTCCTGATTGGTTCATGGGTCGATTCTAATAGTGATTGTCAGTCCAACTTTGACACCATTATAACTCTTTGGAGTCTTAGAGGGCCTCTGTTTTAAACCTTACTAGATTTCCAAGGCTCTGTTTCTGACTCTATTAGATTCGGGCGATGTCTAACTGCATTTTTAAAAGATGTTTACATTTCTTACACACTGAATATATATGCAACAAATTATACTGTCTTGTGAATGTGTATATTTGCAGAGAGAAATCTGTTCTGCATGGGCTTGACCTGTATGGTGGGTGTTTGTCATCCCTGAGTGTAGCACATAATCAACTGTAACATGCTTAGCTAGATGAGCGCATTTCCTTTCGAGGGAGACTCTCCCTGTGTCTGTTGTTTATTAGACATTTGTCAAAGGCTATGCACAGTTCCAGATGCTTCTCATACACAGTATCAGATGCACACTCAGAATCAGATGTTTTTCAAAGGTTGCGCACAGCACAAGCATTCAAAAGTTTTCTACAACTGCAGATTACAGTTTCAATGCAGATAGAGTGAGTCGGTAGCTGTTGAACCTGTACATGGGTGTAAACCACCTCCATAACAAGCCATCCTCATGACCTTTGACCATTGCCTGCAGGGCGCTGCAGATAACAAGGAAGGTGGACATCCTGACACCGCTTGGAGCACTGTACTACAACACAGGACGATTTGAGGAGGCTCTGCAGGTGTATAAAGAGGCTGCAGCCCTGCAGCCAGACAACACAGACATTTGGCTGGCTCTGGTGAACACATATACACACACACACACACACACACACACACACACACACACACACACACACACACACACACACACACACACACACGCATGTTTCTCTATAGTTTCTCATTGACATAATGCAGTCTCTAGGCCCTTACCCTTAGCTTAACCATCACAACTAACCCTAAAACCAAGTCTTAACCCTCAAACAGCCCATTCAATTCGTGACGACCAGCCAAAATGTCCTCAAAATGTCCTCACCATGATGGCATTAAACCAAAATTTCCCCTTATAAACCATAGATAGAGATGGGCACACACACACACACACACACACACACACACAAACACCCCCCCCCCCCCCCCCCACACACACACACACACAACCCTAATCCATTTGTGTTCCCTTAAACACTTTGACAAACTAAAAAAGCTACTTCTCTTGTTTCAAACATTTTACCAGGCTCAGGTTTTAGCCATGGTCAGCCATACCATAGAAGCAGAGAAGATGACCTTGGACATCATATCCAGAGAAGACAGCTGTATTGAATGTTACAGACTACTGTCTGCCATCTACAGCAAGCGTGGCAACTTTACAGAGGTTTGTTTGTGTGCATGTTGCAGGTGTATGTCTATCTGATGGTGTCTGCTGATGATTTATGAAATAACATAATCTGTGTTCCTAAGACTCTCATAATTTATTTATTCCCAGGGATCTAATCACCTCTGCTTCTTATCAGAAAAGATGGCAATTGCTGGATAGCAGCCCACTCTATTCTATCATCTCCATTACTGTGTAAAGACTCCATTCTTTGAATGTTTCTATGGATTAGCCAAGCAGTATGCTAAGATCATACAATGGAAACCTAATGCCAAGCTAGAATAATAATATATATATATATGTAGCAGCAAGCATGCTGCAGACCTCTAAAGTATTGACTAAAGAATGCAAGCATGCATCCTGTGAGAGGTCATACTGCTGTTGTAAGAGATATCTATATGTAGCAGCAAGCATGCTTCAGACCTGAAATTGATTAAGGAATGCAACCATGCATCCTGCGAAAGGGCATACTACTATTATATGACATGAGTAAGAGTAGCCGCAAGCATGTTACAGATCTCTAAAATGATTGGGTAAGGAATGCAAGCGGGCGAGAGGTCATACTACTGTTATGTGAAATATCTGTGTAGCAGCAAGCATGCTGCTGACCTCTAAAATGATCTAAAGAAATCAGGCATGTGTTCTGCAAAGGGTCATACTACAGTTCAGTCAAGAACACTTGATTTACCCATTTATTGCACAAATGGGAATACAATTATGCTTGGCATAGATGGCTCCATTCCCTGGATTAGCCAAGCAGCATGCTAAGATAAAACAGGGAACACGTGCCAAAAAATTTGCATTTGTTCAAGATGAATACCATTTACGACAACCATGTTTGGACTCAGTGGTAAAAGGTGGAGGCTGGGGTGGTGGAGGCAAGTTGTCAGCAACAGGGTGTGGGTGGCAGTGTAGTCGAGCAGGGATCAATGAGGAGGAAGTCATAATTAAAGGGAACGCTTTGTTGAGAGAATGGGCTGTGATTGGTGAGTGACTGAAGAGCACCCATAAAACTATTAGTAGCTGACAGCTTATGACAGCTGAGCACATGACTCTGTGTCCTGAATGAACTAACGCGATTCTTTATTAAAGAGTGCAGCTGTGGCTGAGGGGTAGAGTGGTCGTCCATGCCGAAGTGTCCTTGGGCAAGATGCTGAACCCTGATTTGCCCCCCATAGAACAACAAAGTGCTGCTAATAGATGCACTGTATGAATGTGTGTGTGAGTGGGTGAATGTAAAACTGTACTGTAAAGTGCTTTGAGTGGTCATCAAGACTAGAAATGCGCTATATAAATACAAAACCATTTACCAAAACCATTAAAGTCAGGAACACTTTGTCATGATTTAACCATTTATTGCACAAATGGGAATACAGTTATGCTTGGCGCGGATGGCTCCATTCCCTGGATTAGCCAAGCAGCATGCTAAAATAAAACAGGGAACACCTGCAAGACCTCCCTAAAAATGGAAACCTACTTCCAGCTATAATAATAATATCTATATGTAGCAGCAAGCATGCTGCAGACCTGAATTTGTTGACTACCATGCATCCTGCGAAAGGGCACACCACTGTCACACCACACTACATGAGTAGTGTAGCAGCAGCATGCTGCATACCTCCAAAACTATTGGCCAAAGAATGCAAGCGTGCATTCTGCGAGAGGTCCAACTACTGTTAAGTGAATTATCTATGTGTAGCAACAAGCATGCTGCTGACCTCTAAACAATCTAAAGAATGCAAGCATGCATTCTGCGAGAGATCATACTACTGTTAAGTGAATGTCTATAGCAGCAAGCATGCTGCAGATATCTAAAATTATTACTAAGGAATGCAGGCATGCATGCTGCAGACCTCAAATTATTTACAAAGCAGATCAATGCACTCAGCCATTCACTACCATCTGAATGCAGCATTTATATGACTGAAAGATTTGCTGTTCATGTATTAGCACTCATGGTCTTTTGAGCTGTCTCTAAGGCAGTGTTAATTTCGTTGACGAAAACTATGACGAAAAATATTCGTTAACGACCTTTTTCCCATGACTAAGACGAGACTAAAACGTGACGAAAACGGATCTTTGAAAATAAAAACTATGACTAAATCTATTTTAACTTTCGTTGACGAGACGAAAATGTTGGTGGTTGACTAACTCAGGGGTTCCCAAACCTTTCAGCCCACGACCCCCAAAATAACGGTGCCAGAGACTGGCGACCCCCACCTACCCTGGATGTGGTATATAATGTTGTGCCCAGCCACGCACACGCACTATTAGGCCTATGCAAACACGGGCATTAATACAACACAAAAGAACAACAGCCTTATAGCCATGATATTATTTTATAGCAATTTAAGAAATAGAATATAACCAGAATACAGGGAAACTCCCTGTATAAACAGCAGGGCTGAGTGAGCACATGCTGTAAGTATAAAAAAGTGCACAGGTGATGTCTGGTGTCTGTATGCAAAATGAGCAGCAGACACCTTATTGCTGCCATGTGCAAAAACTTTAAGGATATTTATTTTAGCCTAAACATTACTTTAATTTCTTAAACTCACTATAGGTGGGCAATATGCATGGAGCAGAGCAAGTCCATTCTCGGCTTTATTTTGGAGACGGCGTCTCGGAGATCATTCTCCACGTTTGGCTGAGTTCTGTATTTATTCTTTGTTTGTCAGGGCTGAGAAAGTCTTTTCGCACAAGTACGCCAGCCTTGTTAACCAGTCAGGGTCAGTGAGGTGGTCAGCGAGCTGGGATCCATGTTCAATCAGAAATATGCGCACCTCGTCCCGCAGTTCATACAGGCGGCTCAGCACATTTCCCCGCAAGAGCAAGTCTGATATTGAGTGGACGTGTTTTTATGTAGTGGACCATTTTTATCGCAATGTCAAGAATATGTTTAAGCTCTGGTTCAAGTGTTTTGCTTGCAAGAGATTCTCTGTGAATAATACAGAGTGTGAAATTTACGTGCGGTGCCACTTGTAAGACTCTCGCTTTCAGTCCTTTCTTTTCCCCAGCATCGCTCCAGCCCTGTCCCGACACACACCAATACAGTTTTCTGAAGATAGTCCCTCTTCTTTTAGTTTTGTAAAAATGTCCTCACCTGTGCACGTCCTCTCCGGAGCGCAGAGCAAAACAGCATTACATTTTCCATCAAAACTGTATCTGATGAAAACAAGCAGCTGGGCAGAGTTTAATATATCTGTGGATTCATCTAACTGTAAAGCATATTTCCCTTTCTTAACTCTATCCACCAGCTGGCACTTTATGTCCTGGGCCATGTCGGTGATGCGCCGGGCAATAGTCCTGTTAGACAGCGGCACTGATTCCAGATCACAGGCTTATTTATCGACAGCAGCAGGTCTATTATGCAATTGTAGACACAACACAGGGGGTCCCTGGGCCTGAGAAGGGAATAAAAGGAGTGTAATGTGGCTATTAAATGTGACTAAAACTAGACTAAAATGTAAACTAGTTTTCGTTGACTAAAACTAGACTAAAATGTTCTGAGTTTTCGTCGACGAAAACTAGACTAAAACTAAGAAGGATAAAAATGACTAAATGTGACTAAAACTAATATGCATTTTCGTCTAAAGACTAAGACTTAATCAAAAATAGCTGCCAAAATTAACACTGCTCTAAGGCCGGGCGAACTCGATGCTCGAAACCTGCTGAAGACGAAAGACCCTTGCCTTTCACAGTGGATTCAGAGACCAGGGCAGCAGTGGTGGTAGCAGCACCGATGCAAAGGGAGTGCTGGGTGTACCGCTGGGTCGGGAGTCTGTGTCATTTGCAGAGTAGGCGAAGGAGAGACGTGAACCCAGATCCTGACATGGCCTTTCCTTTGTCAGTCTGGAACAAGGGTTCATCTTGCTTCACTCGAGGGGCGCAATTGGAGATGGCAGGTTATAGAAGATAGGGGACAGAAAGCAGTGTTTGTTTGTGATATGACAACAGTTGGACCTTTTCCCTCTCTATCAGAGTTTGAGTGCTTAGAGAAGGGGAGGCGCTTATCATTTCTTCCTCAATGTTCTTTATAAGGCCATTGATGAGGAAGCGAATAGAGGAATTCCCGAGCAGGCTACATAAAGAAGGATCTTTGCAAGGGATCTTTTTTTTATCCCAGTGCTGCACACTCCTGAACACAGAGAACCCCCACCCCACACCACTTGACTGAATAAACACTGCACTACTTACATCTTAGGTGGGGTCATTACCTACTATTGGAGGCACTTTATTCCACTATTTATCACTGCATGAAAAGCCGAAATTTGCGCACTGCAAACGCCCCTAATTCCTGGCAGTTAGTGCCTGTTTACAGCCTGTGAAATCCGCGTTCCCCAGTGACATAAATTAATGGAAACATACTCCTGGTAGCGCAGTGGGGTGGCTGGGGAGGGGGGAATGCCCGCCGGGGAGACGCGGAGTAAAGGTGTGATCCAATTAGCATATGCATTGCAGTGAAACCACTGGTGTGAAGTTATCTCACTTCACCATTGGAGGAAACCACAGACCTTTGAAACGAAAAGTCACTCGTGATTGGCTGGTAGATCTGTTGCTATTGGTCACCCTGGGTCATTATAATACATATGTGGGTAAACCACTCCCACACAATAATAATAATTAATATAGTTATTATTACTAATAATTTATTAATGAATATTAATTATTAGTAAGCCTATACCAAAAGCACTGCAGTCATAAGTTCTTAGTGGGACTCTGTCTGAATCTGCTCCAGTGTGTAGAAGTCTATGTTCTGTGAGCTGTGAGATGCAGTGTAGCTTCTAGTCTTGTTTTAAGTGTGGCACACAGGTCGTTGAGCTCCTGGCTGTGGAAGGATGGATCCATGTCATCTGCCATCTATCCCACTTCAATCAGCTGTAAACATAATCAGTACAATCAGCACAGTTCAATGACAACATACACCTATACATGTAAATTAATCAAATCTTACCTTCTTTCTTCTCTGTCGACTCCTGAACTTTTCAATGCTGCTGCAAGAGCTGCAAGGTCCGGTTGGATGTACCGGAAGCTCCTTTATACTGGCTCATAGTATGTCTTACAGGCAGCTGGAAAACAACATGAGTAACATGAGTATATTATTAATAAACGGAAATAGCCTCACTAATTCACCAATGGAAGATCCACAGTAAAAAACACAATTACTACACAGTTACTTACAATGGTGTCATTTTCCACACTGCAAATCCGGACTTGCAGTGAGAGCTTTGGCCAAATGTGCAGTCACTGCCTGTTTTTTTTGGGGGGGGGGGGGTGCTCAGGCTGTGAAAACATGATGAAATAAATCAGATAAAGTAAACTTATACAATGTATTTTATACAGCGCAGCGCGTATCTCCTTTCATCTTACCCTTGCTCCGGTTCATGGCACCTGCCATTTTCCTCAGAAGTGTGAAGACGACGGACAGTTTTCTATAAAATACAACGGGACAAAAAGTCACGTTTATGAAAAAACTTAATGAGGACAAACTCTTAAATTTAAGCAGTTTGTACATATTTAAACATGCATTAGTTCTGCTCAAGCACTCAATGCTCTCTTCTTCTTTTAGCAACTTTCTCGCTAATCCCACAGTTGTTAACACGCTGTTCAGATCTGCGAGTTACTTAGCAGTTAGCAATGGCTTCTCTCTGTAGCTTAGCTCTTACCGTAATTTAGGGATTGTGCGCCAGTCTTTTCCGCTTCGACTCCACCACACTGGGCTGCTTTGCTTTCCAACAGAGTCATCCGCTCCTCCAAAGGTTTAACCTCTGCACCACTGAGTGAAACTATCCTGATTTGCATTTGTAAAGAACACAGTTTTGTCATTTAATGTGAAAGCCTCCCCTAGACCTGGGAGCAGGGGGTTCAACTGCTAAACTTCTCAGGCTTGTAAATCTGCCCGAAACTGGAACCCCACGTCAGTTTCCGGCAGTTCCTGGCAGTTTTCTGTGCTGCCTGCAGATTCCTGTGAACAGTCGTTAACCTGAACTTCCACAGAAATTGACAGGGGCATTAACTGGCATGCAGTGTATGTGGCCATTGCACATTGTAGTTTGTACTGTGTATATAGTATTTTATCTATTTTTATTTATTCATATCATTATAGTGTCTTTAGTGGATGATATGTTTATTCTTTTATTCTATTCTAATGGGCATCTACAGGACGGCTTCAATCAGAATTTCATTGTATTGTTCTGGTGCACTGACAATAAAGTTATCTTATTTTATCTTAAAATCCCTTTGCCTTTTTACATTTTGTTTTGCGTGATACTTAAAAGATCGAAATTTGTATCGACAGTTTCTTTCGATTGTTATTTACGTCTGCCTTTGTTGAGTCACTTTTACTGACCCAACCGGCAGATATAAGTATTCATTTGCAAATCATATTTAGAACTTTATTCATGGTTCTGAGCCTATGTCAAATGAACGCACTTGCAGCTGGATAAGAAAATCCAGGGTTAACTGAGACAGTTGATAACAACTTCGTATTACAGGTTACCCAGGACGTCAGATGTTAGGTTAAGTGAAGCCAGATAACACAACATATCCTGGGTATGCTGAACTTACCTGGTTGTACAGGACCCACACCATTCCTTCAATATTGATGTCTTTTTCAAAATAAACCAGAGAACAAGAAAAATAGATAACAAGATTTATTCAGACATTCAGTCAAAAAAAGGTTTGCAATAATAACAAAGTTATAAAAAATGTAAAGACTAGTCTTGAGGCAGTTTGCAGTTTGTTTAATTAATTAAATTGTACCAAGAATTTGATTTAATAACATTTTTTTATTTTATTTGTATTGCACCAAATAATAACTTACATTATAGCAAGGCATAGTAAGGTCTAGACCTTAAACAATATCGAGAAACCCAACAGTTCCCGCAATGAGCAAGCACTTCGGAGACTTTGAATTCATTAGCAGAACCAGACTCAATGTGGGTGGGCATCTGCCTTAAAAAATAGGCAAGAGAAGAGAAATGGGAGAGATTGGTCAGAGAGAGTAGAGCGTGAGCAGGAACAGTTGCTTAACCTCATCATCATATTTAAGATCTGTCTGACTTTTATGTTATTAATGATAGCAGTACCATTTACTACTACTATAGGTTGCCATCTGCATTTTGCAGCTCTGCAGTCAGCGATACCTGCAGAATATGAGACATAGAAAGCAAGAGAGACAGAGAGAGAGAGAGAGACTATGGAAGTAAAATAAGTAAATGGGGGAGCAGAGAGACTGAGGTTGTGTCTGAAAACACTCACTATTCACTGTCACTAATCACTTTTGTTTATTGTACACTTGTAAAAAAAGATGTTGAATGACAATCTTTGAATGTATTAATAAACCTTTTTGCCACAGTTTGTGCTGCATGATTGGCTGCTCTGCTCGTAAATTTACATTTGTATGACAGGTCAAACAGAATAAATTAATTTGATGGACAGTTGTCACATCTTTGACAAGTAGTGAGTGACTTAATATTTAATAGACCACATTTCACCCCTCAATTGTTTGGTTCTGATACAGTGCTTTTACACATTTTTATTTGGTTTGTATGCATTAATCCTCTCTTGTTTGCTTTTGATTTAATTAATTTGGGTGGTCGGGGGTAGACAGTTTCTATCGGGTATTGGGGGTGACTCCTTTAACAGAAGCGAAGAGAAGCATGATAGACTGTGTCTCTGCCTCCTGGTCTCAATTCTGGACTGTCATTGTTTTGACTGTCTAAAAACCTTAGTCATCTTTGATAGATATGAGAGTCGGCTGTACATGTCATCAAAGGTCACATTAGTCAGGGGTCCAGAGAATACTATCGAGACCAACATTGTCTTTGCATAATTACACACAGAATCAATATTAATTATTGTGACTGCCGACTGAGGTATGTCTTTACTGCCGACATGTAGAACAATCTCACCGTATCCACACTAAGAATCTAACAATAGTTGTGTCAAAATTTGTGGGTAACAATGTAATATCTAAGTAGTTGCTGGATTGTGTTTTAACTTCCTGTTGGGATTGGAATATGGGTCCAAGATACTTTTTTAAGTCTGGGCGTGATACATATGCCAAACTATTTTCATGCATTTTGGTATAACATGCTAAAGGGCCTGCACCCTAAGGGAGCGCTATGGAATCAATTTGGCATGCCCATGCAAGAAAAAACCATTCGAAAAATAATAATTCCTTGAATATCAATGAAGTCCTCACAGCAGTTGCTGGTCAGGCCCTAATAATATAAGATGATTATTGCCCCTTGTCTAGTACAGAGAACAATTAATCCAAAATGTGTCATTAGCACTATGACAAACACTGTTTAGCTGCTGTAGTATTGAGGGGTACAACAATACCATTGTTAAAGTTGACAGTACAATGGACACACATGCACTGGCAACATTATGTCGGCTCAGATCGTAAAACCATGTTTTCCGTTAGTCAAGCTTATTTGCAGAAGATGCTATACAAATGTTTTGAGTGAAGTGATGCACATATTTTGATTTCACCAGCGAAAATTGACAACAAGTACAATTGACAACTGTTGACATGTGCTTTTCATCAAATAAGACTAAACAATCAAAAAAGAGGAGCAAATAGACAAATGAACTAATTACTGATTTAATACTAGAAAGGCAAGAGTAAATCATACTATAATAAGGATTTGAGCTGGAAGAGTTCGAGCTGTGGTTTGTTACTATTATTATTATTTGGTGTCTGCCGCCTCGGCTCAAATCCCCGTGAGCTGGAACGAGCTAGAAACACGAAACTTGGCCCACTGGAATTGATGTGCATCAACTTTCCCTGAAACATGACCTCAATTGGCCACATGGCTGCGTGTAATTAGGCCTCAAAGGTATACAATTTGACAGGCCACGCCCCTCACACCCTCAGTCTGATTGACTTGAAATTTACCAGTAATGTGACATCTACTTTTGGTATAAAGCATTGTGAGACTGAGATTAGCATTTCTATTATAGATGAGTGGGATTGGTCCAAAAAAAATTCGCCCATAGGGGACATCAAAAATCCCCAAAATGTGTACCGCACTAATGACTGAATCGAATATCAGCAAATTTGGTACTAATGCTCTGGGGGCAAGCATGAAACAAAATCTAAAGTGCCATATTGATTAGTGGAAGTGGTCATGGTCATTGTGGGATTTCTTCTAAATATTTTGAGCCAGAAAACATAAAAAATGGCACCTTCATTGGAAATAATGGACAAGTACTGCCCAACAAATAGGAGCCCAATCGGCCACATGGTGGCGCTCTTACATTTGTACAAGTCTGATAGACTTGAAATTTTACACACAAGTCTATCACAATGTGCTCTACAAAAAAGCTTCTTGGAAAATAACTTACTGCAGTGATTTCTGCTAATTTGCATTAATGAAAAACAGTAATGTCACATCTGCTTTTAGTTTTTTTCAACCAACCGACACAAAATTCAGTATATAGCATTGTGAGACTGAGATACACATTTATTTATTAAATAAGCAGGATTGGTCAACAAACATTGCCTCCATTAACCAAAACCTTTTGCCAAGAGTGGGGCTTAGTGGGAAATTGGCCATAACTCATCAACAATTTGTCCAATAATCATAATAATTAGGAGGTATCTTCATAGCATGTTGCAGATTAGGCATCTTTAAGCATTTTGAGTTCTGCCCATTGAGGGTGCCAAAAATGTGTACTGCAATAACAGCTGGAAAGAATTTCACCAAATATTTTACCCATTGACTCTAACTGCGTAATTGTCGCACCGCTCCTTGAATTGAAATGATGACATGAGTTACTGTTCTCACCTCGACTGAAGTAAACCGGCTGAAGTGACTTTGCTCAACTTTGCGAAGCCTGAAACCTCCTTATTGCTTCTTTTCCCTTGAACATTGGCCAATTTAACAGCTTCCTCCTATTGAGAGCATTAAGGCCCGAACCTTGCGGCTATATTTTTATTTCTGTTTCCATTACATTAATGTATTAATATATTATCATAGTGTGAATGAAAGTTTTAGACATTTTCTTTCAGATGAAACCCTGTTGGGTTCAAGCTCACCTGAGAGAAAGTAAAAAAACAAACATAAAAATATACCCCAAAGCAGTAAGTAGGCTGATTTTCATATCATTAGAATAAAGCAGGTACAACACTTTTATTCAATTCCTACTGTATATTGATATCAGATATCACAAATCCACAATGAGGTTTGTAAACAAGTCCTATACTAAATGAAAATAAATAGAATAAAAAAAGAAGATCCCAAATAAATTGTGTGATATGCTATATGGGAGAGTATCTGCGAGAAAGTGCATTTACTTTCTCGCAAAACAAAAAGAACAACCAACGAAATTAAGAGAAGATGGCAGGACATAAGAAAAAATAGGTCATAATAAAACCTCAGCAAATAAAACAGGTAGGGGGCCAGTGGAAGAGATGTCTCTGACCAATATTGTGCAGGAGGTGAGAGCTTTGTCCTCTGTGGCATGAGCACTCAGGTGCGACACTTGGGCCATTGTAGCGCACACAGAGCGCACACCAGGCAGCTGGTCAGCGCTGTATCTAGTGTGGTGATGGCCATCAGTTTCCTGGCAAGACAGGGATTATTTTTGCTTCTGTACAGTGCGTAACGCTGTGCCAATTAGCACCCACCTTTCAAACTTACTAAATATAAATGCAGTCACAACCACAGCAATTTTTCTCAGGCTTTGTAAATCACAATGCATCTGCTAAATTAAAGTATTTGCATCTACCCCTCCCAATATTTTGTGCACTTGGGTAGAAACGACATTGCATATTCATTAAGGCAAACATACTAAATGGACAGTGAATGTTATTCTGCACGCAATCCTCAATGCAAACCGTTAGTAGATCAGCTTGCATGTTGTTTTGCGGGTGAAAACAAGTTTGCACAAGTTTTTACACGCTCAAACCCTTGGTAGATCAGGCCCTAAATCTTTAAACTAAAGAAAATAAATTTCTATTGACATGTAAAGTGTTCATTGCATACAATATTTTTGCTGACCTTCTTTGCATCACCCACAGTGAATGAGTTATGAGTATAGAAACGTAAAGCGATGCAGACAGTCTGTGGTACTATGAGCTCCTACGGGTTGGTTATGTTTGCTAACCAATGAAAATTCCCTCCAACGAGAATCCATATCTTTCATAAAGATACTCATCAGAGTTGGTAAAAGGATTTTGTCAGTCTCTGAAGACCCTTGCCCTCCTCAGAGACCCTCTAACAATCCATGAACCAAGCTCCGCGGGATCCTCTAAGAACATTACATTACATTACATTTCATTTAGCTTTTATCCAAAGCGACTTACAATTAGTGCATTCAACCATGAAGGTACAAACCCAGAACAACAAGAATCAAGCAAGTACAATTTTCTTCAAGAAAGCCAAACTAGAAAGCTCTATATGTAAGTGCCATAGAAGTGCTACTAGATATATATTTATATTTTTTTTATATATTTTTTTTTTTTATCCAAGGTATAGTCGGAAGAGATGTGTCTTTAGTCTGCAGCAGAAGATGTGTAGACTTTCTGCTGTCCTGATGTCATTGGGGAGCTCTATTCACCATTTAGGAGCCAGAACAGCAAAAAGTGGGGATTTTGATGAGTGGTTAGCTCGCAGTGAGGGAGCAGCAAGCCGATTGGCAGATGCAGAGCAGAGGGGATGGGCTGGGGTAGGAGGTTTGACCATATCCTGGATGTAGGCTGGGCCAGATCCATTCGCATTACGGTAGGCAAGTACTAATGTTTTGAAATGGATGCGGGGAACCATGCGCCGCCTTCTGAGTGAGAAGGGGAGGTATTCTCCTAATGTTGTGTAGCATGTTTCTACAGGAACGGGTTGTTGCAGTAATGTTTGCAGTAAGGGAGAGTTGACTGTCAACGGTGATGTCACTTTTCAAAGGAATTGATTGGTCAGTGGGTAGTGCTGTTGTACTGGCTGATCTGTAATCTCCAATTTAGCCGTTCAGCATAAATTACCATGGGGATTTACCCCAATAAGAAGTGAACGAGCTTCGTAGGACTGAAAACCCTGAGTTAAACCTGAAGATACCCGGATAAGCGAAATGCTGCTTCATAGTACAGGCCCCTGGGCATCTCCTATGATATCTAATATTTTCCTGTTCTTGGATATTGAGTGAAGCACTGGGCATTGTCTGCATGTTTTACTTCTCACATAAGAAATGAAAGATAGTAATTCACAGTAATTCTTCAGAATACATAGGATATCAAAATTTCTCATGATAAATTTTCTTGTTTAGAATTTTGACCTCCTGCATGTTCATTATTCTTTGTTCTTCTACTGGATCTCTATCCTCCTCCTTTTTCTGCCTGACTACTCTGCTCTAAATCAGTTCAGACCTTTTCCTTTCTTCATTTTCAGCTCCTTCGTGCCTTCCCCCTTCCTACTCGCCTTCATTGTTCAAAATATTTGCTGGTTTTTACAGAGCCCTATGTAATTTCTGTTGTAAACCATTAGTGACTCTCAGTAGGTTAGCAAGAAAGTACGCTCAAATGTGTATGGTTATCTATGTGTTTTGATGTGTTGGCTCTGTATTTATGTGTGCTTTCACTGTGTGTGTACATGCCAGGCCCTGGATGCTCTGGATAGGGCCCTGCAGCAGAATCCCAGTGATCTGACAGTAAGAGCAGAGCTGTATTTCTCCAAAGGAAACCAGCTCAGAGAGATGAACCAGCTGGACCGGGCCTTTGAGGTATTACGCTATCTTCCACACTCTCTTTTACTTTTCTTCTCTTACCCACTGCCTTTTTCCCCACTATGTCTCCTATTGTTGCTCCAAGCAAGTAAATATTTTCTATAGTCTGTGGCTACAGATCAGCACTCTAGCTCCCTGGTTGATGTATTCTGCAAAGAAAACAGTAATGTTCGCAAACATGGCCAGGAGCAAATGAAATGCCTTAAAAGAAAAAGAATTTGACATATTTTCCACAAAGCCTTTATTGTATTCCTTATTGAGCTGTCAGTGATTTGAAACATGAAATTATAAACTACTGTCACATTGTGTTTAATAAAAAGCCATAAACACACAATAAAAGTGGGAGCTAATTTATTTAAAAACTGGTGTTTATTCCTGTCATTTCAGTGTAAAACTATTCACAGGTTGTCAGTTGGTCTGACCAAATTGGTTGAGTTAACAGTTAATTCTGCTCTCTGACCTAACAAACTTGACTTGATGTTGGCAAAATGGCGCTGCAGATGGCTGCCTCGTTGTGTTAGTGTGCACAGTTTTTTCTTGTTTTGTTTGTTAATTCAATGTTTTGTTACAGTCTATAGAGCTCAGGAACATCAGAGGAACAACTCCACTGGATTTCTCACTTTTCTTACCTCATCTGTAGATTTCCTGGACATTTTGGTTAAATGTGCACTTGCCTTTGTCCATGCAATGAAACGCCAGAGAAGAGGGAAACGTGCCGGTGTATCTCTGCTGGCACACTGTTACCAGGAATACCTTTTTCCCCTCATGTGTACACTGTACAATAAGCTGAAAGAACGTCAGTTGATGGTTGGAAAAAACTACTTTTCTTCATTTTCTGCTTCATACTTCACTATATGGTTCAATACTGAACTCTGCACTTCAGTTGGCAGACTTCCAACTCTTAAGAGCAGAGCAGAATTTTGTAAGGTCTTGACCAAACTATGTAAAGTGTGTCTATAACGCCATCCCCTGTGACTTCATTCTCAATGAGCTGCCACCCACCAGCTCCACCTTCCCCAGCTCAATAGCTCTCCCTAAGGGTGCACAACATTTCCCACCTCCCTCTCTACCAAAGTGTCATCTTTCACCATCCTGGAGAGTAATGTCAACAGACTTTTCAAGAAACAGAAAGCCCCACAAAGCCAGATTTTGTCTCTCCATCCATCCTGAACACTGTGTTGTTCAGCTGTCTCCAGTGTTCACCTACATCTTTGGAGATATGTCATGTTTCAGCCTGCTTCAGACCGCCACCATCATCTCTGTCCCATAAAAACAAAGCACAATGGGACTTATTGACTACAATGCTGTTGTCATGACATCTGTAGTTATGACTACCTTTGAGCACCTTGTTCTGTCACACCTCAGATCTGTCCTAGACTTACACCTGGACCACCTGCTGTTCGCCTACAGACCTGATATGTCTGTTGACAATGTTTTAAACATTGTTCTCCAATTAGGCCAGGATACGGTTTGTGGACTTCAACCAGGAATACTTTTTTCCCCTCATGTGTACACTGTACAACACACTTCAACAGTATGTGCCTGACTCCACTTCCAGGTGGATCACAGACTTTTAGGAATGTAAAACTGTGGAAACATGACTCTGGTTGCTGGACCATCAGCACTTGCTCCCCCAAAGGCTGAGTTCTTTCTCCCTGTGGTGGTAATTCGTGAGAAGTGAAATAATGTTAGACTGGTGAAACAAAGTTGTCTTTGTAAGTTTTATTTTAAGTAACATTAAGAGTTGCAAAGAAAATCTTAATTGTCTTCCTTATTAGAAGCCGACACCGGCAGATCACTGATGTAGTATGTGCTTCAGCTGGTCCATAACAGAGCAATTGTGTTCAGTCATCTGTCCATCGCTTCAAAGGCGCACAGCAAACACAGGAACCACACCATTAATAGTATTTGCATGGCAAACGATAATAAAAAAAATATACACTATACAATGTAGAGTTAACCATAAAGCATGCATAAACAATGTGGCATTCTTAGAATTTACCATAAATCACACTTCCTACAAGTGATATTTTGCATTATATGACATATGCGGATGGATTGCAGCATTTAAAGCCTACCAAACAAGTTAGCTTGTGAATGTGACAGAGATACAGAAACATCAGCAACCTCTTCTGTCCAATAAATACAGTATTTCTACTGCAACTGACTTTCTGTTGCAAACTTCCACCTATTTCGCATCTGGCCCTACTGACATGTGCACCGTGCAGTGCAATGAATCAGATGTCATGAAACTTTCTGCCTTTGTACTGTGAGCACACACAAATGAGAAAATGGTGCACTGTCATTGAGACTGAAGAAATGACCACTAATGAATGTAGAGTAATGCATCTGGACTATATTTAAGAAACTATCTGGCCACAGGCATTTTAGAAACCTTTAAACCATCTGGGTGTGATCAAAACTATGGAAAAATGCACATATGGTCTCTGCCCATCAGATTGACTGGGCAGTGATAGGACAATATGAATGAGGGTTTTATAGTTAAATTAAGTGTGCATGATAGTGGTGTGGTGTAGGGCTCCATAATTGGAACACTTCCTGCAGCCACAGTTGCACACGTTCTACCACACATTTTGGGTGGTTTTGGCAAAGCAGATGATTTTAGGACAGACAATGTCCCACCTATCTTTTCCATGGTACATGGTTAACTGGGCGCAGTCAAGCTTTTTCTATAGCATGTTTTTCCTGTTTTGATCTCGCTGGTACAGCTGATCTTCTGCAAGGATGCTCTCTTCCATGTTATCCAATTTTCCCAGGTAATGTTCCTTGAGATTGCAGTTCATAGGCCTCCAGTGGGGATGCTCCCATTGGACGGTATTCTTGTGACAAATGGTTCCAGCTAGGCCCTCTACTGGGTTGGACACATGAACCAAAGCTTCCACAATATCTTGTTCAGACCATGGTAGGATAGGGCTGTCAGTCCCAGGCACTTCCAGCATCAGGTACAGCTGAACCTCACTCTTGCTTCGCTAACATATTTATTGCTTCATGTTTCCCCTTTAGTCTCTCTAATCAGCGTAGAGTCACCTGTTACCGCTTCGTCAATGTCTGTCAACAGTGCTGAAGCTGAGGGCATGTCGATCGTGGTGCTGGAGCATAGCGAGGAGGAGGGATGGAGTCCAAGTCAGGATCCATCTGGAATGGATTTCTTGATTTATTTTTTCGAATAAAACAGGGTACATTGTGTTAGCTGGTGGTTTACAATTCTGTCTCAATCTTCTCTTTTCTCTATTCTCTGCTTCTTGTCTGCACATACCATGTTACTGTGGCTCCATCCTTTTCTTGAGTTTGTACCAGCTTGAGGAGTGATTCACAAACTGAGTCATTGCATCTGGTTTCTTATCCCTCTGTATAAGGAATATTATGGCTGACCTTTTGACCTCTGAGTCTTCCTCTTGAAGCCTGGTCTGCAGAGTTCACATACCTACACTGAGGCTTTGTAGGTTTTTTAATGAGGTAGACTCTGTTAGCCACAAAGGTTTAATATCAAGCAGCATCATTTTCAATATACTTCTGTCCAAAAGATTGATTGATCCAGCCTTAGCTGTAGTTTGAACCAACGAATATTGTCCATTTTCAGTTCTATCACAGCTACTGTCAATTCCATCTTGGGGACAGTGACTTGCTTGAGGGGTGCCACTCGTTTTTGGTCCTTTTCCTTGGCCAACATGATGTAAGATACTGTAAAATAACCCTCCGTTCTGACATCAGAGAAGTGGTCCTGACTTAATGACACCAAATCCTGCAGGTTTGATACATCTGTTGACACTGAACGATGACAGCATTTGCAGGGCTGCCAACCACTTTTCCCATCTCTTTGCTTGTTCTTCTGACACCTCTTCATCCCATGCCTTTTTGTCTTTGCTCTCTTAAAAGGAGCTTGGTGGGAAGGATGAAAAGCGCCAGGAAACCTTGAGGGTTTTAGGCTGAACTTATTGTTGACAAGATTCCTTTTCTTGTACAAGGCTTCTCTTGCACTTAAATTTTGAGCTTAAAGGTGTCAAACTGTGTGCACCACTGGACACCTAAAGCCCTCTGCATGGGAGCCGATCTTTTTCAAGGTTGAGGTCTTTAACCTCTGAAGCCCTCTCTACTTCTCGACTTTATCAATGCTTTTGAGTTGCTTGTCCATTTAGTCAAGCAAAATCCTACACTGAGGCCTCAATGTCCTCAAGGCCTTAGCGAGAATAAAAGCATGTTGGTCTGATGACACTGAGCAACATAAAAGTTGTTTAAGACAATCAGTGGTGGTTCTCTCCATTCTGTCTTCAGCTCTCCTTTCTAGGGCCTATGAGGCGCCGCTATGGGAGGAAGTTGCTCCGAACAAGTGTACACACATCCTGTATTCTACTGGCTCAGACTTCAGATTGAGAGGCCGAGAGAGTATACCACTGAGGTGAATGAAAGATTTGTTATTGTGGTTATTATGGTGATTTGATGATTGAGAACAGGTGTGGAAATAGTGCCAGGTGTCAGGAGTGGAGATAGCTCCCATGACACACACACACACACAGGGAAGGAGGAGACAAGGAGGGGAACACAGAAAACAGGGAAACATTAATGTAACAGCATAAGTTGTGACAGAAAACCACTCTTAATTTCTTATTTTTAGGATGGTATATGGAATTCCATGATGGGGTATGAACCATACTCTCACATTGCTGCTGTGTAGCTGCTCCTCTGGAACTCTGGTGGCATTTCCTTTCTCAAGTAGCTCTGTCATAATCCAATTTACCCTATGTGGAAGCCAGGTTTCTTGTGAAACTTCCTTTGTATGCTTGTAAGACATTGTTCAGCCAGATGTCTGTTGTCTTTAAGTGGCAGTCCTATGCAGTAATGACCATTTACTATCTGAGTAGACTCAAGGAACTGACGATCTTCCTGGGACATCTCAGCCTTATCATCATAACTTCATTCTGGGAAGTCTGCATTTACAGTTGAGTCAACAGGTTTTCCACATTAGACAATGAAATGCAATCGACTGATTCACCATTTCTTGGTTAGCTGAAGTGGTTGTGATTCTTCTGAGTGGAACATTAATGAACCACCTGAAAGGTGTCTTCACTGCATATGGTCCATCAGCTCTGCTGTTTATTATATGCAAAGGTTCAGTAGGTTTGTATACATCAGCACCAATAATCAAGCTCACTTCTGCTTCAGTATACCATATGCAAACTTCATGCCGGTAACGCCACTGTTCTACATATTTCTGCAAAACTGCTGCTCTTGGGGTTACCTCTCTTCTTTGGTTTCCTTTTTCCTTTTATGCCGACATCTAAGATATCTCCAAACAATGGATCATTGCTGACTTTTGCTTGCAAGTTGATAAAATCCACCAGACCTGAGAAGCTCAGGTTTTGGTCCACACTCAGATTTCTAGCTGAGGACTAATTAAATGGTGCTAGTTCACCTGGGTTTGCGTCATTTGTGCCTGAGGTGGAACCAAAGACAATTACTTCAGATTTGGCGAGGTTTATTTGGAGAAAGATACCTGCAGAATATGAGAGAGAGAGACAGAGAGACAGAGATAAAGAGAGAGAGAGAGAGAGAGAGAGAGAGAGACAGAGATAAAGAGAGAGAGAGAGAGAGAGAGAGAGAGAGAGGTCATGCTCTAATGAGCTTCTGAAACTTTTGTTGTGAAACTGGAATAAATACCATTTATAGTGAGATAAATCACAGAATTCAGGCTTAGTTGCCATCCCTAAAGTCTCTAAAAGTAGAGTAGGAGCCAGAGCTTTCAAATATCAAGCTCCTCTCCTGTGGAATCATCTCGCACTTTCAGTTCAGGAGGCAGACACTGTCTGTACCTTTAAGAGTAGGCTGAAAACCTTCCTTTACGATAAAGCTTATAGTTAGAGCCGGTTCAGTCTTGTCTTAGTCCTCAATGCAAGGACAGGATGAGAACCTGACACACTCAGCACACAGGGAGACAAAAACCTACCAGAAGGTAGAAACACCCCCTCTCCAATATGCCCCCCCAGACAAAACTACGACAAAGTAACAAACAAACGTGTCACAGCTCTTACAGCTCTGTCATTCACTGGGCCTGTACATAGTCAACAGTAGGCTTCGAGGGAACTTACTACAGTAGGTACACTTACAGCCCATCTCTGGGTAACAGTACAATAGATTACTCACTGACCTCAGACTGGTGTCTCTCAGAGCGTTCACTGTTCACAGAAAACCAGAATATACATCTTCAGTATGGTGAAACATTAAAACAGTATAAAAATATAGTGAGGAAAAGAAAGAACCATGTTAGAAACCAGCTACATGCCTTTGAGGAATCCATTAAAAATAACGACTTCTGGAAATGTGGAACACTCTAAACAAACAAAAACATGAGGACCTACCCATCCAAAATGGAGATGTATGGGTAAATCACCTCTCCAATCTCTTTGGCCCAATAGAAAAGAATGAACAGCAAAAACACATGAAAGATAAACTACAAACTTTAGAATCAACCATAAAAGACTATCAGAACCCCCTAGACCCCCAATTACATTAAAAGAACTACACAGCAAAATAAAATCACTCAAAACCAAGAAGGCCAGGGGTGTTGACGGCATCCTTAATCAGATGGTAAAAATTCACAGACCTCGAATTCCAATTGGCTATACTAAAACTCTTTAACATCGTTCTTAGCTCTGGGATTTGGAACCAAGGACTGATAATGCCACTCCACAAAAGTGAAGACAAATTTGACCCCAATAACTACCGTGGGATCTGTAGTAATAGCAACCTTGGGAAAATCCTTTGTGGGATTATAAACCACAGACTCCTACAACCTCTTATTGAAAATAATGTCCTCAGCAAATCCCAAATGATCAAACAACAGACCATATCTTCACCCTCAGCACCCTAATTGACAACCAAATGAATGGAAACAAAAGCAAATTATTCTCCTGCTTTGTTGACTTCAAAAAAGCCTTCCATTCAATTTAGCACAAGGGTCTGCTGTATAAACTGTTAGAAAGGGATGTTGGGGGATAAACATATGACATCATTAAATCAATGTACACAAACAACAAGTGTGCTGTCAAGTTTGACAAAAAACACACAGACCTTTTTCCCTAAAGCTGGTGGGTCAGACAAGGATGCAGCTTGACTCCTACCCTCAACTTCTACATCAGGGGTGTCAAACTCATTTTCACCAAGGGCCACATCAGCATAATGGTTGGCCTCTTAGGGCCAGATTAACATTATGAATGTAACAAAATGCAATATAATTTAAAATGAATGAAACTACAACTTATTATATTGTTAGATAACTGTTTCTGTATTTATTATGTATTCAAGTCAAGGGGGGTCGGACTATGGCACAACCAACATATGACAGAAGCAGCATTTTACAAAACAATGAGGTAATGCTGCCTGTCCTTGAACACAAGTAGATCCCTCCTCATCCTGAGACGCCATCTCACACATCCTCATTCATAGATCATGTTCTGGAAATAACAGACACAAAACAAAATGCAAGCACAATCATTAATTTGTACACATATTCTACTGTTCTTAGTCATGGTAAATAAAACGCATTTATGAAATAAAAGTAAAAACCAAGTGGAAAAAAGGGATTTTTGAAAATGCTTACCTATTTTTTCTGGCCGGATGTCTGACACCGTTTTCCCTTGGTCAGGGTGTCAATGTCTGGTTTTAGGTCTTGTGCTGAGGCAATCCGCAAAACATCACCGATGTACAATGCAGGTTGTCATCGGTGATGCGTGATCTGTGCTTGGTCTTGTTTAAATTCATTATTGAAAACATCTGTTCACACAGATGGGTGCTCCCAAACATGGACAGAACACGAGCAGCATGAAGTCGGAGCTGTGTTTTCGTTTGCTCTGCATGAAAAAAGCAATTTCTTCTCTAACCTCAAAAAATCGTTTGAGGACTTTGCTCCTGCTCAGCCACCTTACTTCTGTATGGTACGGCACATCTCCGTGCTCCGAGCCCATCTTCTGCAAGAGCAGCTGGAACTGCCGGTGATTCAGGCCACGCGCCCGAATAAAGTTCACTGTGGTCATGACTGTGGTCATTATATTATCCAGCTCCAGAACCTTTCCACACAGAGCTTCTTGATGGATAATGCAATGATAGGCTATCAGGGGCGTGTGACAGTTTTTTGCAATTTCTCCTTCACTCGTCCAACCAAGCCTGATTTTCCTCCACGCATCACAGGTGCTCCATCTGTAGTTAGTCCCACCAACTTTTCCCATGGCAATTTATGTTTACTTCTCCACTGCCTCAAAAATGTCCCGACCCATTTCTCATTTCCACCTGTGTATTGAACGCATAGCTAGGCTACTGGTGAGCTACCGTTACCTTGGCGGATGCATCAAAATGCATTGTGGGAGATGTAGTTTACGGTCAACGTGCGCTTTTAAGCAGCATACAGTGAACTTATTTTAAGACAATAATGCACCAGCTCTCGGGCCTTGAGATTGACACATGTGATCTACATCAATAAACTGGCAAGGGCGTTAGAACAGTCTGCAGCGCCGGGCATCAGTCTAGCTGCAGACTGTTCTAACGGCAGAAATCAAATGCCTACTGTTTGCAGATGATCTGGTGCTGCTGTCTCCAACCAAAGAAAGCATACAACGGCACCTTGACCTGCACCAATTTTCACAGACCTGGGCCTTGACAGTGAACCTAACAAAAACTAAAATTATGATATTCCAAAAAAGATCCAGCCTCTACCCCACAAATACAAATTATTTTTAGATACTATTGCTCTAGAACAAACAAAAACCTATACCTACCTCGGCCTAAACATCAGTACTACAGGTAACTTTAACAAAGCTGTGAATGACCTGAGAGAAGAGCTTTTTACACCATCAAAAAGAACATCAAGTTGGACATCCCAATTCTAATCTGATTTAAAATATTGGACTCTGTGATAGAACCAATTTCTCTTTATGGCTGCAAGGTCTGGGGTCCACTCACCAACCGAGATTTTACAAAATGGGATAAACACCAAATTGAGATTCTGCATGCAAAATTCTGCAAATCCATTCTCAGAGTCCAGCGGAAAACTCCAAATAATGCATGCAGAGCAGAATTAGGACAATACCCACTCATTATAAGAATACAAAAGAGAGCATCTAAATGATTTAATCACCAAAAAGAAAGTGACCCTGACACACTCCATCAAAAAGTCCTCACCTATAGAGAGACCCAAGAGAAGCCCCCTCAGCCAGCTGGTTCTGGGAATCTGTTCACAAACACAAACAGAGCCCCCAGACTAAACCAAATTATAAGAAAAGAAAAAGAAAACTATTTGACACATTGGAAAGAATCAACAAAAAACCACAACAAATTGGAATGTTACTTGCTCCTAAACAGAGGATACTCAGTGGCGGATTACCTGACCATGTCTACAGTACAGACTCAGTGACCACAGCCTGGCCCGTGGAGAGAGGCCGCCACAGGCAGACCTGACCTAACCCTAACCCAGGGACCCAATTACAAGTTCAAAAGCATTGAAAAGGGACAATTTCACAAAATGTCTCTTTATGATATGATGAGGCTTGATCATTAAAGGCTTTGTAGGTAAAGGGCAGGATTTGGAATTATATTCTGAATTTCACATCAAGCCAATATAAAGAGGCTAATGTGGGAGTAAAATAGGGCAAAACTTGATTAGTAATAGTTGTATGGGAGTCTTTTTCTATTTTCTTACAATGCTTACAGCTCACGCTGCAGCATTTTAGGTTGGTGGTAGACTTTTCACAGACTTATTGATACACCCACGTCAGTGTGAACAATGTGGCGCAGGAGGCAGAGAGGGTCGTCCACTAACCAAAAGGTCAGTGGTGCTATCCTCCAAATCGATTTCAAAGTGGTCTTGGGCTTTGCCACTGAAAGCTTTGTATGATAAATATGTGATAATAAAAAGTGCTGCATGTAGTGTTGTATGAATGTATGTGTGAATGGGTGATTGCAACTTGTAAAGCACATTGATAGATATAGCCATTTACATCATAAATAATACAATTATATAATAAGTTTAAAATTTTCATTTTATAGCACAGGTGGAGGCTGTTCTGGAGACTTGATTTTATAAGAGTCATAGAACATGTCCTGGTTGTTATAGAAGTTTTCTGGAAGCTGGTGAAATGTTGACTTGATGCATCAAAAAGACCAGAAGCTGGAAGCAATTGTCACCCCATGACTGAATATGTCTCATACAGCATCCTCATGTTACACATAGGTGTTGCCTTTCCTTCTGGATAGTTAAGCCTAAAGTATGCAATCCTAATCATGTTGTGTCCTTATGTCTTACCATTATATTAGATGTTATTTAGCTGATGCTTTTATCCAAATTACAATTAGGCCATTTTTTGGGGGCATGGACTGGGATTTGAGCCGATGACCTTCTGGTTGGAGGACAACTGCTCTATCCCATCAACTGCTCTACAACTGCTCTACCCCATCAGCCACAGCTTGCCAGCTTGCCACTGGTGTAATACGCTAAAGAGTTGGAGTTTGGTGCCTCTTTGTCTGGGGCTGAATTGGATTTGAAATTCCCTGAGCTCAGACACTACAATGTACTGCTAGTTGGCCCTTTATCTATAACCTGACCATGGGTACTGCTTGAAGAGAAGGGAGGATATGTGGAATAAGACCAAATTCTATTCTATTCTCCTAATGGTCAACAGATATAATGTGCGAGGATGGTCAAAGCTTCCTCAACACTGGTCAAAAATAGAAGCAACATGCCTTACAGTACAACTGGAGGCCAAGGTAATGTCACCCAATTGTCAATTTATTTCTGCAATGTTCTCACCCTGACAATCTGACAAATGATTTCCATGTAATAATAATTTCACTTCTTTGCACTCTCTGACAACCGTCTTTTCACTCTGCCTTTGAATTGGATAGTTTGGAACAAGTGTCAACACTGTAAACAGCACATTGTATGAGCTAAATTTGATCGAGCATTGTCTAAGGCTTATTTACTGAAAGTCAGCATCACAAACTCTGAAATCTGTGGGTGTTAATTTGGTAGAATGTGTCACTACTGACTTGAATCATAGAAAGTGAAGGATCCACAAGTTATGGAGCTTCAAATCCATAAACTGGAGAAATAATGGTGTACATTGCAAGCTTACATCTAAATCAAAAATACAAACAAGTAAGTATTACATATTTATTTGTGCTGCTGTGGCTCAGGATGTCCAGCTGGTTGTCTACTAACTTTTAAGTAACTGGTTCGATCTCCATCTCCTCCAGTTTTCCAATAGTCACTTAATCAACACACCAATTCATCCCTAATGCCAAGATTTAGTATAACTTTGTTGAGAAGCTATCTTTAGCTTAATACTGTTACATTATATATGGAGTTGCTGTAATAAAATGGTATCACTGTCATCAGTAAGTCTTTAGATTTAATTTCAGTGACAACTTCTTTTGTTTTTTCTCCCATTAGAGCTACAAACTAGCGGTTGAACTCAAACCTGACCGGTCCCAGGCCTGGATGAATATGGGAGGGATTCAACACATTAAGGTAGTGCTTAGCTACCCCCTAAGAAATAATTATTTATGTTAACAGAAAAGTTGTTTTTTGTAGAATGAATATAATTCTTATAGGCCTATATATGTTCAGACCGAAACACACACAGAGAGGAAGATTATGACAGTTTTATCATGGGGTGTAAAAGTGTGATACCACTTTCCCTTCAGATTTCTGCACCCTGTGTAGATAGATTGTATAAAGCAATTTTTTTAAATATGTCAAAATAAATTGTAAAATATAGCCCAGGACATAAATGAAACCAATCAAATAAATTTTGTGAAAAACAAGCAGACACTGGAAAATCTAAAGGTCCTTTACCTCACTGACCATATGCTAAGATGTACCTTTTTCAGCATCACATTGAATTGTACACTGTAATCCTAATTCAAGTTTGCCAAATTTACTGTCCCTGCTTCACAGAAGTTGGCTCCTACCCTTGCTACAAATGACATTTACATAGACCCAGTTTCTTTTCTTTTTTTTTACTACGGACCACTAGAAAACATGTGACCATAAACATTAGTTCTACCATGCCTGCAAGAGCTTTAACACAAATTTCATAATATATAGAACCCCTTGTTGAAAATTGTCATTTAAATGTCTTTTAAAAGAGTATTATGTCCATTGTTAGGCACGCAGGGTTTCCTATACATTCATATTGCATTGGCATTTGATTCGCTCTTGAGTTTATGAGAAACATATTTAAACACAAGAAAGTCCAACATTTTGCATGCATGTAGTCCATCTGCCACATTAGACACGAGGTGCACAGAGATTCATGTGACTGGAACGATTTGGATTCATGAGATCATCGATTAATAACTAAATAAATGTGATCGCCTAGAGCGACAGAGACGAGCGGGCACACACAGGCTGCCAGCAGGAGGGAAGTTCTTCTGACGCAACGCAGTGTTTTAACTTCATTGTTGCAGAAGAAGCGACACCCGATTATCCATCATCACATAAATAGGGGGGACACAGACAGAAGCTGTTTCCAGACATGCACTGAACTCTTTTCTCTGGAAGAGTTGCATGTGTTAATACAAATGTCCAAATGAGAGGCTCTGCAGTTTCTGCTGACTTTCTCTGCACTTTGATTAAAAGGCATTACTTACACCACATCCAGTTAGTCAATTCTGTTTCTCATAACAAGAGCGGGAGAAGCCCTGGGTACATGTAAGCTCGACCTTGATCACTTGCATGGCTGCTGAATATGTAGATTTGGTCGGTCCGGACCAAGCTCCTTTACCCTCTTTTTTCTTTTGAAAGTTTGTATTGGGGATTTGCCGCAGTTCCAGTTAAAGTTACAGTGGATGTAACACAGTGAAGGTGGATGTACCTGACATGGCATTGAGAGTTGCCCAATCTCATTATACAAAAAAACTTAAAAAACTTAAAAATTAATACAGATTCACTTTAAATTAAAGTGTGAGTGTCCGGGGCGCAGAGAGCTGCGTACTGCGTATCTGCAACAGCCAATTAAAGAGCAGCCTCAGCTCCTGCAGTTGCCAAAAGTTTAAGGACTTACATTCACTCTTATTTGGCTGGCGCCCCACACCAGGAAGTGTATGTATTTAGACAATTGAAAAAAAAATGTAATTGAATGCTAACAGGTGCTTACTGTCTACCAGCTGCATTGTACAACTAAACTATTATTATCTAATTAAATTATGTTTAACATGATTAAACTTGGCTTTTTCTTCTCTGTGTTTGCACATGCAGGGAGATTATGCAGCAGCCAGGATGTACTACCAGCGAGCCCTGCTTTTGAACCCTGGTTCCAAACTTCTGAAGGAAAACTTGGCCAAGCTGGACCGGCTAGAAAGGAAACTGACAGTCGAGGCATAGACCACCACAGTCTGAAAGATGCTGCATCATCATGGGTATAGATCAAGGGAGGAAGACCCTGCCCACACTTCTGGAGCCAGTCTGGACAAAATAGACTTGGATTTGGATGGACTTGTTAAGACTCTAGGGTGTTTGGTGTGTTGGAGTAAGGAGATGGGTCATGCGACAGTCCAGAAACCTTTTGCTTCATATGTTTCACGAAGGGAATGAAATTCATTCTTCAGCTGTCTTCATTCTTTACCTGCCTCAGCCACCTTCATCTCAGGTGGCTGAGGCAGTTCCTAATCCTCCTGAGAGGGGTACAGAGAGAGTGGAACTCCAAATTATTCAAAGATATAACTGTTGAAAGCCAAGTAAATGGACCATAAAGTTTGGATCATTGTTTTGCAAATGAAGGGAATGGTTGACACAAGATTAATTTGTGTCTGTTTGAACTTGCAGACCTGGTATTAACCTAGGGCCACATGCACCAAAATCTTCTTTAGAATTTTCTTTAATTTGTTCTTAAGAAGTGTCCATAGAAAACTCGATTCATGAGGCAATCTTAAACTGCAGAATTGTTTGCACCTGAATTCGTATATTGATGAATGACATGTCATGTAAGTTCCTAATTATCATAAGATGGTGGCCACTTGTGACTGCATCTCTCATGACAGATGTTAATATCAGGTATTCCATGTTCATTTGACTTGAATTTTTCAGAACTCTGTGCAACCTGATGTAACAAGGCTTCTTCAAGTATAATAAGTGTCTGGGTGAGATTTTTGATATTTGTGGATTCATGCAGACCAAAACCTTTGAAGCTTGCCATCATGCTATATGTGGGAATACAACTGGAATAAAATAATAAATGAGTAAATATAATGGTTGGAAATATAAAGATAAATAAAGAGAATAAGTAAATGTGAGATATGAAGACAAATAGGCAATTCTAAAATAATAATTATAAGCATTTTGTCATTTATTTCTGTATATATATTATACGTTCTAAAAAATATTGTATTGTATATAGAGGGACTTGCTATTTTTAAAGAATTTAAAACAATAAAAGTGAATTGTGTTAACCCTGTACTACTTAATACACTCACAATACACACAGTGCGGCGTCTTGAGGTAAGGTCAAACCTGACTGAATCTATTTTTACCCCCAGTGTGACCAATCCTGATTTTCAGCCTGGGCTGTTGGTCACTAGGTTAAAGCATTGGGTTAAAAATGGCATCGTTAGGCTGAAGGACTTATATGCGATGATATGATAATGACATTTTAACATATGATTGGAAAATTTGGCAACTCCAGACAAGATTTTTTTCTCTATCTGCAGATGGGCCACTATATATTACACTGCAATGAAGAAAAGAAAGACGTTGTCTGTGTTTGTTCCTTCAACTCAATTCAAAAATGGCAGCAACTCTGTCAAAGATGGCATACTGCCAAGAGGACCAATCACAGCTCTTGCGGTCTGCATCGCCTTTTACACATATTTTTTAGGAGGTCCATCGAAGCTATGCCACAGCCTATGAATAGACGCAGAAAAGTTTGCTTTAGCCCTTGGGTCGAGTCCTTATCTGTGGAGACTCATGAGGGGTATTCCATCAAAGTGGCTTCGGTGAAAAGGTCCAGTTTGAATTAGATTAAATTAAGGCTTAAGATGTTCCACTAACACAATTCAGCCGGGTCTAATCAAGGCTGATTCTAGACAGGTTCTAATAAGCCTTGTGTTGGCCATTTGCATGCAGCCCAGAATAATTGAATTTAGAGAAGAGGATATAAGTCCACGAAAGACACAAAAACCTGTGTGGTGTGTTTTTATGCAGCAGAGCAACAAATAATCATAGGGCTCTATGAAGAATTTTAATTCATATTTACCAAGAAAGGAGATATGTCATTCTTAGATTCTTAGCACTGATCTTGCAAAATGAGCTAAATGTCAGTATTTGTATAAGAATCTACAGATCTTTCTCCACAACAACACATGTTTTCATTGTATGTTTTAATAAACTAATTTTCAAATCCACAAGACTGTGGATATTAAGCTAGATAATTTAAGATATGTTGGAAATGATGGTGTAGGGAACTGACATCACTACAATACATTTATCACTTTTGTCACTTCATTGTCCGTGGGACTTAGTTGCAATGACAACGTGTTGTTTTGCAACTTTTTTCATTGTTTTTCTGCTACTTTCCATACTCTTTTTTTACGACAAGCCATGCAGAGAGGAGTGAGAGCATTGTTTACTCACGCAACCAGCTGATTACGTTTAGTAAATCTGTGTTGCTGAGACCTTAAATTCTGAAGGAGCTACAGAGGAGACGCTGAGGATGCAGAGCAGGAACTAAGTGAAGACTGAAGATGAGGAAACATAAACCTTCAGTTCCAGAGGGAATACCATGAGTGCAGCTTGTTGTGTTTCATTGAGACATGGCTGCGCAGAGTTACCCGGCTTCACGACTGTTCGGGCGGACAGGGACGTTATACAGATCGGTAAGAAGAAGGAAGGAGGGATTGCACTATATGTGAGTGAAAGATGGTGTAATCCTGGACATATTAATCAGAAGTAGCGTTGGCTCTGTTGCCCGGACATCGAACTGCTAGTAGTGGGAATGGGCCCATATTATTTGCAGAGGGAGTTTACGTCCACCATCGCTCTTTAAATGTCTCCATCAGCTGATGGGACTGTAGCTTCCAACACCATTTACTCCACTGTGGCAAGGCTTCAAGCGCAGCATCTCAATGCTTTAATAGCCATCACTGGTGACTTCAATCATGTCACACTGGACAACACTTTACCTTTATTTCATCAGTATGTTAACTGCCCAGCAAGAGACAGTAAAACACTTGACCTTCTGTATGCAAATGCTCTGGGTGCATACAGTACCACTGCCCTCCCCCAACTCGGCAGATCAGACCACAACCTGGTATTGCTGACACCAAAGTATGTCCCTCTTGTCCAGCTGCAGCCTGCATCTGAAAGGACTGTGAGGAGGTGGACTCAGGAGGCCACTGAGGCACTCTGGCACCCTGGCCCACCTCAGACCACAGGTGAAATCCTCGCTGGACCCTCTACAGTACAAATACAAAAGCATTTACAGTTTGCCTACCAGCCTCATCTGCTAGTGGATGATGCAATTATCTACCTGCTGCAGCGAGCCCACTCGGAGTACTACAGAAGCTCTGCAGGGGACTGTACTGTCGCCATTCCTCTTCACTCTGTACGCCTCTGACTTTCAGTACAACTCAGAGTCATGCCACTTGCAGAAGTTCTGTAATGACTGCAGTGGTTGGGTGTATAAGTGATGATAGGGAGGGTGAGTACAGAGTGCTGGTGGAAGGGTTTTGTGGAGTGGGCTGGTGGAAATCATCAGATTCTGAATGTTGCCAAGACCAGGGAGATGGTGATCGACTTCGGGAGGAAGAGGACAGTTTCAAAGCCACTGTGTATTCTGGGAGAGAATGTTGTGACAGTGGAGGATTACAAGTACCAGGGCATCCACATCGACTACAGACTGAAGTAGAAAACCAACACCGATGCTGTGTACAAGAAAGAGCAGATAGAATCTGAGGAATCTGAGATCTTTCAACATGTGCAGCAAGATGTTGGAAATCTTCTATCAGTCTGTTTTAGCCAGTGCACTGTACTTTGCCGTGGTCTGCTGGGGTGTTATTACCATTTGGGGGGTTTTACTCCAGCCTCCTTTTGGGTTTCCTGGTAACTTCCTGTAACTATCTGGGGGGGTTGTGTGTGAATTTGTGAATGGCAAACTGTAATGTAAAGCGCTTTTAGTGGTCATCAAGACTAGAAAAGCATTATATAAATACTAACCATTTCCATTTACTCCTTTCTTAGCTTCTCAGCATTGGCTCCCTTCAAAATTCAGAATAGAATTCAAGATCCTGTTCTTCACATACAAAGCCCTGATCAATCAAGCCCTTTCATATGTCAAAGAGCTCACTTTATTGTCCCAATAGATCACTTCGTTACAAAATTCCAGGCTCTCATATGGTTACAAGAGGAACTAGTTTCCACACTGCTGCTCCCCGCTTCTTAGCCCTCCCCATGAATAAGCCAATCATATATACAATTTTAGCTCTATCTGAAGCATATGTTAACAGCTAAATTGTCAAAACTCCAGAGCACTGTAGAAGGATGGCACTCTATTCTCCTAACTTGCTGTTGAATCGCTCTGGAATGAGGACATATGGTTCAAGGGGCAGAGTGACTCATGCAGTGGTGAGACGGTGGTTGAGGGAGCTACCACAGCATTGGAGCCAAGCTGAGTTTTGAACTCATGGTGAGTTCTTTCAGAGCTTCATTTACCTCTCTGATGGCTCATTCATGTTCACCAAGCATAGCTTCGCAACTCCATAACAGCCAGTTACCAAAAACCCAGTATGTCAGCAGATGATAAACAGGGGAGAATAAGATACAAAAATGGAGGGAGGGAGGACCATGGTTCCTATACACATGTGAATCAGCTCCAGGTGTGCCAGGAACCTGCAGAGGAGAAGACAGGCCCATTCCCAGACCTGCCCTCAGTTGGTACTAATACCCCATCAAGAACAGAAATCTCAGGAACAGCTGAGAATCCTACCATATATTTAGACAGCTTCTCTCTGATCACCCTTGATCAGCTGACCAAAATAATCTCATCTTCTAAACCCACAACTTGTATGTTAGTATGTTAGTCAATCTTTCATTATCATCGGGATATGTACCACAGTCCTTTAAACAAGCTGTAATCAAACCCCTTCTCAAAAAAACCACCCTGGACCAGAAGGTTTTATCCAACTACAGACCGATATCCAACCTCCCCTAACTGTCTAAAATCCTTGAAAAGGTTGTAGCCAATCAGCTGTGTGAGTTTCTTTTATTCTCATTATATATGCTTCCACTAGGAAACATTATCAGGACACACTCTGTAAATTTCCACTGCTATGTGGATGACACCCAGATATACTTGTCAATAAAACCTGAACAATGTAATCAATTAACTAAACTCCAAGCATGTCTCAAGGACATAAAAACCTGGATGACCCGCAATTTTCTCTTATTAAACTCAGATAAAACAGAGGTTCTAATACTTGGCCCTAAACATCTTAGACGACATTGCCGCGCTAGACGACATTGCCCTTGCTTCCAATGAAACAGTCAGGAACTTGGGAGTAATCTTCGATCCCGATTGTCCTTTAATTCTCACTTAAAACAAATTTCTAGGACCACCTTTTTCCACTTGCGTAATATCTCAAAAATGTCCTTTCTCAAAAAGATGCAGAAAAACTAGTCCACACCTTTGTTACATCCAGACTGGATTATTGTAATTCATTATTATCAGGCTCCAGCAGTAAGTCGTTAAAGACTCTGCAGCTTGTCCAAAATGCTGTCCTGACAAGAACCAAGAAAAGAGACCACATTTCTCCTCACCTTCAAGGCCCTTACTAATATGGCACCATTATACCTCAAAGAGCTGATAGTACCATATCAACCCACTAGAGCACTGCACTCCCAGAATTCAGTCTTACTTGTCGTCCCTAAAGTCTCTAAAAGTAGAGTAGGAGCCAGAGCTTTCAGCTATCAAGCTCCTCTCCTGTGGAATCATCTCCCACTTTTAATTCGGGAGGCAAACACCACCTGTATGTTTAAGAGTAGGCTTAAAACCTTCCTTTTTGATAAAGCTTATAGTTAGAGCTGGTACAGGCTTGTCTTGGACCTTCTTTTAGTTATGCTGCTATAGGTCTAGAAGGTCGGGGGACACATGACACATGGAGCTTCTCTTTCCAGCTTCTCATTCCTCTTCTCAATCGTTATCATATAAAAGTAATTCATGTCTCATCAATACATGTTACTGACTTGACTTCTTCCCCGGAGTCCCTTTGCCTTATTGTCCGCAGATCCAGGGCCGCAGCTGTGGCCACATCATGGATTAGGATCTGTGGATCGCGTATCAGAGATCGTAATGGTGGATCCAGTATGGCGGATTCTGTATCGTGCTGGCTGATCGTGATAATAAAGGCGGATCCTTTATCGTTTTGGCATCGGAAAATGGTGGTGGACCACGACCAAGGTGGCAGGTGATGATGGACCCTAATGGCGACAGTGAACAATGACTGTGGACTACAGTGGCATCCGATCTTGATGGTGGATCATGATCTTGCTGGCTGCTGACCATAGACTATGATTGCAGAAAGACTGCTTGATACATAGTATTTCTCAGATACTTGACCCTTATTGACATTAATCCACCAATTCACTGACCTTCAGTTATGCTTCAGAAAGGTCTACCCCTATCAATACTACTAAAACCTTGATGATGTTCTCCTTCACACTTGACATCTATTGCACTTCTGTCCGTCCTGGGAGAGGGATCCCTCACATGTGGCTCTCTCTGAGGTTTCTACGTTCTTTTTACCCTGTTAAAAGGGTTTTTTAGTAGTTTTTCCTCACTCTTGTTAAGGGTTAAGGGCAGAGGATGTCACACCATGTTAAAGCCCTATGAGACAAATTGTGATTTGTGAATATGGGCTATACAAATAAAATTTGATTGATTGATTGATTGAAGTTGATTTTCTTTATTTTTTGTAAGTGATCTCCAGTGCGCTTTGTGTGACTGATGGTACAGTCACGTTCACTGCAGCAATTTGATGATACACGCACATTATACACGCATATTATTAAAAACTATTGAGTCATTAATAGGCTCTGTAACTCCGCTGTTCAATGGAATCTGAACATAATTTACTGTAAGTTGTTTTATATATTTTGCAATTAAAAGGATGGTGTGGAACAGATATGTCACGCGAGCACAACTAAAGCGGTTGATTTTAATGTCAATGATGAAGTGGATCAATAATCTGGCTTCAGTTCACCACCTCATGTCTGCATCAACACTTTCCCGTCTCCAAAACTTTCATATGCATGGGTCAGAGTTTGCGTGGAAATGCACAAATTTTGCTGTCAAGTTTTATTAATTGTTTTTATAAACTTTATAAAAACAATTAATAAAACTTGATGGCAAAATTTGCATGTGAAGTGGCGTGTGCACATTTCAAGCCCCGTTTTGTGCGTAAGCAATGGTTATAAATGAGACCCCTGATCAATACATGAAGTTTACTTAGTGTTTGTTTGATTCGCTCCAGAGTTTATGAGACTGCATTTAAACATCATGAAAAATTAACATTTTGTGTTCATTACAACAGGAGATGTGATGTGAACAGCAGGACTCAGTGTTAAAGTGACCACAGCAACAGGGATTTGTGTATTTACCCATTAAAGAGGTAATCTTAACCATCATCGCAACAATTGCCCCCGAGAAATTTGGCAGAAGTATGTGAACTGACTGTATGTGCACTGAAACAGGAATAGATATAGTTGTGCAAAACCTGAGGAGGAACACCCTGCTGACCTTATACCTACAGTGGATGCTAAAGGTAAAGTCTATATATATAAAAATTTTCACTAAGTGTATTTGCACTTTGTAGACGGCCCCTACCCACTCCTGTGACTGCCATCTGCACATAAAGACCAATGTTTTGTCTCCCAATTGGATTTCTGCTCGTTTTGATAAAATTAATGCTTTAGCTCGTTATATACATTACTCTGATCTGAAGGAGGCGTTGTTTGTGTTTTATCGACGTTTCGTGTAGATCTTTAACACTTCTGATGGGTATTCTACACAAACCTCGACCAGCATACATTAACATTAATACATCACACGCGCGGTAACACACGTACACGTGAACACGCGCGTCTGCGCACACATACGCGCGCACGCACACACACACACACACACACACACACACACACACACACACACACACACACACACACACACACACACACACACCACAGCACAGAAGCAGTCGAGTAGCGCTTCGAACTGGAGGGAAACTAGAAGAGATGCGTTCAAATGCCGTCAGAAATGTGAGGATTACAACACAGCGATCTTCTGATCTTCGATTTATGTGAAATGTTTTATGCAGAATCTTCGTTGTAGTATGCCTGAAATGGGGATAAAACCACGCGAACAATTTGCTGTGTAAAGGCTCTAAATGATCATAGTTTTGAATAATGAATGCATGTTATGTGTGTACGTTATCCTTATTCTGTCATTTCAGAGCGCAGCGAAACCTGACATTAACTGTTGCAATAAACAACATGCAAAATATACAATTGGAAACACAATTGAAATCGTATACTTAATTCGATATGCTTCGACTGCCGGATTATTTTTACACCTCTGCGTTCGGAGCTTGTCAGAAGTTCATGAAAGCAGCACGGCCTCCTCTCGGCTACAGGCGGTAGTGCAGCCGCGGCTCCGCGCTGGGACTGGTCCTTCCGCAGCCATTTTCTGTCCAACCAAACAGCCGTCTCAGGGAGGTAACCAACCAGGGCTTCATTGCAGGTTTGTGCCTGGCTCCGGCCAATGATTGTTAACCGATTTCTCGTTAGCTCGAATGGAAATGTCCGTCTCTGTCTGATTTTTTATTTGTTGTCTGAGTCAACGAGGTTTGCTTATCAGGAAGTATTTAGTGGTTGAAACTTTAAAAATAAGTCTTTATAATTTCGGCCTGGGCCACGTCTTGCTCTGCTCCCGACGACAATGAACAGGCCAACGCGGTCTGTGCTGGCACCAGCTCCGGTGTGCGAATTTGTTCAGTGGACAGTCTGTACCTGAACTGGTTAACTGCAGAAGGTAACAGCCCATCGATAGCCTCTCCTCACTCAACTCATTAACTTAGTTTATTGGAGACCAGTAAAGTGGCTAGTTAGCTGAACATGTCGCTTACCCGCGCCTGGCATAAGCTAGTCTGGTTAGCACACGATAGCTAAGCATAGATCAATGTGTTTAGCGTGTGGCTAACGAAAAGAGTCATTGCCCAGGTTAAAGCTGTACAACACGTAATTCAACTAGGTAGTTGTCGTGTCGGAGCCCGCTTACGCATTTCATCACAACCCTCCAAACTGTCGACAATGTGAAGAGGGTGTCTAATATGCCAGTCCTCAGAATCAGGCTGTACAACAAGCTTATCTAAAATGGAAATAGAACGATAATGTCCTGTTAGGGGGTCGTCCCTCACGTTAACAGCTACAGACAAAACAAAGGGAATATGGATTATTGTAAGGGATAGCCGCTCCACTGAATTGATAATAAATGGTTTAAGTGTTCTATGGCTGTAGTAACTGAAGAATTGTTTTAACAGTATGACATAACTCATGACATGATGGGGCTTGCAGAAAGAATCTGGTTCAATCAAACACCTTAAAGTATACAGATTTTGAAGAATATTAACATTTCAAGTGACTTGTGCATGAGGAGGTTGCATTCAGAGGTGGCAACATTTTTTTACTCAAGTAGAAGTACAGATACTTGTGTTTAAAAACACTCAAGTAAAAGTAGAAGTACTGAATCAACCTCTTTACTCAAATAAAAGTATAAATGTACAGGCTCTGAAGTTTACACAATGTGTAAGAGTAAAATGTATCTCCTGAAGCTGTATCTGTGCAAAACAAGCTTGAGACCCATGTCACATTAATATAATTTGAAGACTATTTAATTGAAATCCCTCTTCAAATAAAATAAGACAATACACTGAAAACATAATTAAGTAATTTCCCTCAGGGAAAAAAATTGGGTTAGAAAGTTCCATAATAATCTGCCTAAGACAAGTACTTAAAAAAAGATAAGTTACTCCAGCTATTTGCATAGATTTCAGTGTCCAATTAAGATGCTTCTAGACATGCACTTCACTCTGGAGATCCTCTTCAGTTTCTCCCTGGAGGAGGTGTATGTGTGAACGCAAATGTCCTTGTGAGATCCTTCTGAGTTTCTGTGGATATTCTCTGCCTGGTGCCCTAGTATAAAGTAAGCAGAAATCAATGTGAGAACACAACATCCTGCTGGATACACCATGAGCAAGTGGGGGTTTGATGATGCTTCTAACTCGTGACTGACGAAAAAAGGAAAACAAATCTATCAGGGGGGGAAAAAGCGGTGTCACACATGAAGAAGACATAGACGAAAATGTCAAAGAGATTTTGCTGGAATAAGCACAGATGCCGATGTTGTTGTGCAGTAAACAAAATCATGTGATCTCCAAAGCGGAATTAATAGCTGACATCCTGCCTCTGCCTGCTGCACCACCCCTCTCCTGAATCCATGGGAAAATTTGTTGCTGTTGTGAACATGTGTGAGCAGAGAACCCCCCCCCCACACACACACACACTGTTGTTTCAAATGACCACCATGATATCAACACTGATCACCACATAATAAACGATACTGTTCTTAAATGAGTAAAATCTTCATAGCTGCTTGCCTTGATTAATGAATTATTCTCGTCTCTTGCTGACACACACACACTCTCACACACAAACTGTCATCACACACATGCTAACTCAGACTGGGTAAAAGCAGAATTTGTAAACTCTCAATGTATGGAGAGGAGGAGGATGTTCGGTTGGCAGTGTGCAGCGCGAATGATAGACACAGATAGGAGCAGTAAATTACTTAAAGAGCCAGTAAAAACAGCTAAAAGAATGACTTATTGTCCAAACATGCATGAAAAGACCCAAAATGAAGACTGTAAGTGGACTACTTGATCACTTTAACCAAATAATTTAAACAGCATTGTGTCAATCACTATATATGTGATCTGAGTTTCTCCTGTATACAGAAGTCAATGTGTGCATTATGTGTGTTCACATTACAGATGGACGGAGACGGCACGACCACCGACGCTTCCCAGCTGGGCATCACTGGAGAGTACATGGCATCCAGTCACTATGTTCTCCAGTCTCAAGATGGTGAGGAGCTGGTATAAAAACAACCATCACTGTAGGAAGTGAAGACCTGCTGACTCTGTGTGTTTGTTTTCTGTAGATGAAGCAGAGGAGAATCTGAATGACCATGACGATGGCGGAATTAAAGAGAACTACAGGGAACAGGACATTTATCTACCTATTGCCAATGTTGCTCGTATCATGAAGAATGCTGTTCCTCAGACTGGAAAGGTTTGTGAGGGAGAGAAAGGAAGGAGTGGGAATAATCTGTTTAATTTGAGTACTTTATGTCCACTTTGGTTCTAATCTAATTATAATTCAAAGCCTTGTGTTGATAGGCTGGACTTACAATGTTAGCTTTTTCTCAGGATGGTGGCGATTCAGATGGCTTTGTGTGTTTGTGGTGTTGCCGGTGTATTTTACTTTCACCAGACAGTTCTTGCACTGTTATCCCGCATCTTCAACCTTTTTCCACTTAACTTCCTTTCACATTACATTCATTCCTGTGATAAGCTCAGGAAGGAGTCATGAAGTAGTGACACTGGCAGGTCAAACTGGCAAGTATCAATAATTTGTCCCACCTGAAGTTAAGAGCAACACTGCACTGTGTGATAATCTGCAGGAAGAACGTCTCTCCCCTCTGCTACCTGTTTGTGAGTCTCTGTCGCTCTTCACAAACAAACTGACAATCACATTTATTTGAGTAATCAATTGTCTCGGCCAACCCTGGGTTTTCTTATCCGGCTACGAGCGAGATTATTTGGCATTTTTCTAATAAAATAAATCAATCAAGAGACTTTATTATTTCTCATCGTGTTTGTCTGATCTGCAAGATAGAATTGACCAGTTAAAACATCAACACTGTCGGGTATTATATTGGAAATCAGAGGATCGTTGTTGAATTAAAATAAAGCTATAATAGTCTCAAACTAATTATTCTAATTACATTTATATCGTAGAAGCAAATCTCTAATATTTTGCTGTCAATGTGTAAACATTATGAAGCCTACCAGTCACTGAAGACACATAACAGCATTTGTTGTGTTAATGTATTTTCTTTATGAATTAAGTACTGGAATTAACTCCCTGGCAGCCATTTTACATGTAGTAAGAAAAAAGAATGTACTAGAATCTAATTACTTTAGGTAAATTAATCCAATGTTTTAGAAATATTATGACATTATCTTTAAACGATCAAGTATATTGCATTTTTAGTGTAACCAAACATTTTGTAACATAAATACACGGCTTTAAAATCGGTTGAAAATTAAATTAGTTGTGAGCATTTTAATTGCTGATCGACCTACCGCCTTACTTGCTTTAGAAGACACGACTGCACGTACCGGCAGCCCAGGTTACATTAAAGATTCAAGCAAACAAGATGCAGTCTGGTTAAATGTAGATGTGTTTTATTCTGTTGAGTGGTCAAATTAAAGCAACATGTCTATCCATTAAAGGCAATAAAAAGCCCCAAAAATCTATCACAAAAACAAATTACAAAAATGTAATTTTTGAAAAGGTTGGAGTGCTTTTATATTGAAAAAGGTATCCTACAGGAAGTGTTGTTGCAAGAATTTATGTTTGTGACATAGTCCACAGATACACAGATAATTTCTGTATATTCTGGTAGGAACACGGAAAAAATCGCAGAGAAGAGCACCGCTGAACAGCGGCTGTTCCGCGACCAGTGTTTCCTGGCCAGTGTTTAAATTCAAGCCGTAAATTTCCTGTGTGTGCAACTCTTTGGTTTCACTCCATTCTGGCGGGCCTCCAGTGCCTCCATGTAGATTTGCGGGGTTTTTTCTCTCACTGCAGTAGCTGTCACATGTACATCTGTAATAAGATGTTAGTTTATTAAAGTTAACGTGTTATGATCTTGATCTTAACAACAATCCAAATTATGAATATCCTAATGCTATATGATGAAGGCTACTTATCCATTGTCAAAAACCTGTTGTGCATGCATGAAAACAAATAGACTGCTTTTTTTTTTGCATGGAAATAATTAACATAAATGACATTGTAAGTCTGGCATTTTATGGTGATGAAGCTCAAACTCAGGATTATCTTGCATACTGCTGGTAGCCTCACAAAATAATTAAACCCTCTGCTATGACAAATGTATCACCATAATTTTTACAACCCATTTTTTTTTACAACAGAAGTCTGGTGCCAGTGGCTCATATACAGCCACTCTCCTTTTTTTTAAGTATCTAAAAAGTATCTGTATAGAAATTCATTACTTGGTATCTGTATCAAAACAAAAATGTTGGTATCGTGACTATACTATTTTGTAATGTGTGTCTGTCTGTCCACAGATAGCAAAAGATGCCAAAGAGTGTGTGCAGGAGTGTGTTAGTGAGTTCATCAGCTTCATCACATCGGAGGCGAGCGAGCGCTGCCACCAGGAGAAGAGAAAGACCATCAATGGAGAGGACATCCTTTTTGCCATGTCTACGCTTGGCTTTGACATGTACGTGGAGCCGCTGAAGCTCTACCTGCAAAAGTTCAGAGAGGTGAGATACAATGCAGTTTTTTGATGATCATGAGTCATTGCTACACCTTTTTACTTGGTTTGGAAAAAAGTTTCATCATGGTATGGAAATTGTCACCTCCAAGTGCTTTCCTTTCATCATGTCACAGAGGTCTGTTGTAACCCACAAAAAGTGAAGCTTGAAAGAGTGAAGTACCTTTTTCATGGTGGAGAAATCACGTTCACAGTTCACACTGCCCAGAGGAATGATGAGTTTAATGGCAGCGAGCTTGCTTAGGCAGGGGAAGGCTGACCAAGCTCACTACACTGGGATGGCAGCTCCCTCAATCGGTAGTGATCATTTGCTATGCGTGAACTCTTCAAAGTAGCGATTAGAGAGGTATTTGAAGAAATGTCTTCAAATGTGGTACAAACGCTCACTAGGACTAGGGGTCAAAGGTCAAGGTCACAGTGACCTCGCGTTCTTGTGAATGTGATATATCAGGACTTCCGTCAGGGAATTTGATTACATCTGGCACAATTCACTTTGACTCATGAATGACCTGATTACAATTTGTGGCCTCTCAAACACTGACCTCTCAAACACATTTTGCCTTGTAAATGTAATATCTCAGGAACATCTCAAGGCAATTCCTTAAAATTTAGCAAACATGTACACTTGGACTCAATGATTAACTGATTAGATTTCGGTGGTCAAAGGTCAAGGCCATAGTGGCCTCAAAATGCATGTTTTTGGCCTCTTTAATGTAATATCTCAAGACTGCTTAAGGGAATGTCTTCAACTTTTGATGAGTTGTCACTTGGACTCAAAGGTGAAGTGATTACATTTCAGTGGTCAAAGGTCACATTATGTGATAATTCTAGCTTTAAAAAAACTGGAGCATGACATGCACTGAACTCTGTAGATCTGCCAGGCAAAAATTTAAATTCACTCATTATTTACTCACCACTATGTAAACAGCATTGCAGCCACATCCAATACAATGGAAGTAAATGGTGACCACTTCTTCAAACAAGGTAAACAATGTTCTGGTCAATGCCTCTGTTTCGAGTTGAATGTGAATTTCTGAGCTTACAGACATGGAGACTTGGATGAAAATTGAGACCTAATCTATTGTGGTCAAATTCATTTGAACATTCTTTGTGAAGCAGGAATTTTTTTTAGATACACCTGGTTTGATGTTTAATCTGGTTTTATTAAACACACTCTTACCCATGTCACTGGAAAGGCCTGAAATAAGGATTAGTTTCTTAACAGATGACACCATTTTCTTCTTTAGTTCCATGTGTTCTTGTGCTCACGTGTACATAACAATGCTTTGTGCTCATATGGTGCTTTTCCAGGCAATGAAGGGGGAGAAGGGGATGCCTGGGGTGGTGGTGGGAGACAGCCTGGGAGAGGATCTCACAGATGATGGCTTCAGTAAGTACAACTTGTCAGGTTTTAATGGTAAATATTTTAGAATTCATTCTAGTTTTTTCAGCATTTGTCTCTTTGCTATGGTCAATTTGTCTTTGGTGTTCCAAGTTCAGTCTCATTAATCTATATTTTCTTCCTTCATCAGCAAATCCACTGCCAGCTGGGATTATCACAGCCGATGGACAGCAGCAGAACGTCATGGTGTATACCACCTCATATCAACAGGTAGAATCCCTACTGAGGCAGTGGCAGCTCACATTATTGATGGATGATTGAGAATGATTCACACTATCTCCAACTAAACTGTGTTGCTGTGTTCCAGATTCCCACTGTACAACAGATCCAGTTTTCATGACAAGGACATACTCCGAGCACGAACACAGGGGCTCAACACTGGGCTTCCATTCGTCTGATGACCTAAGCCCTGCCACAGAGTAAGGGTTACCAGACAGGGAGGAAGGAGGAAGAGGCATCTACACAAACCCTCATGTACAGAGAAAACATTACCTGTAGAGTACAAAGTGTTGTTTTTAGTTGTGAGGTACCAAATGTTTTGGAGTGTCTCCAAAGCAGCTGGCCAATTTGAGGCTTTATTTAAAGGCTAGTCTTATTGCAGGATTTAGTGGTGGAATTTTTTGTGTGTATGTGTTTGCTTGTACTTATTCTTTTCTCGTGAGTTGGGTGGTAGTAGGGGGAAATGTTATGCAGGAAGCTTATTTTTGAAGGTCCTGTGTTTGAATTGAGAGAAGAGATGTTGCTGTCAGATCAGATCATACAGCTCTTTTGTAAGTTCAGAAAATTTACGATGTGCTTTAATGTCATGTGAATCCTTTGAATAAATACTTGAGTGATGTTGAAATTTTCACCTTTTTATTACTACTAAGTTTGATATGAAGATGGAATTAGTCTTTTCAAGCTATGCAATTGCAACTGGAAAGGGATAACACTGCTTTTTCATACTCTGCAAAGAAACCGCATTTGGTGAGAGGTTTTAGATGTGAAAAGAGGAGATTTCTGCAATAACAACCAGACAGTTGTACTTTCATATGTCCAATGACAGTGACAGTTGAATGTCTATGATCAGTTTTTCATCTTTAATAGTGATTGTGATTAATTCATGTCTTATCATAAAAGCAGGACAGTCACAAATCTGTTGTTAGTTTCCAAAAAAAGAGAGGACTGAATATTGTAGACACCTGTACACAAGGTGTGTGTGCATTGCGTGATGGCTGTGTCACTGATCTGTTTTGTGGGCGTCTGTTGTTCACTCACAGAGAGTGTGACTGCTGCGTGCCTGCAGCCAAGCTGGAGTTTCTGGTATGACTACCGTATATCTAATAAAAGAGAGGCTATATGCTCAACTAAATGCCAGGACTATGAAGCTGTGCATCTTCCAGACTCGCAAAAACCTAAAAATCTTGTTAAAACAAACGAATGGACTCAGTTAACAGGGATGCTAGTGGGCTTTTGCTTTGAGGGTTAGGAAGTACAGGAAGTGTTCCAAGTATTTATGTTTGTGACATAATCAACAGATATAGACATTGAAACTGGTGAAAGATAATTTTCACTCTCTTTTGCTGTGAACTGCATGCGATATGTGAAGAAAATCGGCCTCAACTCTCTGGAGGAACAGTCCGGCTCACGTGCAGGAGTCCCACCTGGAGACGTGCATCTCAGGTAGGCAAGTGTGACAACTCTAACCTTATAAACATGGGGGCCGAAATGAAAAGCAAGACATTTCATGATGCACGTTCACATGCCACACATGCCACCCATCCAGTGTGGCCCAGGCAGAAAAACTATAATTGCAGTTAATCAGTCAGCATTAAATAAAATAGGAACAATTGCAATAAATACACAGTAAATTGATAAAAAAAAATCTACAAATGCAAATCGGCAAAAAGTGTGAGGTAGAATAACCAATGTGAACATAGGTTACTGGTATTAATTATTAGATGTCCAAAATATATCAGTCACTAACAGAATATACAGTTCTATTTGACTTTACGTCAAATCTGCTCTATAATCTTGCTTTATAGCAAGTTTTCAGCCTTGAACTTTAGTGTGTGTTGACTTATCTGTGCTACCTTGGTGGACTAGACAAATGAACTACAGTTCATCAGCAGTGGAGATATGCAGATGTACTATATAGTAATCAAAATGTAAGAGATGGCTGTAGATTGTGTTGTGTGTTGTTGAAGTTACATTACATGTCATTTAGCTGACACTTCTATCCAAAGCAACTTCCAATTCATGTATTCAATATATTAGGGGCCATCTGGGGTTCAGCATCTTGCCCAAGGACACTTTAGCATGCAGATGGGGAAGACTGGGATCGACTGAGAAGTTGAATAATATTTCTTTCTTATCTAGTCCCTGACATAATGTTTTATTGTACTGTCATTTTTGATCATCTAAATATCTGAAGTGCATGTAATGTTAAATTTAAATGTCATATTTCCTGTGGGTGGCCCCACATCAGAGCCCCTGAGCTGGAAGTGGTCTCCCTCAAGCCCATGCCCATATGGCTCATTTCCTTCTATTGAACGGTTGGGATCGCATGTAGCCTTTTCCTCGGGAAGCTTCTGTTGGCGGTTTCCTGAGCCACTCCCACTCTTTGAATAAACAGCACACTTCGGTATTTGCCTGTAGGCTCCTACATCCCTTCGTGGACAGACCGACAGACACGCACACACACACTCACAATACACTGGCTGCAGATTTATCTTCTGTCTGAGGAGCAACTCCCAAAAAAGACACACACAACACAGCCTCCTCCCTTTCCTCTTCCTCCTTTTCAGCATTTGTTGGTTCACCCCCCCCCCCTTCACCATTTCTTTGTATTTAAGGTACTATAAATAACAGAAAATTGTCACATAAGACTCTAAACAAATCAAATGTCCTCCATGCAGGGATGGGCAGAATTTATAATACTGTATTACTGTACTGTAAAATACTTTCTGTGTGACGTCTGCATGATGATGTCATAAAAATGAAAATCCATGCATTTCTGATCTACTCAGTAATTTTGTCCAGTCTTGTTGAGATCAGAACATTGATGATCCAGCACGAGGGCAAGACCCAAGAAGAAGCACAAGGTGAGACATGTGTGCTAACAATATTTTATCAGAGTGATGTTAGCAGCCCTCAAAGTTAATGTTAGCTTGCTACTTTCAGCCTTTATTAAGTTTTCGTCAGTATATAGCATAGTCATATGTGTTTACTTCTCTTTTAGCCTTGTGTTTGTCTCAAAAAAGGGAGAGTTGAGGTATGTAATGTAATGCACTAGGCTAGATGAGTTGTATGAATGTCATCAGGAATGTGCCTCAGGTCATGGACAATATGGTAGAGACAAAAACATTGTGTGTGTAACAGAGTTAATGCAAGTGCATGCTTAATGAGAATAAAGGCTGCATTAAGATCAACTCAACTGTGTTAGTGATTAATATCATAACACTAAATTATGTGAAAAATGTTTTATGTCTCACGGGTCCTTGCTCCTACCACAGTAGTTCTGCCTACACAGGTGTTCTTTCTACTGGGCTTGGACCAGACAATTTTAACGTCTCTGCCAGTATAATCGACAAGCAGCCTCAGAAAAACAATATGTGTCATTTTAACCCTGTTAAATGCAAAAAACATACAGATGTACAGAATAAAGGCTGTATTGCTGACTCTCCTCCACAGTTGTCAATTAGAAGTTCAGATATTTATGGCACTATTTCTCCTTGCCTAAGATCACTGAAATATATTCACATTTGTCTGTCAAAATAACGAGCATATCAGGAATAATAGTAATTTAACAAAGATGTGGACCAAAACCGAATTTCCTATACCACCCACAGTAATAACTTAGCACAGAAAGTTTAAGATGGCTCTTCTCAATGGAAGATCCATTTCCAACAAAACATTTATTCTAAATGACTTTATCTTCTCCACTGATTGGATTTTATGTTTTTAACAGGATCTTTGTTTAACTCACACAGCTTGCTGAATTGTGTTCTCCAGACTATAACTTATTTAACTGACCTAGGGACTGTGGCCTTGGTGGCAGCCTTATCACTGTCCAGAAGAATCACTTCAATTGTGACCTAATAGCCTGTAACAACCTTGCCTCCTTTGAAGTGCTCATGTTCAAGCTTGATGGTCCACCACTGTCCTTCTTGGTGATGTTTGCGTTCCCAAATGCACCTGCTCCAGAGAAAATATTGAGTCCAGTGCATGTCTGAAAGCAGCTTTCGTCACACTTGTAGAGGACTGCCACACATGGAGAGAGACGAGGACAGAACTGAGCTGCTACTTCACCTGAAAAGGTTGTGTTTCTGGCTTTAAGTTTGTTCTTTTGAATTAAGTAAATAAAAGCATGTGGCTGTTGTCGGGTTGTGTTGGGAGACCTTGGGTTGCAAAAGACTTTTCCACACACAGATTTTTTATACATTTATACAAATTTGGAACAACATCTGTAATCATGGCCACAATCTAGACCTACTCTTTAGCATGGGTCTGATAATATCTTTTGGACATGTGTGTTTCTAACTGTAATTTTCAAACTGCTAGCACTGCCTTATCCCACTCAAAGCTCACTCGCATCTTAAACCAGCAGATTGCCCCTAAATTCAGTGCACAATTTAATTCCTCTAGCAATGTGTTCCCTGATTTCTACCACACCAATAACTCTATAATTTCCTGTGCTTCTCAATGTTAGATCTCACTGCTCCTCTAAATAATAAATCTAACACTAACACAATGAAACAAACTTGATTATAGATGCAGAAAAGCAGAGCGAAGATGGAAGACATCAAGTCTTAAGGTCCACGTCCTGGCCAGGAAGGGGCTTTTAATCCTCTATAACAGAATAGCAAAAGAGGCAAGAACATCCTATTTTTTCTGAACTCATCGCGGCCCATTAGTGATGAGATTTATTTTTAAGACTGTTGATCAGTTAGTTAACTTGGTCAATCCCTCTGCCACTACTGACTGTATTGCAGATTGTGAAATGTTTTTTATTGCACTTTGTTAGAAAGGTGCAACTCAAATCTGCCATTACACAAAATCTTACTTTTCCCAATGCCAATCACCCACACCAGAATTCGCTGTTATAATATCCTACAGCCCTCTTGACATTATCCCAACTAGGTTTCTATTTGAAGTAATTGATTGTATAGGACCCCACTATTGTGAATAGCTACTTGTCAACTGACTGTGTCCCAGACTATTTGAAAAGTGCCTTTATCCAGCCTGCCTTAAAATAGCCTGGACTTGTTCCTACCCTCCCTTTTAATTTTCAGCCAATCTCTAAATGACATTTTACTCCTAAAATTCTGGGGGAAAAGGTTTCTAAGCAACCTCTTGTAGCTTTGAAAAATTATAACCTTTTAATGAATGCAGATGCAGGCATTTGTAAAATTGTTGTACTGCCTTTGACACAATTGGTTATGGCATCCTCTTAGAGTGTTTGGTGGGTTCATCAGGTGTTGCTTTCAATTGGCTTTTATTATATTTGTCAAATTGAAAATTCTAAGTCTCCATTAATAAGCATAAATCATAATTCTTTTATTTAAAATATGGTGTGTCTCAAGGATCCATTCTTGGAACAATTCTGTTTTCTCCTTCCTTCCCTCTGTATTTTAATCATTTGTTTTCTGTTGTGCTCAATCAATCAAATTCAATCAATCAAGTCCTGGCCATATACAGCTGACACGATGAAAACTCCTTTCTGACCAGAAAAACTAAACTAAAACCAGAGAATGGTGTTTTTTTTTTTCATTGTCAATATCTTATTTCAATCCTTCATTTGAATCGAGAGGTTGAGTGTTACCAGAGGCTCTAAATGCTTAAGTTTTTCATCCTGAAATCATTTTGATTACAAAAGGTATATTCACAAGGTATTTCAATTGAATTAGGTCATGTGTGCAGTACTCAACTTTTAGAGCTCATGTACCCACCATTGACAGTTTGGTGCAGTTGCAACTGTTTTTGCATGAGGACTTTTTGCATTAGGCAGATAATATCTGTGAATGTGAAATAATATAATTTGCTCAAGAGCATGTGTTTTTGTGCTTGCAACCTTTGACATAAAACTAACACCATAACAAAAGGGAGGAGGAAACTTGTTGAATTCAGTGGAAAGTTTATGTAATGTGGCCAACCAGATTGTGGTGTGAGTCAGAAATGTAGCTATGTAGCAGCACCACCAGATAAGGTCTGTGCTGTGTATCACAGGCAGAGAGATATATCAGTCTGTCAACTGGCTGTCACTGATTCATCTGACACTCCTCTGCCCGAATGATAGCTTCCTCTTAGACCTCATGTCCGGACAAAGATCCTCCATGTTATGGAAGTTTTCTGGAAGCTGGTGAAAGGAGAACTCAGGCAGCAGCTGATGTCTTATGCAAAAGTTTTTAATCTAGACTTGATGCATCAAGGAGACCAGAAGGTGAAATAATATACAAACACTAACAGAGTAACATGAGCAATTGTCCCCCACAAGTCTGGAGATGTCTCCCACAGCTTCCCCATATGTCTTCCTCTACTTGCATCACCCATTCTAACAGCACATCCATTGCCACTGGTGAAATACGCACAAGAGTTACAGTTGGTGCCTCTCTGTCTGGCGCATCTGAGTTAGATATGAAAGTCACTACAATGAACTGTTGGTTGGCCCTTTATCTATAACCTGACCTTGGGTACTACTTAGAGAGAGAAGGGAGTATGTGTGCAATTAGACAGGAACTATTGTCCTGTACAGATATAATGTATATATAGTGGCATATACATTAATGTGTGAGGATGGTAAAAAATTCCTCAGCACTCCACATCATCCTTCTTTTTTTCTCATCACCTCCTTCCTTCCTTTAACCTTAAACCTTTGACCATAGATCCTCCCTGTTCATCCTGAAAGGGGAAGCTGGTTGTATGGCTAACAACAGGTTTTTTAGAAACAAAGCAGAGGAAAGAGGTATTTGCAGAATCCCCTGATACTGAACATCTTTCTCTTTCTCACACACACACACACACACACACACACACACACACACACTTATTGTACGTCAGGCTCCAGATGCAGCTCCACTTGGTACCAGGCTTCTGATAACAAGGTGTGGAATGGTCTGTGTCCTACTATTAATCTCATGTCAGACCTCCTCCCACAGCCGAGTAGCGCAAAACACTGAAGAACATTCTCCTGATGAAACATTTGTTGTTCTCACTTCACCCATCAATGTATCAATTATCACTCATCCTTCCAGGAAAACATGGAATAAAATTATTATTATTGTTCCACTAAGAAGTTTTTGTCTCACCATTGAAATATTAGCAAAATATTGCCAGTCAGTCTTTGTTAAGTTTGTATAAACAAACGTAACCCTTTTGGTGTATCAATTATGCTCCCTCTGTTCTGCAGTACCAAATTTAGTAATAGTAACCAGCAAACACAAAAAGCTGCAAAAATATCCATATACTACTATCACATTACAGATGTTTTTCTTTATTTTGTGAGTAAGATACACATGTCAGGGATAGACAAGAGAGCAGGAGTAGACTAGTCAGAGAATAGTAAGAAAAGAATCATGGCATGCTCTAAAAAGAGAAAGGTACACAGTAAAAACAGATTATCGCTTGACCAAGTGGAATGGAACCACTTATTCTACTTCATATTCCCTAAAAAAGTTTGGCTTTCAAGAGCACTTTATTTCTTGGGTGCAATTACTATATCAATCGATTAATCAATCAGATTTTTTTTGTATAGGCCATATTCACCAATCACAATTTGTCTCAGGGCTTAACAGGCTTTCTCTTTAATATCATAATATCTTTTGTTGTTTAATACTGGAGGGTAGCTTGATTTAGTAGCCAACAGCAAATGTTCAGCTAAACATTGTCCCACAATATCGATTTTTATATTTTTATCCTGAAATTTCAATTTGCAATCACTGGCAGCCTTTTATGAATTAGAGGTCCCCCAGAGTTTCCCCAGAATGAGACAGCTAACATAATAGCTGTCAGAACATTGTAAGTGTTGGGTGTATGACAATTCTCCATGCCACAACCTCTTCTTTTCAATTTTCACACTTTTTTTTTTACTTTATTTATCAGTTTATGTATTTTATTATATATTTCTCTTTCTCTCTCTCTACATTGATGTACCTCATCTTTAACTATCATTAACTATCATGTGTTTTGGTTTGTTTTCATTATTGTCATTAAATGTGGGGTGGAGGGAGGGTTAGCATAGAGATGGTTAAAAGAAGTGAGGTCGGGAGAGAAGAGAGAGAGAGCAGAAATAGTAGTGTAAACCTTGTATTTAAGCACAGTTAGTTTTATTTGTCCCTGGCCCTAGCATGAACTGGCCGGCCTGGAACGCAGAACACTGCTGAAAGTGGTTATTTGTTTTTGTCAGAAAACAATGGTTGTTAAAAACTGAATGTCCATATATGTGTCAGCATTTGTTACTATTTTAGCACTCCATTGACTGACTACACCTCCTTCTTTGCTCCCGTCATAATTACTATGCCCAAAGGAGGTCACCTTGATAAATGATCTGTATTTATATAGCACTTCTCTAGTCTTGATGACCATTCAAAGCTCTTTACAGGTCATTTTTGCCATTCACCGTGTGTGAGTGCCGGGGTTCTGTATGTTGGGGTGAGTGTTGGGCTCAGTGTCTTGCCCAAGAACACGACACACAGAATGGGGAGACGGGATCGAACCACTTAAGGTAAATGGTCGATCTTCTCTACCTCCAGAGCCACAGCCGCCCAGCCCCATCTAGGTATAAAATATAACTATGGGTTGTAATAAGCTGCTGCATAGATGACCTATAGGTTTTATTTTAGGAAGTCACCTATTTTAGCTTCACCTTTGTAATCAGTTAAAATATTTTGTGCTGTATTATGGTTTCGTTGGAATGAATTTCCTTTCTCTAATTATTCAATAATTATAGTTTAGAATTAATGAATCTGTTTTATGACAGTATCAGTCGGATCTATACATGCAGAAGTCAAACTTTCTCTCTTTGACCCAGATGTTAGGGGTACCCACAATATATCTGCTTCGAGCAAATAATAAAAATCCAGTAAATCATGGGGAGGATTGGAATGTTATCTCCCTGCGATTGGTACCATGTCTCTAAAGAATTTCAGAAAGCTCTGCCAGAGTCTGGAAGACAACGTTAGAGGTTTGAATCTGGTAAGGAGGGGAGCCATGGGTGGGAAGATATGTGTAGGGGGGATGTTATGTGAGAATTGTCACAGGCTGCAATAGTAAGTCTTTAAAGACTTTTTAGCTTTAAACAGATCATGTTTCTACTGTATAACCTCCACTACACTGGCTTCCTATTAAAATTAGAACAGAATTTTAAAAGGTCTCCTCCTCACCTAAAAAGCCCATAATAATATGGAACCATCATACTTTAAAGAGATCATCGTGACATATTACTGCACTGCACATTTTACATAAATACTTGATACACCTCTCCATTTATTTTAGACATTGTCTTTTGTCATGAATGCTTTAAGTATTTTTATGTATGTGTATGTTATGATGTGCTCTGTTACACGCAACATCTATTGTACTTCTGTCCATCCTGGGAGAGGGACACCTCACTTGTGACCCACCCTAAGGTTTCGGTGTTCTTTTCTGGTTTTGGTAGGTTTTCCTCACAGGTTTTCTTGAGGGTTACAGGATGTTGCACCGTGTACAGATTGGTTAGCCCTATGAGGCAAACTGTCTTTTGTGAATATGGGCTATACAAATACAATTTGATTTGATTTTGATGTGAATGTGTGAGGAGAGGATGGTGGTGGAGGGGGCAGTGGTATTTAAAGAAGACAGAGGAGGTGCTGAGGAGGTTTCTTGTGGGGAGTTGGGGGGGTAGGAGGAATAATACACACTCACATTCCTGGCATACCTGCCTGATTGTAGCAAGCTAATGAGGCGAGGGAGTGCTGTCCTGGGCGCACAGAATGGACAAAACCAGCAGAGTGTCGGCCAACACCGAGTGGCTGAGCTCACAGCTGAGGAATTCCAAATGCCGGACATGAGAGGGTGTGGCTCACTGCCAAGACTTTTTAACAGTCGCACACCCAAAAGACAAGTGGTATAACAGGGCTGCTATGAAATGTCAGATGTCAGCCAGTCCTGGCCATATACAGCTGACACGATGAAGACTCCTTTCTGACCAGAAAAACTAAACTAAAACCAGAGAATGGTATTTTTTTTTCATTGTCAATATCTTATTTCAATCCTTCATTTGAATAGAGAGGTTGAGTGTTACCAGAGGCTCTAAATGGTCTTCCAGAAGTTTTTAATCCTGAAATAATTGTTTTTACAGAAGGTATATTGACAAGGTATTTCAATTTGTTTAGAAATGCATCTGAGTGGAAATCCCAAATGTCAGAAAAAGATTGAATGTTGCAACAAAATTATTGTTTTATTTTAAGCAAATATAAATCAATCATCAATCAAATTTTATTTGTATAGCCCATATTCACAAATCACAATTTGTCTCATAGGGCTTTAACAGGGTGTGACATCCTCTGCCCTTAACCCTCAACAAGAGTAAGGAAAACTACAAACAAAAAACTTTTAACAGGGTAAAAAGAATGTAGAAAACGTAAATGCTTTCATAAGATGTTTGTTTCATTCACAATTAACCAAAAGGTCATTTTAAAGTTCCAAGTCTGTTTACCTTTTATTCTGTGTAATTGTGTTTTGGGCTTAAGAACGCAGGTGACCTTCAGCACAAATTTCAAACTGATCCAGAAGGCCCAATGGTCCCCTTAAATTTAATCAAACTATACCAAATTCCACACACATAGAAATCTGTCCCCTAAATAGGACACCTGTGTTTGTGTGTGTGTGTGTGTGTGAGAGAGAGAGACAGAGAGAGAGAGAGAGAGAGAGAGAGAGAGAGAGAGAGAGAGAGCCTACTTCCCATCACCTGAAGTTATTTATGTCAACTTTTAATATAACTTTCCTTGTAGTCCTATGGACCCAAATAAATACCAGTACTATACAATATGAAGCTGTGCATCTTCCGCTTCTGCAAATATTTCACAATAAACACCTTATACAAACACATTGGAGTGCTTTTATTTTTAAACGGGTACAGGAAGTGTCCCTGGAAGAGCACGGCTGAACCAGTGCAGTGTGGATGCTGTAATCTGTTAGCATGAGCTCTGAAATGAAAAGAAAGCTGTTCCGTAGCTAGTGTGACTCGGGTGTAATCCTAGTGCCTGCTCTATCACCATTGCTCGCATAGATAATAAAAAACATTAGCCTCAGACCTGTATCAGGCCATCTCCTCTCATGTTAACCCCTTGTAATAATCCACTGTCAAAAATCTGGTTTGACCTCAAAATGGTGCTCCACATTATAACCTTTGCCCTCAGCAATATTCAGGCCAATAATTGTGAATATGCACTCTCACATCCGCAGCCATGTAAGGAATCTCCTTAGATTCTCTTAAGCAGCTCAGCTGATGGTCTTCTTCTCAATACTCTTCTTACATACGTCCAGATTCTGCAGCTATACTAGCAGTTTAAAGATCTATTAAACCCTGATTACCTGATCAGATTTACCTTTGGCCTCAGTGTACCCTCAGGTTCAGCCTATAATGCTATTGCAATTAAAAGCCTGGAACACCTGATGACACAAAGGTACACAAATGAAGATATGTCACTAACACCACTGGAGTCTGCATGAACGGGACCAAAGGTGTTATTGATGTGTAAAGCCCTATGAGACAAATTGTGAATCGTGAATATGGGCTATACAAATACAATTTGATTGATTGATTGATTAACAAGTAAGTCATGCATATAACTGGTGGCGGTGGTATAGTATTTACCATCGCAATACCCATTTCCCCTGTGTCTTAATGGCTCTCCCCCTACATTTTTGCGATACATGCCCTGCAGCTTAATGGAATCTCTCCTCAATATTGCAAATATTTTTCTTGCATCTCATTGGCAGTCTCTGCATCTACTGTCATGATTCTGCCCTGACCCCATGCTCTGGAAGTCTATTTTGGTTCTTTATTATGGACTCTTTGGTTTATTGACTTTTACCTGGGTTTCTGTGTTTAGATTTGTGTTCATTCTGTGTTTCCTGTTTTATTTTGAAGTAGTTCTGATCTCCCTCATATGTTTCTGTTCTGCTTACTTCCTGCCTTTGTGTTTACCTCCAGTTTTGATTGTTGTCTTGATTTGTTTCACATGTTTGTCCTGTGCAACCTTTCGCTAGTTTGTCATCAGTTTAGTTTGTATTTAAGTCAAGTCCTCAGTTAAATCTTTTTTGTGTTGTCTGTTTAGTTATGGTCTGTTTAGTTGCTGTTGTGTATTAATTACGTGTGTGCCTTCAGAGATACTGTCACATCCCCTCGTGGTGTTATGTGCTTACATCATCCTTGTTGTTCTCAGTCCTGAGTTGAAAACAAATACACTCTCTTGTGCAACTTTTCCAGGTCTCATGTTTCTTCATTATTAGATGTGATACCTGAACGTATACAACAGTTGCTGTCTGTTGAGTCAATGCCTGTCAGTTCCTTGTCCTGCCTCGTTGTTCCTGAACAGTTTGATCTTTCCTGTTTGTTTCCTGCCGGGCCTGCCCCTTATTTTTAACCTTTTCCTAATTCATGGCTAACACTTTTGACATGTCAGCTATGAAATTGTAAAAGTAAATTAGCTCTGTGGTATAATTCCAAGACACATGAATTAATCAAACCCCTTCTCAAAAAATCCACCCTAAACCCGGAGGTTTTAGCCAACTACAGACCGATATCCAACCTCCCCTTCCTGTCTAAAGTCCTTGAAAAATTTGTAGCCAATCAGCTGTGTGAGTTTCTCCAGGAAAGTAATGTATATCAAGACTTTCAGTCGGAGGTTTAGAGCTTATCACAGCACAGAGACAGCCTTGGCAAAAGTCACTAATGACCTTCTAATTGCTTCAGATCAGGGATTTGTGTCTGTCCTCGTTCTGTTAGATCTTAGTGCAGCATTCAACACAATTGACCATCAGATTTTATTACAGAGACTAGAACAGTTAATTAGCATTAAAGGAACCGCCCTAAACTGGTTTAAATCCTATTTCTCTGATCGCTCCCAATTCATGCAAATTAATGATGCACCAAAGTTAACCACGGTGTTCCACAGGGCTCTGTGCTCGGCCCAATTTTATTCTCATTATATATGCTTCCACTAGGAAACATTATCAGGACACACTCTGTAAATTTCCACTGCTATGTGGATGACACCCAGATATACTTGTCAATAAAACCTGAACAATGTAATCAATTAACTAAACTCCAAGCATGTCTCAAGGACATAAAAACCTGGATGACCCACAATTTTCTCTTATTAAACTCAGATAAAACAGAGGTTCTAATACTTGGCCCTAAACACCTTAGAGATACATTATCTAATGATATAACTGCGCTAGATGACATTGCCCTTGCTTCCAATGAAACAGTCAGGGACTTGGGAGTGATCTTCGATCCTGATTTGTCCTTTAATTCTCACTTAAAACTAATTTCTGGGACCACTTGCGTAATATCTCAAAAATCAGACATGTCCTTGCTCAAAAAGATGCAGAAAAACTAGTCCACACCATTGTTACATCCAGACTTGATTATTGTAATTCCTTATTATCAGGCTCCAGCAGTAAGTCGTTAAAGACTCTGCAGCTTGTCCAAAATGCTGCAGCACGTGTCCTGACAAAAACCAAGAAACGAGACCACATTTCTCCAGTATTAGCTTCACTACACTGGCTTCCGGTTAAATCTAGAATATAATTTAAAATTCTCCTCCTCACCTTCAAGGCCCTTACTAATATGGCACCATTATACCTTAAAGAGCTGATAGTACCATATCAACCCACTAGAGCACTGTGGGCTATACGAATAAAATTTGATTGATTGATTGAGTACCTCTCTCCATATGCCAGAGTAAGGAAGATCGATAAAATAAGCTCAAACTGTCCATTGATTTTCAAAGTTGTGCAGTTCACACAGGAACTTCAGCAGTCTTGGAGGAAGCTGTTTGGCTTCCTTCTTCTTCTTCATCTTTTTTGTTTGGTGTGTTGGTGGGTGACATCCAACGTTAAGGGTCATTACCATCATCTACTGCTGTACTTCTATTTCCGTTTTCAATAATTCCCACCTCCTAAGGGGGCCTGAGGCTTAGATTCGGCATCCTTCTTCGACCCAATTTAAGAAAAGGAAAAAAACTTAATTTCTACACCACATTTCATACAAGAAATGCAGCTAAAAGTGCTTTCCATACAAAATACAAATTTAAACATGTTGAAATGTATTTCAAATAAGAGAAGATTTTATAAAAAATAAGAACAGGTTAAAATGACATTTAAAAGAAAATACATCAAATTTATTTAAAAACAAAATTGATAAGATTATAAACATGCAGGAGTGCAAGATCTAGTCAAAGGCTGAAGGAAAGGGAGATGTTTTAAGTTTTCTGTAAAAGACAATCACTTTAAGAAATGAAACATTTGAGGCAGAAAATGATTTTATTACACAAAATAAACAGTAACACAGCAACTTGTAACAATCACACATTGTGGTATATGTATATATCAAAGACTTTGATATAAATCTAAAAAATATATAATAAAAAAACAAATTCAGCTATTGCACTGGAAAGAATAAAGTGACATGTCTGTGAGTTCCTGATTTTCAGTCAGTTAAGTGCAATAACTGTTAACTCCCCCCTTTACAGGCATCTGGCATACAGGAGCTTTGTCAGCTGGGGCTATCTTGGGAGAAAGGTGAGGGTTGTAATTCCCTTGTGTGTAAGTCCTTCCCATATGTGAGGAGTTCCCTGATGATGGCGACACTTATGTTAGTTTCAGATGGCCTGGAAAACATTTGTACAATGCTATTTGTAATATATTTGCTTTTTTTAAACTTTGTGACAAAAATACATTTTTGTAACAAAACATTTTGTGTATCTTACCATATGTTGGCCCTGTTTTCATTGACTTTGCTGTGCAGTGCCCCTTCCCTTCCTTGGAATATTTTATTTTGTAGATCGGCTTCCTTGATGAGCTGGATGCTTGAGGGTCATCAGCATTTTCATTGAAGGGCATTGCAGACAGGTACAACCTGAAAAACAAAGAGATCTGTGTAAATCCTACAGCATGAGACTTTGCACACCAGTTCAACCTAACACAAATCAACTCTTGCACGCTGTGGAGTTCTGATGATTACATGAGAACTTTCAATGTTCACTGCTGAAAACCACCCCTCACTCCCCCTTTTTGAAAGCATTCCAGTATTTGTAAATAGCTGTGGTCGGTAGTAATTGATTTCAATTAATTTATTTATTATCGGATAAAATTCTTTATAAATACGGTCTCATGTTTCTTTCATTGTGAATGTTCCCCGTAAAATATATATTTACAAACATTTCTGTTAAAAACTACATTAACTATCCAATACATTATACATTTCTTACCATACCATTCCAATGAAAGTGAAGATGACATTCTTTGAGGCAAATTGTAGGGTAACACTTTGGAATGCCTCCAAAAAAGAAGTCTGGTGGTGCAGGCTCAACTTCTCCACATCCTTCAGGACCCTCTACTTTGTGGAGTGATTTTTAAACCTGATTTTTCAATCAAAAAATGATGTCCAATTAGCACATGACAAGTTGCTACAGGACATTATTAGCCTGTCACAGAGAACTGTTGAAACACATTATGTGGTGATAGAACACTAATATAGTTGGGGTATTGTGCAACATTTACAGTACACACCTGGCTACAACCACGTGCTCCGGTCAGCTGTTTTAGTGGATGTTCTTCATGCGTGAGGACATCTTAGAGGTGGTTCACAAGAGACCCGATGTGATGTCCCCTGCAGATCAAAATAAATGTGAGGGACCACATGATGATTTTGCCTTATAAACTGTTAAGTCAATACAAAGACACAGCAGCCTCTGCTAGAAAACCATGTACCAAACCTTGTATGTGATTTACTGTCCAACACATCTGTGGACGGATTATTGTAAAGGGGGGATTATTGTTATTCTAACAACCACATTGAAAGACTTGATAAATTTATCTCTTGTAAGATAAGTGAGAGCCACAGTTCCTGTATCCTTTATGATGCTACCTATATACACTTTTAATCAACCACACACAAGGTAAACATGCACATTTACAGTGTGACATTGGCTATGCAATTCAAGTCAGAATCAATGTGAACGCTATGTATTTACAACACGAATGTGAGCCTCATGAACTGTATTAAACCATCCACTCTTGGTTTCATGTGTTTTCAGGAGCGGGACACGTGACGTAAACATAGCTTGTGGAAAAGCTATGTTTGTCCACAAACTAAAGAAAAAAAAACAAATGTACATTTTTAAGTCCACAGATGCAATTGCAGAACCTTGGGGTGCTTTTTCTTTTTAAACCTAGCCAAGAAAAAGCAGACAGCAGCAAAGTAGAAACTTAATAAAAAAAACTTAGAAACCACATGTGAGGGATCCCTCTCCCAGGATGGACAGAAGTGCTGCTGTGTCTTTATATTGACTTAACATGTGTAACTGAGAACATCAGCAAAATAAAAGTGTTAATAATAATAATAATAATAATAATAACTAGGGCTACGTTGTAGCACTGAACGGGCCTGAGCACATGCAACTCAGAACCTGTTGCGGTTGGTTGAGTGAGCGATCGGTGACCGGGCACACAGCTCCGCATTGCATGTGTTTTGCGCACTGCGTGAAGGATAAACGCTTCACTTCCTGCGTCTGTCACACGATCTATCATTGTCTGTCCGTCCAAAAAAATAATAATGCGGACAGACAGACAGACGTCCGTCCATCCGTCTGTCTGTCCGTATTATTATTTTTGTTAATTGCTCATTACGGTCCACGCTATCAATTGCACATCACACTGTGAAAATTTGTCAATCGAATGACACACTGCCAGTAGGTGGCACCATCACTATTATTACATACAGACATATAGATCTGTTCAAGTAGGGGCTCTGATGTAGCGTGAGCAATATTGTGTCAATTGGACAATGTTACCACAACTTAATTTTCACACTGATCAGTAGGTGGCGCTATGACCCTGCACTAATATTAATATATGGAGCTGTTCAGTTCAGGATTGTGATCATAGGTCAGTAGTTCGGAGCTGGTTGGATAATGCAGATTGGATTTACAAAGTACTTCCTGTTTTATGGCAAATCAGTAGGTGGCACTATGACAGTGAGGAAATACTGACACACAGAGCTGTTCAGGCTTGGAAGTTTGATGGTGAAAGGACTATGCACAGTGGAGCTATGGCTACATCGTCTCCTTTCTTGCGGCCAGCCACCAGGGGGTGATAATTTGGCTTCACATTTGGGGGGATGTCACGTCATTCATCTATACATACCATCTTTGAAGAAAACAGTAAGAAAATATGTCTTAACAAGTTTAATTAGAAATTGGCTTATTATGATGGACTCAGTCCATATGTCGAGGCTTCACAGTCAATGTGCAAGTCCAGATTTGGTTTTTCAAGTTTCTGAATACAGTCCACGTTAAATAAATTCTTGTTTGGTGTCCAAGTTAAGTTCATAGTTAAAAAACAGGAGGACAAGAGACATAAAGACATATAAATTGTAACTTTATTATTTTAATATAGTAAAGCCAGTCTTTCCAATGATAAAACAACATTATAGTGCTGATGCGACTTCAACCCCTGTTCTTGAGTGATGGACCATTTTAGAATAGAATCCAAACCAGGACAACATACTGTCTAAAAGGTTTCTATTGTTATTGAAAGTGTAGAGTAGCTGAGTACAGAGCTGTGGGATTGGACCATACTGGGTCTGCCCCTGTTTTCTCATGATAAGAGCAGGGATCAGTGCTCTTGGTCTGCTACACTGGCAGCTAACAGCTGAACACACTGCATGAGAGAGAACTGCACAATTCAGCAGTAAGCCATTGAGGGAGAGAGAGGGGGTTGAGAGACAGTGAGGAACAACGGTGCAGCCAAGGAAACCAAAGAAACACTCCTCTACCGAATTCCCAAACTCTGGCCAGAGAGGAGGAAAAAAAAGCAGCAGAGACAAAGCATTCTTGGCTTTCAGTTTAAAAGAAGAGGAAGAAGAAAATAATGCATTAGGCTAAATCATTTGCTTAATATACAAATTCAAGGAGAACGACGTGACGGGACGTTTTTTAAATTTTTTTAAAGCTCCTAAAACAAAGTAAAGGATTGTAGAGCAACGCTGCATGAATGCATCTGGGAGAAGAAGGGAGCAGAAACAGGACCAAAGCAACAATGAGGATCATGAGGTTGATGCTTTCACTCAGTGAGTCGATTAAAATTTCATGAATAACTATATCTTATAGGGAATCTGGTGTTTGTCCATAGGTTTTCATATTTTTCCTGCTTGAACTCGAAATCTTCTTTCAGATCTTTTTATAATTTTCTTGTGTGGTCTTATTTTTAAAGATAAAGAAAAGTCTTTGTGCACAGCAGCACCAGCTGCACTGCAATGCAATGCAAACATAAAACGTGTGATGCAGCAACAAGTGCACATGGGAGAATAACATTTTTTTAATTCAGATGTTTAATTTTTTTTATCTCAGACTTGTGTTTTACTTGAGTATATGTATGTATACATACATACATGTATATATGTGAGAAATGTAGGTCTTATACAGTGAGAGAACAAGTACTACAATTCTTCTTATGTTAAAGTACTCCCAAAACAAAAGTCCATTCTATATCCTACTAAATCCTATGTAAAAGTACAGGATATTATTCAAAAAGTAAGTGTCAGAGTGAGAAGTTGGGGAGAGGCATTACCTCTTTGCATGTAGCCTGGTGTAAATTCCCACAAACTTATTTAACCCATTTTCTTGTAATTCACTTTTATTGGGAGCTTGATTTGGTTGTTTTTTTGTTTCATTATTTCTGTTTTCTCAAATTACTGTTTAAAATGTGGAAGAAGTAGAAGAAGAAAAAAACACAAAGTATGTAATAAAAGTAAGAAGATGCTACTTGAGAAAGAGCACCACAACTAGTGCAACCAGGGTCTCTGGCAGTCTAAGTTATTTTTCCTTAACCTATGCATAAAAGAATAAATTAATCCTCTGAACTAAAAGCTCCACTTGTTTTGTCAAGTCGCTCTTTTGCAGTGTGAATTGTATAAAATATGTATGAAAGTAGTCGCAGTCATGCCAGTGGGACTTTATTTGAGCTGAAACATCTATTTGGTCTCGATGTATGCCATGATACAGATCAGAAGACTGACCATGTCAGAGTCCGTCCAATCTTGATGAAAAACTCTGTTTTACCATTCTACTCAGCATGCCATGAGATGTTAATTTTCTTACTTCTCTCTGACACTATATGTGTCTATTACCCCTCTTCTTGTGTGTGTGTATCTCACTTACCGACTGTTAGAATGCTCATCAGAGAAAATTTACAATGCATGCAAATGGTCTGAAAGTGGGCAGTAAATCACAAAATGTATGCAAACAGGCAATATCTGATCTGTAGAACATTGTTCTGAGATCTGATGTAAGAAGAGATAAACAAAAAAAACAAAACATAAAAACTACTGAACTAATTCACATTTTGTGGTATGGTCTGTAATTAACTGGGGAAAAGATACGATTTTAAACAAGAGTATAAAAACAACTGATTTCTCTGTCATTTATACAATAAACTGTTTTCCTACTCTTCAAAACCTTGGGAATGAAATTACTGTGCAGCTCAAATGTCCAGCCTCCCTGGGGTCAATTCGATGACCCCTGTAGGTCTGAGGCACCTTATGTCACAACTAGATGCAGTGGAGGTTGTTATTAAGGGCTAGGCATAGCTAGCATGTGGACGTAGATTTCTTTTAGGGAGGAACCTCTGCTCTCTGTAAAGCCAAATGTTTTATGCTCCAGATAAACAGCCTTCATCTCTTCTGTAAACTCTCACTCTGTACCTCTACCCAGCATGGCATGCTGCATATCCAGGTTTCCATTAATCATGCCTGTGACTGGTACCATCATGGACCTTCACTCTCCTCCTCTCTCTCATACAGTGACTTCTCACTCCTCTCCTCCCCTTTCCTCCTTATTTTCAATTTTCCATTTGCATTATTTCTTTGAACTTCCCCCATGCCTCTGCCTTTAAGAGCTTTTAAGAGACTTTCTATTTTCCCTTTAACTCTGAGCAAATTGTGTGTGTGTGGTGGTTTTATTGGTCAGGGCACATGCCAACTGGTTTTGACACACACTGATGCCAAGCACACAAAGCTAAGTGATCAGATCAATGATTTTTGCTGTCCTTTTAATCTTGTTTAATCTTATAAGTAAGTAGTATGTTTGAAAGTGAATGAATATATACAGACAGACTAACTGCATAGCAGGTCTTGCACAGTGGAGTTTTATAGCTATTTCTTTGAAAACATCTGCTACTGCTGCCAAAAGAGAAAGTATGAGATTGGTTGGAAAACAAATCAGAAAAAGAATTGGGTTCATCACTACACGTAGTAATTATCATCCAATTTTATTATTAAAATATTAATTTTAATAATTTAATAAATAATAAATCATTAAATTAATTAAATTAATTAAATACCAATCACTTTTTGCATAGTTGAGGTCAAGGCTGGTGGAGCACTGTACCGACCTTTTCTACTGGGCGTTTTGCCAAAATTTTCAGTCTCAGCACTTTATCTTCTTGTCCTCTTCTATTTATTGTGAGCAGGACAGGATGCAATGCACAATAACTTGGAAACACCACACCCACGACCACAGCCTGTTTCCAGTGGGCTGTGAACAATTCTTGCCTGACTCCATGGCTAGAGAACAATGGCCCTTACCCCCATGCTGTGTTTTTAGACCTTGACACAACTACATTACAGCCACACACAGTCACTGGATAATCAACATACATGGTGACAGATGTTATAGGCCTATAACACTTACTCTGATGATTATACTGTTTTTTTATCACTAGTTTGAAATGAATCATATATTTAGCTTTTTGCTTTGTACATACTATATCCAGTTTTTTAAGAGTCCTGAATTTGTGTTTCTGGTAGTTTGGTTAGGGTTAGTATTAAAAATGACGTTGACTGTAGTCACTTGAGAGAAAGAATAGAATAATAAATAATAAATTTGTATTCTGTATGACCTATCCACATTTTTTGTCACAGACATAGATGAACTATTGTTAAAGTATGCAACAGCTTTAAAAATACAAAGTATGTGAGATAAATAGGTTTAAAACCCCAAAAACCAACAATAAGACATTTATGACAGTTCATGGACCAAATCTCCCAATTATAACTATTCCGAATGTCAAAAATACATGTTGTCATGGCAATTAATGTGCTATGTTATGTGGGCTGGACAGGAGAAATGATAAGGATTCCTATTCAAATATTAGTGTTGGTCAGATAGCAACATTAAAGTCCACATCCAAGTCAAGTATATACATGACGAATTTGTGTTATCAGAAAGAGAAAGAAAGGAAATAGTGACGGGACTGGCAAATCATTTTTGCCATGGACGCATTTTTTTCTCAGCCATTAGAATGCAGAACATAAAATAAATAATTAACATTGTTGTAAAATTAAGATGTGCAGTCAGAAACAAAAAGAGGTGTGCTGGATGTGTTTGCACAGCATTAGGCAAACAATAGTCATGACAATGGTCAGGATAATCTGGCTAGTATCTTTTTTCACTAATTTGCAGCACTGATTGGCTGTCGACTGTGTGTGGGCTTCACACAGTCACTCCAGGCGACATCACCCACAAGCGCAGGTCAATCATACGACAGACCAACCCCCGTAATATGTGTGACAAAAAAAGGAGGTATTTGTCTGGCCATGACAAATGAAACAAGGAAGAGGCTTGAAAAAGTGAAGAGGCAAGAAGATAAAGGTATGTAAGCTTAAAAGCTACATTTTTAGTGCATGTAACGTTGGCACTAAACCACAGGAGAGAATTAGCCTCATTAGGCTTAGTCCCCTTAGTTGGACAGTTCATCACGGGCCTACTTTGAGTACAGGATTATTTAAGTTAATGATTTTATGATTCATTCATTGAATGGGCTTCTTCAATTTAAGCCACCAGCTATCATTACCTTCTTTGCCATTATCTATAATTATATAATGAAGCTGTGATGGTAACATCTGTTGTTATGAAGCATTTAACACAATAATAGAAATGTTGGCAGGAATAGGCCCAGTTTGGTCTCTGCATTAAAGAGATAACTAACAATTAACTATTTTTATCCATTTACAGGGGCACTATTAAAGTAAATGGTTTAAAAAGTGTCACAGGTTCCAGTAAACACAGCCCAAACTGTTAGAAGGGGGGTTTAAAACATTTTTTATTAAAAAAATTAAGTCAGTTGATTTATTCATTTTTCATATCAGGTACAGCAACTTCCTCTACTCTTGGTGAAGACCATGGTAATGTCCCACAAAAAGCTGGTAAGGCATGTGTTTTAAACTTACACTATGTAAAGTGCCTTGAGATAAAGTGTGTTGTTATTTGACGCAATACAAATAATACAAATAAAACTGAATTGAATTGAATTATAGACATATTCCCATCATCCACTTTCTGCAATGTCAGTGTTTATGAATTAAATCTGCCATGCTGCTGGTGCTGAAAATATAGCTTATTAAGTAAATTTTTAAAAGCAGATTTATATTACTATTTTATATTGATTTTTCACAGCAGTTCCATCATCCTCAACCTCTATCTCCATCTCTGATGTCACGAAAGATGCTGATAATGCTGGTAAGTTTAGGTCTATATCAACAATAAATCCACAATAAATTAACAATTATTATCGCCACGAAGATGTTTTCACTCCCTGTCCATTTGTTGGTTGTTTGTAGGACTACACAAAAACAACAGTACGGATTACCACAAAACTTGGACGGATGCAGTGTGGGTCAGGGAAGAACCCATAACATTTTCTTGCGGATCCGGATCAGGGAGCAAATCTAGCTGAATCTTAAACATTGTGACATAGGGGATGTTTTTTAACATGTTTTTCTGTTTTTCCAGTCCCCTCTGGCAGTAGCTCTGGTAGATGATTTGGTTTCATGTACTATCTGCAAGTTTAATAATGTTTTCCAAATTTAATTTTTACATTGAGGATAAGCATTTGATACAAAGTCTTTGTACTGGTTGTGATGTGATTTCCCTTGTCTGTGTCCATATGGTAATACAGTAGTGTACGTGTGAAAGAACAATGTTTGATTTTGCAGCCTTAGTTTTTAAGTTATTCCTTATGTACCTAAAATTAACTAAATTAAATTAGATTCTGTCATACTGTCAAGTCACTTATATACAGACTAAATAACAGTGCCCAAAGCAGAGCCTTGGGGTACACCAACATGTTTACACTAGATTAAAATTGTTTGTGTTTTGTAAGTTTTATTTCCTAGTAGGTCTATAATTACTAATAACAATGTGCTAACTGGAGTTTTGGATCCAAGTGTTTGTAAAAAAAACTACAATAAAAAACACAATCATGTGAGCACATGTGTATTAGTCATTAATAACACTCCTTCATTAATAGACCATTTTTGAGATAGGGGGAATAAGTGCCTCCTTATGAGTTTAAAGAAATACACTATCATTACAAATACCTTTGCTCTAGAACAATTAGGGAGGAGATAATCATGATTACCTTATCAAAATTGGAGCGTTAGTATTTTTGGGAATGATATTGTAATTCACACATATTCAGGTTCTGAGTCAATTTTTCAATCTGATTAAAAAAATAGGTATTAAATGCTGTTGCCACTTTGTACAGAGCCTGGGAAGAGATATAGAGAAAGAAAAAATATGATGGTTAACAAAACCCGAAAAAAATCAGTGGATGTACGCAAATTGCAAATAACATGGACTGCGCGTGAGGAAAGAGGATATGTGCTTGGTGATGAAGGAGCTGGATCCCAGAGGAGTGTCATCAAGGGAAGTTGAAATTTGTATCATTAATTGTATTATTATTTATCATTACTTCATATGGTTCAATTAATTTTCTGTATTTGAATTAATTAATTTTTAAATTAATTTGTTACCTCATTAATTCATTCCTGCATTCACAGACTTTACAAATGTGACATCCTATCTCCAGGAAGTTTGCCTTTTATTTTGAAATCACTCTAATATGCTCGTAACTTAATGCTTAACATGGTGACACTCCTTGGTTAAGACATCAAGCACATGGAACTAATGATATATTGGAGCACAGGACAGCGCATCTGCAACACTATTTCAGCCTCCTTTATATGTGTAAAGGCAGCAAACATCTCATCAGCTTCTGGTTAGGGATCAGCAGGGTTTTCAAAAAGGTGAGGGGATTATGGTCTGTAAAAAACCCCAAGGGAGATACCCCACAGCCAAATTAAACATCGAAGTGCTGCAGAGCCCAAACAAGCCCCAATATTTCTTTTTCAAAAACTGAATGGTTGGCACTGGTGTTTGTTATGTTTTCTTGTGAATTTACATTCTTCTGCAGCAGAACAGTTCCAGAATTCACATTGCTGGCATCGACCTGCAGCTTGAAGGGCTGGTCGATGTCGTGGAGCCTCCAACACTTTAGCTGAACACAACAATGCTTTCACACTCTGTAAAGCTTTCTGACAATGTTCAGACTAAATGTAATCACTTTAGCTTTTAACAGGTCGGTCAATGGTGTGACTACAGTTGAAAAGTTCTTACAAAAGCTACGGTAGTAGCCTATCATCCATAGTAATGCATCAGCTCTTTCTTGGTAGTGGAGAAAACAGCCCCAATTTTTGCCTGCACTGGAAAGACTTGGCCTTGGCCCACAACCTTACCAAGGTAGGTCACAGTGGCCTTAACAAACTCACATTTAGCAAGATTTATTGTCAAATGTGCCCAGACCAACCTGTCAAAGATACATTTCAATACACAGAACAACCACTAAGACCAGAAACAACACGGTTCATCAATCTTTGAAATGTTGCTGTGTATGAAAACAGGCCTGTGAGTGTAATGAAGGCTGGAACATCCCTGGCCCTTTGAGTAAGAGGAGCTTGCCAGTATCCCTAGAGTAGGTCACATTTACTCACAAATCTTGCTGAACTCACCTGATCGATGCAATCCTCCATCCAAGGAAGCTTGGATGTAAAAACATCAGACTGTTTCATTTAAACACTAAATGGTTCTTCTTCACTTTGATATTGTAACCCGAAAGTTGTGCAAGGCCTAAAACTAGCATCTGGCTTCTAGGAGACACGGAGAGATCCAGTTAGATGAACAAGGCTCAGCAATTTTGTTTCCCAGCATATATTGAATCCCTGCCAACTGTTTCCTCTTTGCCTCTAACATGCGTTTAAAACGCTGCTTGGCTAATGAGCTTTGAAGAGGAAGGCCGTCTGTTTTCCACCTTTTGAGTTTGAACCTGGAGAAGAATTGGATGGGGTCCAACTGCCCTCGTCATGTTGCAAGCATAGCTGGTGTCTCCAACGTCTATGTCATGCTCTTTATAATGTTGTGCAGGATCTGGAACAAGTAATGGATAGCTGTTGATTAGTTTGATTAATCATTTTCCTTTAGCAGCATCTAAATGTTTAATCTATACAAATTTGTCTCAGAATTTTTCAACCGGCCGTGCAACAATCCATCGCAAACAATCTCCACAACTATAAACAGACGAGCCCTGCTACACTGAAAACATAGTTTGGTACATTTTCTACAGCCAGGGGTTTCAGTCAAATATTTTAAATCAGAGACTTGATGCACCACAGAACAAGGACCACTGCACTTTGCTTGGAAAGGAGAATTGACAAAGGGCAGTAGTTCAAGACACACGATCATCTGGACTCAACTGACAAACCGACTTAATCGGAAACCCCGAAGAGATTTTGAGGTGGTTGCTTTGGCAAACAACCCTCCTACGCAACTTATCCAATTGACAGCGAAGCATTTTAGCACTTTTTGTCATGATCTTTGGGGTCTTGTCTTCTGTCAGTGTGTTATAATTTTTAACTGTGTTTTGGATGGATGCCTTTTCTTTTTCTACCAACAGGTACAAATAAAGTAACCTCACCTAACCTAAAGTAATTCTATGACCTCTTTCCAAGAGTCCAATCGATGTGCAGTGCCAAGTGGCATGCATATAACTATCGGGGCTATTGTGTGTGCGAAGTGAATAGTTTTCCGGTGTAATCCCATTTTAGTTTTTGGTTGGTGAGGTGGATTCTGTGAAGTATGAGTTGTAGGTAAGCATTATTGGTCATTAAATAGATGTTTTTGCAAATTTGTCTCCATAAGTCAGCATCAGGAGTGATGGATAAATCGGATTCCCATTTCCTTGATGGTATGGATAGTGTTTTATCTGATTGTGATATTATTCTGGGGGATGGTGATGAGCTGTAGAGTTGAGGGAGGAAGATCTAAGTCAATTGATTTGATGATAATTTTCATTTGAATGGATGATCTAAGTTGTAGATATTCTTAGAAATGTTTATTCCCAATGTTGTACCTCTGCAATGTCGTCCTAAACAATATGGATTTCCCACATAACTTGGGAGGGTATATCCTGATGATAAATTGTGTAGCTAATCAGTCAGGGTGGATAAGATACAAAGTCCTTTATTGGTCCCACAATGGGGAAATTTGCAGAGGGGTGAGGGGGGACGACACACCTTCAGTAGAGAACTCTATGCTTGTTGCATTATTGCACACAATGACAGCGGTATCTACTAAGTTTATGCTTTATGCTGAACACAGTAAAATAAGGATTTGAGTGACATTTTGTCTGTTATTCAGAAATGATTGCTATTCTTTTCCTATGTGATATTTGATGTCATTCTTTCCTCCAGCCACGTTTCTACTCTGACCTCCTGCTCTGCACCAGCACTATCAAATTCTAACTGCAGCGCAGCTCTGTCTCTCAAAGGGGATGGTAGGATGGTTGAGTGGAGAATTTTAATCATTCCTGTTTGAAGGGGATGGTATCCCCCCTTATCTACTTACAAATTACCTACTGGAGCAAACTGCGTGCTCTTGTGAAGAGTAGGGGGGGATTGACACTGATGGTGGCGAGGCTGGCAGCATTTATTATTTTCTTTCAATTGAACTATTGTGAAAAATATACTGATTTGAATTATAGTAGAATATACCCCTAAAATATCATGTAACATAGGGGTGATTTTATCAGGGTTGGCTCATTGTAACAAAGTGTTGAGCTATGACTCCCTCAGCATGTGAATGTATCAGGATAGTGCAAGGAGTGTTCTGATTTATACTCCATTTTTCCATTAAATTTTATTTGTATAGCTTCAAATCATAATGTACATAATCTCAAGGCACCTGGCATTGTACGTTTAAGACCCAACACGTGCTGCTTCTTTTGAGATTTTTTTTGACAGCATGTCAAATTTGGCTAGTGAGGTTTTCTTTTCAAATGAATCAAATGTAAACAGCAAAACACTTTTGTAGACTAGCATACATTGCCTTAATCAGCCGCTTCCTCTACTTCTTTAGAGTGCCTTAGTTTAACAGAATGACTTAGAAACCCTCACAAAGTCTTGTGTTCACATATCCATATCATGACTGCATTGAATTCTGGGTTGAATTAATTTGATCACAGGTTCAGTGGGTAAGTTCAGTGTATTTTTCTGAAGATGATACATTCCTGCGTATATAAATAGTAAGTGGTTGGGGTGAGATACTGGGCAGGATACTGAACCCTGAATTACCCATTGGCCGTTCTCATAGAAAAAGGGCTGCCAATAGATGCACTGTATTAATGTGTGTATGAGTGGGTAAATGGCAAAAAACTGTAAAGCACTTTGAATGGTCCTCAAGACTAGAAAAGTGCTATATAAATACAGACCATTTTCAATTTCTTCAGAGTCTTCAAGATTTGTTTAAAATATTTTCCCTCTTTTTTCTAAGCGGATGGCACCGCATCACTGGTCATGCTGCTATCAGTACCAGTGCTTTTAGCTCACCTACACATTCCTCACCGCACAGCCTCCAGAAAACACACAGCAGCAGCAGCTATAAAACAGAAACGACTGTAAAAAAAATTACTGTGGTTATAGAGCATGTGAAGCCATTAGAGAACCAGATATTTCCCTCAGGAAGGGTGGAGACCAATAACAAAGCTATCTAAGGGGTAATACTGGATTTGAAATTAGACACAAACACCACTCCATGTGAATTATGTAACTGATGGATATGCTAAGAGACAACTGTAATGTTAGACAATTGTTGAATTTGTTTTAAGCTTCCAGCACTGTTCCCAATAAAAAATGGTTCATATAAAGTGAAGTGAATATGATGCTGTCCTTGACAGAGATGGGTTTGTTTTTATCCTACCCATTCAGCAATGTGCTAATGTGGTAATCTTTTGTGTTTTTTCCTCTCTCCTTAGGCATCCTATTTCCCAATGCATTTGCACAGATCAGTACAGAGAGTCCTCTTTCTATCACAACTGGGTCATCGATTACTAGTGGTGGAGGCACATCATCCAATCTTATCCAGACAAAGGCAACCGTTGCAGTCACCACGGCAAAAACTACTGCTAATATTGCGACTGCAGAGTCTTATGCTTTTACCCAAACACAATCCCAATCTCCCATCATAAACAAATCATCATCTGACATTAGCATCTCTAGTGCCCCTCCCACTGCTGCCAATCTTGCTGCTACCTTAAGCACCCCAAAGGCTATAATACCAGTTACAACAGCTGTAACAGTTGCAACAGCTGACAGTGGCAGCACATCAGTGGGATTCCATAGTACTGTAAAAGTACCGACACCTGAAGCCTCTGTAGCTAGTACAAACTCCAGGACTGAGCTGTCAGTCATGCTGACAATAGGTCCTTACCATGCGGTAACATCAAAAATCCCAAAGGTCTCAACATATCCTACAACAGAACAAACGCAATCAGCCATTACCAAGACGAGTGAAGGAGGTAAGTTTTCCTGTAAATTACACATATTCCAGATAATAACATTCTTACTGACTTGATGATGTCTTGAGGGTTAATGTCAAACTTTGAGAGGCTGCAAATCCATCTGACTGTCCTTGAAGTTTCTCAGTCATTCATCTGATAAACTTCCAACTTGTCAGGTTTATTTCTGAAGATGTAAGGAAGTGCAGACGAAGACCCTTACCATAACTCTCTTGTTATTTTAAACTACACGTGTTTGATGTCCCTTATAAACTGTGCTGACAACAGTGACACTATTTCATAACTTTTGGATGTTGCATAAACAGGTATCAGCCTTTATTTTCAAATCTTACTTATAATTAACAACTCTTGGCCTCCACCTGAATGCACCCAAAGCCAGGTAGAAAAACAATGCCGATGTTCAGTTGGGCCAGATAATGAAAAGATATCCTGGGTATGTTTTATTTGCTTCTTAGTACAGAATATTACTAGTTATAATATAATATTAGTCTTTGGTTACTTTGGTCATCTGTTTAGGATACATAAATATCATCCAATGAGTTACATGCATATAACTGAATCAGAGCACATAATGTCGGAACTTTAGACAAGTTTCTAGAGTATAACGGCTGTCTGATGCTCTGCCTCACGGGAGGGGAGGAAGCGAAAGCGTTGTGAGAGAAGGCTGAACAGCTCTGACTCCATCACACTGAGCACTTGTTTCCCAGCCCTGGGCCCAGCAGAGACTGTACTTTCTGAGGAAACCTAAGTGAGCATCACTCCCCACGAGCATCCTAAAAACATTCTATAGAGGTGTGATTGAGAGTGTGCCACCACCTGGTTCTCCAGCTGTAGTGTAGCAGATAGGAAAGCCCTACAGAGGGTAGTCAGAGGAGCAGAGAAAATCATTGTTGCCTCCCTACCCTCTGTACAAGAACTCTTTCAGAGCTGTTGCCTCCAGAGGGCTCAGGCCTTCCTCAAAGACTCCTCACACCCCCTCCACGAGCTGTTCACTCTTCTGCCATCGGGCAAACAGGAGCATTAAAACAGTAACAACAAGGTTCCTGAACAGTTTCCTTCCACAGGCATTTAGACTGCTAAATAGCTGCCCCTTCGGACTCTGCTGTTATTCCCATATCCTAGACTTGTTTCATATCACCAACTGCCACCTTTTAATAATATAATCACTTTAAAGACAATATTTACTTTTTAATCTGAATTGTCACTTTAAAGAAATGCACCAGACACTTTTTGACTTAACTCGGCCATATGTTTTGCTTATAGGTCTCCTTATTGTATATTGCATGTTTCTTGTTTTATAACCTTACTATTTATTGATTAAATTGTCAGTTTTTAAGCTATTATTGAAATTGCACTGCCTTGGAGAAACACTATTTCATTCTACACTGCACAGTTTTGGTGTTTGGTTAGTGTGGCAGTTGACCATGCCACGGGGCTCTCACCACAGCAGCCAGAGACAAACCATTCAGGTTGTAGCATATTTTATTAAATCAAAAACACACACAAGAACAAACATAAATAAACTTCAACTTAAAGAGGCCAGCAGTTTCTGCTGGCGTTTCTCTGGGTTTGTCCGAGTGTTCTCCCGTGTGCTCGGTCCTCAGTGTCTTGAGAGTGTTCTGTGTGTCTGAGTTCTCCAGTTCTCCGTGAGGCAGCTCAATTGCTGCCTTTTAAGCCTGAGGATCAATCAGCTAACAGCGCTCACCTGTGCTAATTGATCCTCTGTGGTGCAGTTGAAGGCGCTCTCTCAGCCCCCTCACATCCACGGTCAACTCATCACGCTCTGTTCGTCTTAGATTCCTCAACCCACAGTTTTCTTTTCCCTTCTGTGGAAAAAGAGAAAAGAAGAAACCCACATCCAGTCATCCTACTTTTCTCATCGCTACCCACCTCCATTCATCCTCCATCTCTTTTCTCTATCCACATCGATTCAACCTCCTTCCCTCATCCATTCATCCTCTTTCCCTCATCCCCCTACACACATCCCTTTATCTTCTCATCCCAACCACCCCATCTCTTCCCTTGCCTCTGTATCACGTTTGACAATGTGGTCCATGCTTCATCAAAACAGCTTATCAGCAATGTATGATCTAGTACCTTAAATGAAAATAGTGCTTTAACATAGATTATACTCCATTTGATCTATCTCATTTCAAGTTTGATAATCTCTGCCAATCTACTTTAGATGCTATTGCTTCAATTAAACCAGTAAAAACCTCTCATTGGATAGACAACAGTTTAAGGAGTCTTCAAAACACTGTGCAAAAGAGCAGAAAGAATGTGGAAATTGCAAGTCCAGTAATTGTATATGAAAGACCTCTTAACTCTGGCTCCAGCAGTGTATGCCTCTTTGGCTTGTAAAGACTCCAGTTATGTGTAGTGAGGGCATAGGTACGGTGTGCACAAGCAGGCAGGTCGGCTAGTGCAAGACATTTGCACCAGCGAATCATTTCATATGATCCAAATCAAAGAAAATAGTTGGTCGTGAAATAGGATTTCAACAAATACGATGAAAACATGTTTCATCAACTTTCCAACCCTACCTTTAATTTTCATCAAATTTCTCTTCCTGAACTCATCACTACTGTGTCTCACATGCACTCTAAACTAAACTAAACTAAACTATAAACTCTCTGTTTCTACTGGTTCACATATTTCATTGACAGCTCTACTGATGTGTGGGGCACCACAGGGTTCTATTCTTGGCCCAATTTTGTTTTACTATTATAAGCTTCCATTAGGAAACATCAGTCATTTAAATTAAGACTGATATCACTGCTTGGCAGAAGATATGCAGTTAGGAATTTAATAGAGTGTGACACGGATATTGAGAAATGGATGTCTTTTAACTTTCTGCAGCTAAACTAAGTTAAAAAGTAATCCTTTTGGCCCTGACCTTCTAGCAGGCAAAATACAGGCAAAATACAACCATTAGTGGGTCCACTTGCAAGCAATACTTAATCTAAAGCCAGATACCTTGGTATCACATCTGATTCGTAACTTCATTTTGAAGAACATGTTAATATAAAACATATTACTTCTAAGAAATATGCCAAAATCATATCAGCTCTGTCTTTTTTGGACCTAGAAAAGCTTGCAATGAACTGATCCAGTCAATTCATAGTGTCTCGGCTTCACCCAATGCAGTTTCGGACTCATTTTGATAGAGGTTGATTTTGTTATCAGTCCATTGAACTTTGACCCAGAACTCCTCTGTTTTGTTAGTTGTGTATTGTGGTGTACTATAGCTAGCTATTGATTATAGTGTTAGGCTCAGAAGTGGCTACATCATTATCTGTGAATATTTTTTATAGTTGCTGTGTTATTTCTGTTCTAAGACACAGAGAAAACAACTGTGCCAGTTACAACAAACTGGCAGATAAAATCAAGGACCACAGAGACTGGGAAGCCAGGGACCACCATCACCCACCCCACTCTGACAACAGGATCTCTTGTACCTGAGAACCTAAGTGAAACAACATTCCTGCAAACCTCTACTGCCGCCACCACAGATCCTCAGCCAAAGATATTTCTGGTAAGACATGCAATGAGATAGAACCAGCCGGTTTGCTTTCCTTTACTTTACTTAAAGTAATTACTTTTGGTGATTTTGAAATCCACATTGATGATTTTTTAAATCAGTCTTTTAATGGAGTCCCGTCCAACTTATAACCATGGTCACACACCATATTTAGTTTTCACCCTTGGTCTGAGCATCAATTCCATAGCTGTGTAAAATATCTTTGTCACTGTCTCTGTATCATGTTTGACAATGTGGTCCATGCTTCATCATAACATCTTATCAGCAATGTATGATCTAGTACCTTAAATGAAAATAGTGCTTTAAAATGTTCTGCAAATTCTGCTCAAGGCTTAATACATTATATTCCATTTGATCTATCTCATTTCAAATTTGATAATCTCTGCCAATCTACCTTAGATGCTATTGCTTCAATTAAACCAGTTAAAACCTCTCATTGGATATACAACAGCTTAAGGAGTCTTCAAAACACTGTGCAAAAGAGCAGAAAGAATGTGGAAAAAGATAAAATTGCAAGTCCAGTAATTGTATATGAAAGACCTCTTAACTCTGGCTCCAGCAGTGTATGCCTCTTTGGCTTGTAAAGACTCCAGTCATGTGTAGTGAGAACATAGGTATGGTGTGCACAAGCAGGCAGGTCGGCTAGTGCAAGACATTTGCACCAGCGAATAATTTCATATTATCCAAATCAAAGAAGTGAAATAGGATTTCAACAAATATGAAGAAAAAATGTTTCCTTATTTGGCTGCCAGTAAAATTTGCTCAAGACGTATTTTTATAGGAAAGCCTTTTAATTGCAGACTTTCTTACGTTGTTTGTAATATTTTCTTATTTTCGTTGTCTTCCCATGTATTTTGTAAAGCACTTTGTAACCGTGTTCAGATAAATGCTATATAAATAAAGATGTTATTATTATTATTATTATTATTATCATTATTATTTACATTAACATATTGCAGAAATGACTCATGGATGCTTTGGACTGACACTTGGTTTCTGACGTTTTTACAGTATTCTCTAAACAGCAGATTTGAGGTAAGGTTTTTTTCTGTTTGACTTTAAGTGTGTTTCAAACAGTTTATATTTACATGAACACTACACGTGATAATAACAACAATTCGTGCACAGACTCTTATCAAGCCACTGCCATTGTCCTGCTCATGGAGGCAGCCTTCCATTTCATTTGACATTTTTGAATATACTTTTCTTCACTTTAAAGATGGGGAATCACTGTGCAATAGATAATTTATTAATGATTGATTTAATAATATTTTACCATCATATCCTTTTATGGTGCTATGGCTTTTAGATCAGTTTCCACTGACTTGTGTTAACTTGTGTTCACCTTGTATTAGTGAGTTAGTTAATGTTAGTGTTAGTTAGTTGTGTGAGTCCTGGTAACACATACTGTGTGTGTATCTACAGCCTGATATATCTGACTTCTTTGCACCATACCGCTGCTACATCCCAGCACTGGAAGATATGACCTCAGCTATCACCCCTAGCCTTGGCCACATTAAAACCGCTTACTGCTTTTAATATTGTACTTGATCAGTGTTATTGATTGTTTATGGCAAACTAAGATACGTGATGTGGTGTTGGATTTATTATGTACATAGATTTTTATGGATGTCATTATTTTAGCCTCAGAAAGAGAAAGACAAGGAACTGGTGGAGGTCTGCAAGCGCCTGATGGGAAATTTGCAAGATGGAAACTGCACCCTGATATGGAGGCATAAAAATGGCAAAGTACAGTTTGACTGCATGGAAATAAATGGCAAAGGTAAAGACCCCTTGTCCCTTCATTAAATCATATTTGCTAGTTTAAATATATTTTAGAAAATGCATACAAATAACTTCAAATTTCCCTTACAGTGAAAACCAGCATCATAACCCAATATTATGATGATATCTCCAAGGTAAGTGCAATCATAGAGATGTTTTGTTCAGTGCATGTAAACAGCTTAATGGTTAGTGCTTCAAATGCCTGTGTACTTTAAAGGCAGGACACTTATGGATACATCAGTGTGAAAATAAATCATTATCTTTTTGTATTTTTAACTTACAGAAACCAGCAGATAATAAAACCTTGATAGCCATACTGGCCTCATGTGGAGCTCTGCTCATCATGATCTTTATCCTTGCCATCTGTGCCTCTCACCACCGCAGGTCATACAATGAGAACCAGGTTAGTGCTCGGTCACACTTGAAGACACACTTCGGACATTCTTTAAAGTCAAAGTCAACATTTCTTTTCAAGATTCCTCCACATATAACAGAGCTAGAGAGACAATCTTGAAGTCTGTGCTGATTAGAAAATTATTCCCCATCATATGATATCACAGAGGTCTGACAAAGATGTCATGCAATAGTTTAAGAGTTTCAACCGAAAGCTTATATTATTAGGTCACAAAATGATATATAGAATAGTAATGCATCGCCTTATTTAGATTAAGTTTCAATCAATCAATCAATCAAATTTTATTTGTATAGCCCATATTCACAAATCACAATTTGTCCCATAGGGCTTTAACAAGGTGTGACATCCTCTGCCCTTAACCCTCAACAAGAGTAAGGAAAAAATACCTCTTGCACCACACAACTGAACAGCGGTGGCAGTTGTGTAGTCCATTAAATGGACCATATCATTATTATTACACTTGTTTATGGTTTTTAAATGCGTGTGTCTCGCGTCTCTACAGACTCCCCAAAAATGACTTTCAGAAAACAAAATGTTTACTTTAAAGGCATTCAACTCTTTTGTAAGGATCCCTCACCATGATAAAATCTGAATCTCTCACTTATGTCACACAAGCAAACAAAAACTCAGATCTAACTAAATCCAATGGCCAACCTTGGTTTTTAGTTTAGAATAATGTCCCATATCTCACTTCATGGGCTACATCACGTTAATCTTCTACCAATCTTAATTCACTTTAACAAATCCACACTTAAAACTGTAGTTTTGTTATTTAACTATAAAAGCCATACCATAGTGCCAATTCACTGAAAGAGATCTCAAGCTACTTTTTAAAATTATATTAGAAATGACCTCGTCTGAGACACAGATTAAATATGAAACAGACTTTTTCCTGTGAATCTTTGCAGCAACACCTTACAGAGGAGCTGCACACTGTGGAGAACGGTTACCATGACAATCCCACGCTGGAAGTGATGGAGGTGCAGCCAGAGATGCAGGAGAAGAAGGTGGCGTTAAATGGAGAGTTCAACAATGACAGCTGGATTGTCCCCATTGACAACCTCCTGAAGGAGGACATACTTGATGAGGAGGACACCCACCTGTAAGGTGCAAGGACAAAGGAAGAGAAGAAGAGAAAAGAGAGGATAACAGGACCTGGTCAGTTCCAGTCCAGACAAACAAAAGCATTCACACTTCTCACTCTATGCCAGCCTGACCAAGTAGTCTTATACTCCTGACCCTGGGATCCTATTGCTTGACAGGACATGTAATTAGACAAGTAACACCCATGAGTACTAAGCCACCACATTCATGGTGTTGACCTGCTCTGTTTGATCCATTACTGGGAAATAAGGGTCAAAATTCAAACACTGATGATGACAAAACAATAATATCAGATATGTTGAACATGAAAAAGAAATAGGCATGTTTGAAATCCAATCAATTGTGTTGACACAAAAGTTTATTTATTACACATATTCATTCATTCAAAACATTCTGAGAGAGTCTCAAAACCCTCTTACAAAAACAGTTGTGTGGATGTTTTTTGCATTAGCTTTTGCATGCAGACAGGGCCAAACTACATGCTCCATAGGTTCAAAAAGCAGATCAGACAGGTAACAACTGCATCAGCTGCTGCCTCAACAGTTCCAGAGTAACCACCTAACCATCTCAGGACACTTTAAAGCATCCAGGGGATTTCCACTACTGAATGTGGGCCATGAGGAAAACTAAGCACGAACATAATTCATAAATTGCAGAACTGAACAGACAATGCTTAAAGCAGATGCAATTGTAGGAATAAGAAACACTTTTATCAAGAATACCATAGGATTGTAGGGTGTATGAAAAGCCAGAGGGGACATATTCCAAATATATTTTGTCTTGATATGTGTCATTCATTCACTTATAATTCATGTGATTACACAAAGGGCCTCAGCAAAAAACATTTGTTTGTTTGTTTTAAAGTTGTGCATATGAGTGGAAAACTTGTTCCATCGATCAATTTTCTTGTATTTTGAGATGTCTTACAAGTATGAATAGAATTTCAACACCTGTCGTAACCTAAGTCACCTTTTAAATTTCTCAGCTTTTTTTCAATTTTACTTAAGTTCTTTTTACTAATGAATTCTGGAGCAATACATATAAATATATAAATTACCCCTCACAGTTATGTTGACATTAGTTTGTTAACTTAACAATTTGAATAATAATATATTTGAAGATTTATTAATACTCCTGCTAAATGTTTCAACATGTTAGCTTTTAGATAATTCCCTAAAATGATTTATTGTTATGCTTTAGGTTTGTGCTTTAACTCTCTGCCTCATGACACAGAGTCCACCAACAGAGAGGACAGGAGCGCTCATACGAGCAGCATCATGAGCCGTGGTAGAGCACAAAGTTGGTGTTGTGAAGGCAAAATGGATGTGCCTTGACACAGCTGGTGGCTGCTATGCACATCAAATTATTTTAGCCTGCTCCATATAGTATAACATTACAATCAAAGGTGTACTGATCCAGCACCAGCAGAAAAACATGCCAGTGTAACATCATCTATTATAGCACATATCACTTCATCAATATCAGTGGCGGGGACCTCCCCCAGTTGCAGTCATCGAATGCCTTGCTATGGCAAGACATTATTTTCATATCAGAACATTTCATCTTTATTTCAGAGACAGTGCGATACCCAGGTGACACAGTATTAACAGCACTGATTTAGTCAGTCTCTTGAGTCCACTGTCGATGCTGCTAAAGATTCTAGACTTTCCTCCTTGGACATCTGAAATCAGGGGCATTCATTTTGTTGATTTGCTATCCTAGAGCACTCGATAAAATACACATAGCTAGCGTTCATTATGTCACATTACACACTTTTCTGAAGTTAGGAGCTTTGAATCTAAATTGTCATTTTCATTCAAACTCCAGACAGTACTTATAATGTTCTTGCATGAGGCCCAATGATTACATGCTCCAATTTTCTTTCATTTTCTTAGTCACCTATTAGACCACACATATCTTTGGATTTAGGACTCAGAGTTGCACAAAAAAAATAATTTTGAACTAAATTATGAACCAAATAATTATTGACAGCTATTGATCATGAAAATAACTATTAGTTGCAGTAGAGTCTCTACTGCTCTCCACTCTGGCCTTCCATTATAATACGAAATAGAACGCCTTCTTTAATATAGAAATAATATCACTAATATTATTACAGAGGCAGGCTTGCCATTCCCCCGTTTCCAGTCTTCTCAGCTAACTCTCGTCAAGAAAGCAACAATACTAAACTACTCCTCCAACATTAGTGCCAACCATTACCTAAAGCTTACAGTAGTTCCTGTCCTATCCCCCGTTTATCAACAGGTATCAGTTCACTTCAGCTCCATCTAACAAGTGTTTTTTACAGTATGTCACTGCTTCACGCTCATCAAGGTGATTTTCACATAGTCTGCAAAGCAGGACACAAACTGAGAACCACCAGTCAAGTGATAAACCAAGTAATTTCAGAAAGAATGGATGGATTTTCCATCCACTAGGAAAGTTTCTTGGGAGAGTATGTCCAGATAATAAACATTTGAAGCTTTCTGGAAGACACTTTTTCCTAGAAAATATAACAAAACTGCCAACTACTCAGTCCAATAACTATTATTAAAAAGAATGTAAACTGGATGGATGCAAATCAACACTGGTATTGGTAAGTACAGACGCTGTACCAATAACTATGCATGTCTTCGGCAAAGGCTGTAAATAATATGCAAAGGGTGTCATTTTCACAGTTGCTGATGCTTAAAATGCACTTACCTTTATATCACCTAAGAAGTTAATCTATATTTAGTTCCACTTCAAACTATATAAAAGTTAGTACATCACCTTGGCTACTCCAATCCAACCATTTTTGTGTTTGCATGTCTATATTTTCATTTAAATCATAGTGATGAATTTTCACAAAAGTACCTTTACTCGTATTGTATGTATTTATAATTTGTTTTCTGCTGTGAGAAAATGGCAGGGGTCTGACACACTGGAGGCTGTAAACTGTCAACTATCTTGGCGGTCATGTTCAAATTTGCAAATAAAGGTAGTGTTTTTCCACTTTGGTTATGCAGTTTTGTTGTACTTTCAGAAATATGTATAGATATGTCAATTATAGGGCAGAAATATCACTGTGTAAGTAGTTAAGAAAAGCTCAACAAAATACAGTCTTTATTTATTATATACATTACATACAATGCAATACTACAAGGATTTCTACACATTCACTGAATCCACACAGTAGTGCTCACTGATCTTAGAGTGCCAGCCTTGAAGCTCTCAAGTCCCACCCAGGGGTCACGAAGAGGCCAAGAGGGAAAAATTCAAAATAACAATCCATACAGCAAAGTTTGTTGTGTGTGGGAGTTTTACCCTAAAATAGCTAACAGTATTTGGCAAAGTGTCCTTTACAAAAGCGCTTACATCTTTAATTCCTCTGCCACAAAACAGAAGAAAATGATTAGCAAGCATGATGAGCCCTAAACCTCCAAATACCATCGATGATACTTCACCCAAACTCTTCATTTCAAGGTAGAAAAATCTAACTTTAGTGTCTCTTTTTTAAAATAATCACATATTTGTTTTCATTAAGGGCAGAAAATACAAAGACAAACAAATAACACACATGCCATCTTCCTTTTCCAAAACAAACATTTACACAAAACAACCAAGCAATCGGAACACTATCAAGCAACATCTCTATTGTGGTTTTATTTACCTCCACATGGAATTAAAGGCTGTTTAAGTAGCAGGTCGGTATTGTCGGTCCCATCTGATGCAGTGGTTTCTGGAATTTTTTTTTTTAAACTTCACTAACAACACAGAGGCAACACTATTTACGGTGATGATGGTACAGCAGAGCATCCAGTCACACACTTTAAACAATGGTTCACTTAATGAAATGTTAATATCACATCAAGTGCATTCAATGTAAAACATCAAACTTTTCCTCTGACAGGGTTGGTAGGAATATTGTCTCAGACATTCAAAGGACCATAGCAATGTTTTTTGGGCTTTAAATTTCAGATTGTTTGTACAAATCATGTACCCTTAAATCAATATTTGTGGTAATACATACATTTGCAGAGAGTTAGATGAGAAGATTAGTAGCACTCTCATCTGTAGACATGAACACAGACAGGGAAACGGCTAGCTTGGCTCTGTCCAAAGGGAAAAACATATCCTCTGCCAGCATCTGTAAAACTAACTACTTACTTGTGATCTTTTTTTTTTTTCATCCGTATTAGAAAACCAGGGAGTTTAGACTGTATGTAGGCCACTAACATTAGTGCCAACCATTACCTAAAGCTTACTGTGGTTCTTGTCCTATCCCCCATTTATCAACAGGTTTTAGTTCACTTCAGCTCCATCTAACAAGTGTTTTTTACAGTATGTCACTGCTTCACGCTCATCAAGGTGATTTTCACAATAGTCTACAAAGCAGGACACAAACTGAGAACCACCAGTCAAGTGATAAACCAGTTCATTTCAGAAATAATGGATGGATTTTCACCATCCATGAGGAATATTACTTGGGAGAGTATCTCCAGATGATAGATCGATTAACTTTTGAAGTTAACCGATCAAGAGGGGGTGGGACGATACATCCATACAGTATGCCCTTACTGGGCAGGGATGGTGTTGAGCAGAGCTCTGCCTGTTGCTGAGCAGGGAAGTTTCACGCCAGCCTCTCATCGTGCCATAGTGCCCCGAAAACCACCACGGCCTTTGTGCCCCTTCTTCTGTAGAGCTGTGTGCAGAGCTCTTTCCTCTGATAATGCTCTCTCTCACCATGTCAGTACCCTTTCAAAACATTAAGTTTTATCATCCTCTGTGTGCAGGCAGGATTAATTGTAAACTCAGTAGATACCTAATTTTACCATGCACTTTGCAGCAACAAGCAAACAGCTCTCAGCAGACAGACAGACCTGCCCTTGCTGTGCATCGGGTGCTCATAATAGCATATTTAGTGCATGTTCACAGGACACTACCACAAAGTTAGCATTGCCTGAATGGGGTTTATACCAACGTGTGATGCTTTGCATGGTACACAATTTTTTCCATTATTTTCAGTTATATTTCCATTAACAGTTTTTTGAGTTAACATGTTTATATATTTGTGTTGTAATTTCTGTCTAACAGGATCCGGGAATCACAGTCACAACTTAAAAAAACACAAACAACACAACATTTTAATAGTTTAAAGACTGTGCCAAAGACAGTGGCTTTTGTTATAAGTACATGACTTATGGTTTTATGTGCCTTACCCTGCGAAACATTGGTATTGTCCTTTCATTTCAAAAAAAGGACATTAGGTGTACATCATCATTAAAATCTAATCTGCAAAGACTCAAGGTTGTAAACCTATGTAAATTATAACAGCGAATCTACAATTCCGGATGGACATATATTTAGAGAAATGGTCGTCTGTTATAAGGTATTTAGCAAATTGAACATATTGTATCTATTTGTAGTTTTTCTTTGGACACTTGACATTTGAAAGTAACCCCTCAACTCATTACATGTCTTATGCCATTAAATTGGTAAATTTTCTTTTATATTTTAAGATCAAGACTATTTGTACATGTCATACTGTGTGAGACTCACTGTCAAGGAACTTGTTTTGATAAATGTTCAACAAAAAATACCTCATTATAGACCCTCAAGTCAAATGTATTAAAAGAAATTGCTGAACATTCTTAATATATCATTATCTTTTTACCCAGCTCTTTTTCTTCATCTGCCATCAGTGTTCCTCATGCAAGCTGATCCTGCACATTATGTACAGTATTACCAATTGTAGCAGATGTGCCAGGGATGACCAGTCATGTACTGTTTGTGATGCATCATAGTTGATCGGACTGGAAGAAAGTTGTTTAATGCTTTCACCTGACAAATGAATAATTGATTATATTTTTGTTTTTTAATTGACAAACTAAAATAGCCCTTACAAGAGTGCATACCTCCAGCCACTGAAATTCAAATCAATTGCATCAAAATTGTTCACACTTATCTATCGATCCCCTAAATTTGCCAGTTTTTTTTATCTAGAGCCATGCATTGCTCCCTTGGAAATTGGTTAAAATCTAAAAATGTTTTAATAAAAAATGCCCTGTCTTGCAAAAGTGAATAAGAATCCTGGTTCTGTCCCCTGATCCAGAGCAAAAATTTATGTTCTTCTCTAACATATTTCGCATCCTTCCAACAAGTATTTTGGTAATCCATGTGGTAGACTTTAGGTCATGCCACCAACTATCAGACAAACACTGATGAAAACATAACCCCCGCCCATAACATAAAAAATCTGTATGTCTGACTACAAACCCGAAACTGCAGTTAACATTAAAGTCCAAGTATGATTTGGTAACAGTAGATCTACAGTTTACTCTGCTTAAACTTAACACTTCTGCCCTTTAACAAATCAGGGCTCATCTCTATAGCTGAATGTGACCATTCTCCTCCTGATAGAAGACTTCAGCAGCATCTCACAGTTCTTTGCCTCCCAGTTGTATGGAACATAAAAGCTATTATCCCACTAGTACCATAGCCACTTACAACAAAATGTCAAGTCATGAAATTAAAAACACAAGTTGTTCATGTATCAAATTTTTTATCTCTGTTTTAGATAATATGAAATATAAGGTTTATATGGTTTCACTTCAGACCTGCTTGTTTTTAATTCTTTTGTTGGTTACATGAATAATGCTAGCTCCAAGCTGTTTAGCCAAGCCTCTCTGGAGAGGCAGTAACTGCCACATTTAAAACAAAGGTGAAAAAAGGACTCAGGTATTGTTTCTGGCTGACTGTATAATCAGCTGTTAGCAGACTTGCTGGTTTTAGTTTATTCCTTCAGCACACAGAACAGGCTGCCTGCTCAGTCTTTCTTGTGTCAAAAGGACTGAGCACACTCCATGTTAGTAGATCATGTTTGTTTGCTCTTCGTCCCTTTATGCAGAAATCACTGAGCCAACATGGTTTTCTGCAGTCTATTTATTATTTCTAAAAATTACACCATGATACTTGATTTATTTCCATTGGACAAGTGTGAGACAGCTATCTGTTGAAACTGAGGAACGGGAGCCCAGCAGAGTTTTATTAAAGTAGACAATACCTCCTTTCAGATGTCAAATATATTGAGTGAGTTAAAGCATGCTTCTGTGTATGTACAGAAAACATGATGGGTGATTTTGATCAGCCAGCAGATGAGTTAGGCTGGTTGTACTTAGTCATGCTCTCTACTTCAATGAACATTACATTTTTAGACAGCATGGATTTGAAGAAGAAAAAAATGTCCACATTGTTGTTGTACGGCTCCATCACCCAGAGTAGTTTCAGTCTACATACTTTTCTTTTTCCTGACTCATATGTCATCGGGACTTCTGCCCACTGGCATCTAATTAGTTAATTTTTGATTCCAGGTGACAAATGTTCAAAATTTTAATTAATTCCCTCAAGAGACTTGCAATATCATGTTTAAGAGGCCATTGTGACATTGATCTTTGGGGACAAAAGTCTTATCAATTAATTTGTGTCAAAGTGAACTTTTGTTCAAAATGTAAAAGGATTCCCTCAAGGTATTCTTCAGATAACGCATTCACAAGGCAAAAAAGGCTTTTGACTCATCCTTGAGTCACAGTGAATGTTTGAGCAAAATGTAATGAATTTGCCTATGGGTGTTCTTGATATATCACATTCACAAGTCATGAGATCACTGTGACCTTTGACCACTAAAAGATAATCATTCATCCTTGACTACAAGAGAACATTTGTACCAAATTTGAAGAAATTCCCTCAAGGTGTTCCTGAGATGTTGCGTTCCAAACCACAAACGTGTTTTAGTGAGGCCACCGAGACCTTTGACTAGCAAAATCTAATTGGTTCATCCTCGAGTCCAAGTGAATATTTTGTACCACACTTGAAGAAAATATACCCTCAAGTTGTTCTTGGGATATCATGTTCACTGGTCACTGCCTGTTGCCGGTGGAGAGACAAATAATACCAACATCTTTATCATACAGAACATGTCAACACACCAAACAGACCTAACACACCAAACAGACCTAAAACACCTTCTTGCCCTATTACCAGTATTTCATCAAAACTCACACACCAGTTATTTGAAATTCTTCCCGATGAGTAATTATAAGTATTACATATAGAACCTGAAGGTAAACTGTATGTGGATGCAGTTTATGATTAAGAGGGACAAGGAAGAGCATGAACCAGCATAGGATCTGTTCAATCCAAGAATCTTTGAAAATAATCTTACATGTATATTTACAAATTTTGTACATTAGACATCTAATAGTTGAGCTTCTGTCCATGAATGACTGAGGACAGACATTTTACATGGAAAACACCCCAAAACCAATATAATTGTATATTTATATATTAAACTTTATCTCTTAGAACCAGTCCAATTTTGTTCAAACAATACTTTGTTGCACCTCGTCAGTCTCTCTGTTATAAATGGGGGCATGTGTTACAGAAAACTAAGCTAACCAAATCATGAAAATGAAAGCTGACATTAAGTTAAATTAAATTATTTCCTATTAAATGATTTCTGTCCTGTCTTAAAATAAATTAAACACCCATAAATTTGAAGCCTGCAGGTATAGTTCACCGAAAAATAAAAATTGACTCATAATCTAAGGTGTCTAAGGTTTGAGTCCACAAAACACTTTTGGAGTTTCAGGGATATACCGCATTGCAGTCAAATCCAATTCAATTTAAGTAACTGTCGACTGACGTCTTCAAATGTAAAAAACAGGAAAAAAAACTGAAAATGCCTCCATACTGTTCTGTGGTGTCAAAATATTCACTACCTGAAGTACCAAAGCTACCTGAACTAGCGATGCTACAGTAGGCCCCCTTGGGCAAAGCTTGGGTGCAGTGTGTGTTTGTGCGAATGCGGCTCCAGGAGGATATCAAAGGACATTTAGGCGTTTTACGTTTAAATGATGCCCTTTCGATTCAAATGTGGATGTCGGGGCTAACAGACATTTGGATGACACCACAGGAGCAGGATGGAGGCATTTTATGTTGTTTTCTATTTGAAGAAGTGGTCAACATTTACTTCAATTGTATTGGATTTGGATGCAATGCTGTTTACCCCTGAAACTCCAAAAGTGTTTTGTGGACTCAAAACACCCACCCCTCCATCGGCATAGTGGTGAGTAGATAATGAGTGAGTTTTCATTTTTCTGTGAATTATCCCTTTCAGAAGGAACATTCAAAGAAACACGACCAAGAACACTTTTCTGGGAACAAAAAAACAAGTGAGACAAAAACAGTTTTGGCTATGTTTGGTTATGATGGGCTTTGGGTACGTAGAAAAAAATTTAAGAAATAATCAAGTGAAACTGGGAAAACACACTTCAAGCTATCGTGGAAGTCTGCTTTTATATATATATATATGTGTGTGTGTGTGTGTGTGTGTGTGTGTGTGTGTGTGTTTGTTTATAACCATCACCATCATTAATGCAGCAGGTCAGTGCGTTAGAGGTGGGGATGATCCACATCAAGTTTACTCCCACAAGCAATGTTCAGGAATAGAAAAATAACAGGTCTGTGTTTCCTCTGTCCCATCAGGTGCATGGGTGGTGTTCAGTCAGTCCAGTGGGTGATGAGATGGGGTACGGAGGGGCGTGTCAGAGGCAGGAGGGGTTAGAGGGTGATCAGGTCTACCAGGTTGCCCTTGGGTGGGGTCATACTATCCGGGAAAAAGTTGACAAGCATATCAAAGAGCTGAGTCCGCTGAGCGTATGTCTGGTCTACGTCTGAGAAACCTGACAGAAAAACAGAAAACAACTGTTAATTTCAACCAGAGTCAACCGCTTTATCTACCTACTAATACCACTGTGTCTGTATGTATGTGGAACACAGTTGGCAAAAAAAAACCCCTGTATTGTAAAGCACTTTAAGTGGTCATCAAGACTAGAAAAACAATATATAAATACAAACCGTAATGGTGTCTACCACCACCACTACGACCTGGTATTAACATCTGTCCTGAGTCATCTGATAACAAGTGGACAGCGTACACAAGGGGACAGTGTACATGTGTGAATGCATCCTCAATGGGTCTTGAGATCCTATCACTCAGACCACATTTGGAGCTTATCTGGCCACATTCTTTTAGCTTTGAACACGTTTGACTTTTTCTTTTTTAATTTCTAGTATTTTGTAATTATTTGTTAGTCACTTCCAGCCATTGTAACATAGGGCTGAAACTGAAACAATTCAATGTTATTTATATAGCACAAAATCTTTACAAAATAGATGGTAAAGGGACTGAATAAATATAATGCTCTAGTATTATCGCCCACTCAAAGTCTATCCCAAACTAGGGTACAGTATACCTTTACTAATTTAGAGTTGGAAATTTAAAGTACTTTTAAGTAAAACATGCACATAACGAAGTTAATTGGATCTAACTCTGGCCCCTATTTGGACATACAGAACATATCATTGAATCTGAACATAGGCAGGGTTTTTTACCCAGAGGGATGAAGTCAGAGCCAGACTTGAAGAGAGCTGAGGGCAGGAGCTGAAACTGAAGAACAACACAATCTGAGTCACTTCGACCTTCAACAATGCTGAATAAAAAAAACAGCCTGAACAGATGAGACTCCTGCTGCAGTGATTGCTCTGATACACAGCTTACAACTCCGCCTCTATCTGTATTTCTTGATCCTTTCATTTAGCTCTTTTGTTTAAAAAGTACATCCACAATGAAAACTAAAGCTGAACTGAAAAGTAATTGTAAAGACACCCACGGTTCATACAAAATTAAAAGCTTGAGATATTTCCATACCTCTTTGGTCTCATCAGGGTCTGTGTGGTCCACAGTAAGCGACAGATCATTTTGAAGATATTTCAGTGCAGTTAGTGGCTCTGACTGGGCTTTCTCCTCAAACCTGACAAATCAAAACACACCGATGATAAACATACAGAGCAGGCAGTTGGGGAACAGTTACAGCAACTAGCCAATAGATGGCAACATACCCAAGGCAAACACATGCACAAAGGTCAGAAGTAATGACATTTCATAGCAAAGTTGAAGGCCTTTCTTGGCATTTTTTTTTTTTTTTTTTTATAAAGGAATAATTATATCTTAATACATTTTTATTTGCTTCCAGTGTTACTGAGGGCTGAAACTGAAACAATTACATATCTCGTTTTGTGTGTTAGCTCGTTTTCTGCTGATACCTGGAGCTCTTTCACCAGAGAAGAGCAGCAACCCCAGCGGACTGATTTCCATCTTTTTTATGTTACATTACATGTCATATGGCAGACCCTTTTTTATCCATGCGACTTACAATTAGTGCATTCAACATCTATGAGGGGCCATTTAGGAGTTCAGTATCTTGCCCAAGGACACTACGGCATGCAGATGGGGAAGACTGAGAATTGAACTGCCGACCTTCTGGTGGGAGGACAACCACTCTACCCCACAGCCACACCCTGTCCATCCGTGGTATTAGAGGACATTCTTGTCAAAGGTGTGCTCACCTTTGCTCACTCAGTGAAACGCAGGAGGAAGAGAGGACCGGGATACAGATCTCTCCGGCAAAACGAAAAGGTGGGGGAATCTGTTTTTATACAAATAGCAGCTGGTGCAACAATGTGACAGTGATTCAGCAGCACTGCTCTCCTGTTCTAGAAACCTTTTTCATGAACTGTAAACCCTTTTACTACCCCAGTGAGTTCGCCTCATTCATTCTGGTCTGTGTTAACATTCCACCGCAGGCCAACGAGCAGGACATGCAGTGCATGCTCAACAACCAGATACTGTGTGTGGAGCGGACATATCCGGACTCCTTAGTTACTGTCCTTTGTGATTTTGACCATGATATCTTAGCCACAAACTCCCCAAACACAATTTATTAAATGACCGACCAGAGAGGAGAACACTTTGGATCACTGTTACACAACAGTCAGCGAAGCCTATCACACCAACCCACGCGCTGCACTGTGACACTCTGACCACGTCATGGTCCACCTGATTCCCGCATACAGGCAGAAATTAAAGCTCTCAAAACCTGTTGTGAGGGATGAGTTCAGGTCCAAAAGTCTGAATGAATACGGAGAGGCTGTCAATTCATACATCAGCTCCTGTGGGGACTGCTGTATTCCATCACTTACCAGGGTGAGTTAAAAAAAAAAGACAAACCCTGGTTCAAAGCCAAACTCAGATGGTTAAGGTTGCAGAATGAAAAGGCATTTAGATGCGTAACGATGGTACACAGTAGAGAGAACTCCAACACCAATTCTCTGCTTAAAAAGGTCCAGCTTGTAAGATTTAGGTGAAATGGATCTGATGACAGAAATTTAATATAAACTAATCCTAGTGATGTTTTCACAAGTGTGTTTCATCTAAATTATACAAATTGTTGTTTTATTTACCCTAGAATGGCCCTTTATATTGAAATACTTTATATTAACATCAGCAGGGGGTCCTCTCTATGGAGACCGCCATGTTTCTTGTAGTAGCCCAAACTTGAGTTTTTATGAAAACTGAAGGTTACCACAGGTTCTCTGTCATGTTTGGAAGGGGAGGGTGAGGTGAGGGGTATTCAGCTGCAACATGCAACTTCACCACTCGATGTCACGAAATTCTACACACTGCAACTTTAAGACTCTACTTCTAAGCACTGGAGGGGGCTTAAACAGATCACAAACTACAAACCTTCAGTCCCTCACTCCATTATTAATCTGCGCCTGGCCAAATAACTGAATGAGTTTTACTGTTGTTTTGAAAGCCAATGGTACAGACCTGACACCATCCCCCACAACACTCCCATCAGCCCCTGTACATGAGCATCACCAATGCCAGCTCAGCATGGTCTCTGACTCTCAACACCTGGCCACAGCCTTGCCCCCTTCCCCCTCTACCACAGTGTCAACAGTTTTCATCTAGGAGAGGTATGTCAACAGGCTCTTCCGGACACAGAACCCCCACAAAGCAGCTGGACCCGACCCTGTTTCCCCATCCACCTTGAAGCACTGTTCACACCATTTTTAAGACAAATTTAATGCTTTTTAAGACCTTAATAAATGCACATTGACTGTTTCAAAATGTCAAAAAAAGTATATAACCTATTAATAAGCTTAATAAGATATCCGAATAATAATATTGAGTAAGGGTAACTGTCTGTTTTCTTTAGTGTTTAATATATAATATAACTAGTTAGATTATGTCTTTAGAATATTAATAATAAAAAACAAGAGTCATTATTTTTTGGTGGTTTTGGTACTTTTGTTTTGAAGGTACTGGGCACCAGGTGATATTGTATATATGGTGAGGCACGCAAAGGCAGCGGGAAGGATTCCTGTTTTGTTTTTTTACCAGGGCAAGAGAGACAGCAGACACCATTGCCTTTTGTTTGTAAAAATATAAAAATAAATCACACAAAGCGTGAGGCCTGCTTGGACAATGGACTTATTCCCTGCATACGATTTATTCTTCAGGTGGCTCAGTGGCTTTTTGATTGTCTTGGTTTTTCTAATCAAGTTTCAAGACAAATTGCCATTAGAGTGGCGCTCTCTCTCTCTCTCTCTCTCTCTCTCTCTCTCTCTCTCTCTCTCTCTCTATTTACAATTACCGTTGTTGTTGTTGTTATTATTATTATAATAATATTATTTATAGTCTGCTTGTTTATTAGTTTGTTTGTTGTACAATGTTATGGTCATTTCTGCCAATAATGCTTCATTGACTTGAACATAAAACTTGTTTTTGATCACATGACTATTATATGGCGCAAGTGCTCACTTATCCTTTACATTCACCTCACGAACACACAACAAAGTACTGATTTCCCCATTGGGCAGGAGGGATAAACACAGGCTACATACCAGAAGTGCCAAGGTAATGTTAAAAGCCTTAAAAGCTGGCCAGCAGCACTCCATTGCAGTTCCATAGTTGACCACTGATTTGCACAACTGGGAATTGTGTGGCACTGTATCGTGCTCTGCCCACATGAATACTTAGCATTCAGCGTAGAAGAAATCAACACCTATCGGTGTCACGCTATTAGAACCATAAAAATGGCAGTGTCTCAGTACTTCAATTTTATGGTAGGACACTGTGTGTGACAATTTTCCCACCAGCCTTAAATGCACCACCTGCAAATGTAATACTTTGCAGGCAATTATGATCAATTTAAGACCTTAATTTCATTGATTTTAATTTAAGAATTTTTGAGGAGCTGCTGGAACCCTGTAACACCTCACTGGAGACATGTCATGTACCAGCCTGCTCCAATTAAATGGACGAATGGTGTCATTAAGACCACAGGACTTAATGACTACCGACTGGTTGCCCTGACTTCTGTGGTAAGGAACTTTAAGGACATCACCAACCCCCTCCTAGACCCTCTACAGTTCGCCTACAGATCTGTAGACGATGAGGTTAACATTGCCCTCCACTTCATCCTCCAGCACCTGGACTCCCCAGGAACCTATACCAGGATCCTGTTTGAGGACTTCAGTCCTGCATTCAATACCATCATCCCTTCTCTGCTTCAGGACAAGCTCTCCCAGCTGAGTTTGCATGACTCCACCTGCAGGTGGTCTGACCCCTGGATCATCAGCAACGGATCTGTACTTTGCACAATCTATTCTATAGTGCTCATTTACAACATTAAATCAGATTAATATGTCTTTGTTAACCAGCTAGCAGCATTTGACACCATAGATCATAAGATTCTGTTACAGAGACTGGAACAACGGATGTATGTAGGGATGAAAGGAACAGCACTAGACTGGTTTAAATCATATTTATCAGATAAATTAAAATTTGTTAATGTTAACAATGACTCCTCCATGTACACACTAGTTAGTCATGGAGTTCCACAAGATTCTGGCCTTGGACCGATACTCTTCACATTATATATGCTCCCTTTAGGCAATATCATCAGAAAGTACCACGTACACTTCCATTGTTACGCAGACATGTACCCCAGCTGTACATGTCTATGATGCCTGATGATTCTAATCACTTAGTTCAACTTCAGGAATGTCTCAACAACATCAAGGCCTGGATGACCCAGAACTTCTTACTTCTAAATTCAGACAAAACTGAGGTCATTGTAATTGGCTCTAAACATCTCTGAGAAACACTGTCTCACAAGATAGTCACCTTTGATGGTATTAGTTTGGCCCCCAGCTCCACTGTGAGGAACCTTGGAGTTATGTTTGACCAGGACATGTCATTTGACCCACATACAAAAAAGACAGCTTTCTTCCACCTGCGCAATATTAGGAACATCCTGTCTTAGAAGGATGCTGAGAAACTTGTAATGTAAGGATGTAATTCTTTATTTTCAGGATGCAAGTCTGTGAAAAGCCTCCAGTTGGTCCAAAATACTGCAGCTCGAGTGCTGACAGGAACTAGAAGGAGGGATCATACTACTCCATTAATATATCACATTATTACTCTTGGCTTCTCTGCATTGGCTCCCTGTAAAATTCTGAATAGAATTCAAGATCCTGCTCTTTACATACACCGTAACAATCAAGCTCCTTCATATGTGAGCTCATAACACAATATTATCCAAATAGATACAATAGATACCCAAAAAACAGGCTCTTGTGGTTCCTAGAAGCTGTAAGCTACTAGGCTCCTCTCCTGTGGAACCAGCTCTCCCTCTGGGAAGATGCAATTTCTACATTTAACGTTAAACTTAAAATGCTTCTGGTTTTCATTATAACTATAGTCAGAGCTGAAACCTGATGCTGCACAAGTGTTCCTGGTCTATCTCTCCACTCTCTTTTTTATTTTTAAGGTCTTGACCTTCTATGTATAGTGCCATGAGATAATGTATATTATGATTTTGCGCTATAAAATTTTAATTTTTGCAGGCAGTGTGTCTCGGGTGTAATGTAATGTGAGTTCAACAGGCTGCACCTGCAGCTGTGGCAGCGTGTGGGGTTGGGCAGGGAGACGCGTCGTAGTTTTGCCTTCTGGAATAAAAAAAACTTTGGACACTTGGACCTCGATTTTGGTCTTGGTTTGAGAATCGTTACAGCCCTAGACAATATCCCATCTGTTTGATAGTACAGTATTAATGTTGATAACAGAATATCAGATGTAAGACAAATGAAGCAGTGGTGCGTTGTTAGTGGGTCCTCAAGTTAGAAAAGCAGCAGACCTGTATTTCCTGATGAGGTATCTGCAGTGACGGAGCAGATACTCCTTAGAAGGCCGACACAGTTTGAGGGACCAGAAGTCGTCCAATCGCATTTTAGGAGAACAGGACTTCCCAGGGTTTCCACCAAACAGGTAATGCACCTGGAAATACGTAGAAAATATACACTAAACCGATATTCTATTCATCAGTCTTTTAACTTACAAACCAACAACAACAAAATGAAGACTAATCACAAACACAAAAATAAAAAATTAGATCCAACAATTTGCATTTATCCTAAATTCAGGTTGTTTACATAACCTATTGAGTAGTACTTGTGTCACAATGCGATTTTTTGTATTTAAAATCCTGCACAGACCTGATATTAACATCTGTCCGGATTGATCTGATCACAAGTGTAAATCCAAGTGTATATATGCAATATCTCTTGAGATATGACAACATTAAGGGGTGGCCATATTTTTTACGTGTGTGAACACAAATTTGTCCCTGGGCCACATTGAAGGATCGCTGACTGAGCTGATCTGTTAAATGGTTTTATGGTTTTGTAGCGCTTTTCTAGTCTTGATGACCACTCAAAGCTCTTTACAGTACAGTTTTACATTCACCCACTCACACACACATTCATACAGTGCATCTATTAGCAGCACTTTGTTGTTCTCCCACAATACCAACACTGACCAACCCATATTGATTGCTATTTTTTTTTTATCTTAGAAAGCTGAACTTAGGCTCATCTTCAAAAGTGTGTTATGAGCAGGGTTTCCGCAACATTCAATTTTCAGTGGTGGCCTGCCGCCGCCCTTCAAGCCTTGGTGAATCAATGTGGAGAGCAGTATATAAAAGTGAAAATGAGCTGAGTGTTACCTTGTGCATCTCATCATATACAAGCTGATGTGCAAAGCGTGGGCACGGCTCCTCCTCCTGCAGAGCCTTGCTCTGGTTTTCTTTCACTGCCTGATCGTTCTTATACACACATGACCTGAGGAGGAATGACAACAACACACGCATGCGCATACACGCACACATGTACGAAATGTGAAAAGTTAGCACTTCTATTCAGCTTCAAAAGAAAACCTGTTCTGGTTTATGCATAAACACCAATTCTCAATTAATCCAATGGTAAATAGACTACATATATATGCCAATTTTCTAGTCTTACTGACTACTTTACTAAGTAATTTTCACAGTCATAAAGTGCTTCAATACACAATGCCTTTTCTATCACATCAATCAAATTTTATTTGTATAGCCCATATTCACAAATCACAATTTGTCTCATTGGGCTTCATTGACACACTGACAGAAGAGCCATCAGGGTTTACGCACACCAGTGGTCGCCTTGTTTTTTTCTCTCCCATAGTTTGTGCACTCTCTCTCTCTCTCTCTCTCTCTCTCTCTCTCTCTGATACTACGACTACTACTACTTCTACTCTTAACTGGTACTGCTATCATTAATGAAATCATTACATCTATGAGTATCATTATTTCAATTATAACAACCAGTCTGACTGTACTTATATATGATAGTTACACAACTGTTTCTCTCCCCTGCAATTATGCCCTGCAAGAATTTTTCATTCCGTCTCCTACCAGTTGTTGCGGGCGATGTCATAGATCCAGAAGGAGTTGCGAACATTCTCCTCACGTTTGTCCTTGTCTTTACTGAGGCCAGAGAGAACATGGATCTCATTGAGGTCGGGGTCGATGGTGGCTCTCTGGGTAAAGCCTGTCATTGGCACTTTTTCAAAAAAAAAAAAAGGATATGGGAGATTGAGCTGTGATGGGAAATAGTTCTAAAATCGGAATAAATTCCATTATGAATAAATCATCGGATAACCTACCCCAAAAAACATATTTACAAAGAACAAATATTCATATATATATATTTATATTATCAGATAGAGACGAAATCTACATATTACCCTTTCCAGCTGTTTATTTGAAAAGCAACTTAATTTTCTTGTACAATGCTTTCTCTATGTATTACAGACATCTACAACTTAACCATGATGATATTTCCAGTTGCAGATATCTTTAATTTAATTCTGATTCAAGATGTCTTCTATTCCCCTAAATTCAAGATACCTTAAATGAAGTTTGAAGTAGTCAGCATGGTGTTGTGGATATCATGAACTTGAATCATGACTCGGCAAAATACAATTTTAAAGAGTTTTGAGTAATTAAAATATTCTGGATATGCCTCTGTGTGTCAGAGAGCTGCCAGTGTGACCAGAGGTGTGTCAAAGATCAGCTACCTCCTCTACCTGGATGACATCAAGCTATATGCCAGGAATAAGCAAGAAATCGACTCACAGATCCACACCATAACATCGGAATGTCATTCGGACAAGATAAGTGTGTCGGATGGTATCGAAGAGAAGCAAGATAATCAGAACTACAAGAAGGCAACATAACAGATCTTTAGGACAGCTATAAATACCTTGGGATCCCACAGGCCTATGGAAACCATGAAGAGGCTGCAAGGAAGTCAGCCACAGCTAAAGTCCTGAAAAGAACAAGGTCTGAGCCATCTACACATATCCCCTGCTAGTCATCAGATACCCAGCTAGTATAATAACCTGGCTAAAGGAGGAGATAGAGGCCACTGATCAAGACAAGGAAGCTCCTCACTGTGCATGGAGGGTTTCACCCGAGTCCAGCACCCTGAGGCTGTAAACTAAGTGAACGGAGGGAGGCAGAGGACAATTGAGCGTCAAAGCCACTATCCAGGATGAGGCAATGAAAATCCAGGACTGCATCAGGAAGATGGCCCAACTGACGAGCTGAAGTGAATACCTCAGACAGTAGAAACCCAATGAGATATATATATGGCTGCACAATATTAGGAAAACATGCAATATCATTGTTTAATGTTGAAAAAAATAAAATTGAAAACCATTATTTCCATTCCAATAAAATTTGTTTGAGAAATTTCACCTGGCTACCGGCACACAGTACGGCCACAGCGCCACCAAGTCTGGGGCAGACACCCAAGGAGCCATGCACAGCTCAACTAAGTCTGCTGACAGTGTTAATTTCGGGTCTTTTCATACATGTTTGGACCGTGAAAAGATACCGGCTCTGTCAATAATTCACTGCTCCTCTCTGTGTCTCTATCATTTGCGCTGTGCCAACTGTGTCAAGCCAAACCAAACGTGCCGCCATCTCTCCATACACTGTCTAGGTTGACAGATTCTGTTGTTTTTACCTAGTCTTAGGTTTTCACATGTATCCGTGAGAGAGAGAGAGAGAGAGAGAGAGAGAGAGAGAGAGAGAGAGAGAGAGAGAGAGAGAGAGAGAGAGAGAGAGAGAGAGAGTATTGATCATGTCAAACCAATCAATATTTAAGCAGTAGAGACTCAGATGTCAGCTGACTCAGAGAGAGAGCAGCAAAGTCGGTTGTGTGTGTTTGTGTGTGTGTTAACTCTGCACTTTACTTTATAAATAAGCTACACAATTCTTTATATAATCAACTGCACATAGTGATGAATTTGACCATGGATAAATCGATATACATGTTCGATATATCGTGCAGCCCTACTACATGTATGTATATACATATGTCTTTACACACAGTGTTACCCCTAGGATTTCCTTTTTAGCAGCGGTGGGGGCAGACCGGCCACCCCCCCACAGATTACTCAGCGCCTTTCAACAAGTGACTCTGGTCCTCTGCTGTTTTCTAATCAAGGGTGTTGCTTTTGGCTGTGCGCATTTAGAGCCAACCCAGCCGTTGAACAGGCAGTAAGTGCTCTGGAGCTAAGGGTGCCCAAAACAAGGTAACCCTTGCTTATTAGGTAACCCTTGTTTTGGGCCGGATTCAGTTTTCCACACTTCCAGCAATGTGGAATTGGAAATGTTAGGAACAGGTGAGACATGATCCAGGCAGAGGTACGTGCCCGTGAGGAGGAGAGGCAGATGGCAAGGGCAGTTGAACAAGGATCCCATGGTGCATGGAATGGGATCTGCCCAAAAGCAAGATCACATGGGCAGAGCTGTGGAGACTGGAGCCTTTCTGGATTTCCTTCCTCTTACGATCTGTGTATCACACCCTCCCTTCTCCATCACAAGAACTGGTCGCCATTTATTGCAATTGTATTTGGCTGCAAAGCTGTTTACCCCTGAAACTCCAAAAGGGTTTTGTGGACTCAAACACTACACCCTTATCCTATAAATACACCTCAAGAACACATAAAACAGTTCTGATTTCCCACGGTGGGCAAAAGGGATAAACACAGGCTACCTCCCAGACATACCAAAGTAATGTACGGGTTCATAAAAGCAAGCCAGCAGCACTCGTGAGCTAAATCTAGCATCTGTGCGCTGCCTGCAACAGCTAAACAGATCTCTTTAGCAAGACTGGGAATTATTTGGTGCTCTGGCATGCTCTGCCCACATGGATACTTAACATTCAGCGAAGAAGAAATCAACCTGCATCTGTGTTTTGTGATTAGAAACATTAAAAAGTGGCAGTGTATTTTATTTAGTTGCCTTATTGTGAAAGGTTGGTCAGTGAATTTGTGTTTCCTGTCATCATAAGCAGTGTATCTGTATGGGAATTTTATTGTGAAGGGTCACCGGTTACACCGATGTAAATGTTGTTTAGCGAAGTTTTGATTAGTAGTGAAAAAGTAAACAGGCATATGGCCCTAGTTCAAGCTCACATTCTTCGTGTCCTTATTACACTATTACCTCTCAGTATAGGTAAATTAAACTCTTGGCTACATTTCTAATGGTTAATAGGAAGAGAGAGAGAGAGAGAGAGAGAGCGACAGAGAGATGGTGTGTGTTGTTCAGAAACTGAAAGGTTCAGGAGCGCAAGGAATGGTAAATGGTCTGTATTTATATAGCACTTTTTTAGACCTGATGACCAGTCAAAGTGCTTTACAGTACAGCTGTAAAGACAAGGCCACTGTGACCTTGACCTTTGGCTACCGAAATTAAAACAGCTAATACTTGAGTCCAAGTGAATGTTTGTGCCAAATGTGGAACAATTCCCTCAAAGAGTTCTTGAGATATCGTGTTTGTGAGAATAGAACGCACGTAAGTAGTGTGACATTCATTTTTATTCAACCCCAAAGAAACCTTCAGCAGAGGAAAGAAAAAAGGTTATTTGATTACTTGCAAATGGCTGAAAGTTACAGTTTAACCAGCTGCTTTTCCTAAAGGCTTACAAGTCACAAAAAAAGAAACTTCAGTGTTACTTTTTTTTCTTGAAAGTGAATTTGCTCCTGTAACACAATCTCCCATTGTGGGTGTTTTATAAAAGACCAATATGAGAGTAACATAACCATTACTTCAAAAAACAACAAAAAGGAAACCCCACAAGCATGCCACTTTGGAAGGTTTGACATCTTACCCATGCCAGAGTCCTTCTTGGTGCCATCAGATATGATCTCTACATGGTCTCCGTCCACATCGTAGCTAAAGAAATCATTGAGGTAAGTCTTTGACCTCTGACCTCCGAACACATACAGACAGCGGTTTCTCTATGGAAAGAATAGAGTTTCAAGCTTACTGTCATTAAATTCATTAGATAGGTTAATGCAAACAGGAGTAGAAATATAGTCAAAACATGTAACTAAAATCTGGACTCACAGTGTGGAAGAGCATGCAATGTCCGATGCGGGACTGGATATCTTCTGGCCCAGCGTTACACGAGTCTTCCCGCAGGAGGTTCCATGTTCCTGCCTGGCAATGGTAGGCATACAGGCCACTGAACTGAGGTTCTGATGTCCGGCTGTCCTCCACACTGCCATTACATGTCAGAATCCGACCCCCGAATGTGTAGATCATGTGCTTCTCTGAGTCCATGCACATCTGAAGAGTAGAAAGAACAGCAATGTGTCCAAAAAGGAGGACGAAAAGGGCATACAGAAACTGAACATAAGCTGAGGGACCTCAGAAAAAACATTGCATTTTTTTTGTCTAGCCCTCATACAATGATGGATTAACTATTTATTGCTGATCACCTATGCTCAGTTTACATAATTTTTATGTCTGAGTTTACACATGTGACCAATCAAAATGTTGGGTGTGTGTCAGCTAGAGAGACGAGCTGAATTATGAATGAATACGCAGCTATGAAAAAAGATTTGACTTATTAAAGAAAAGTATCGATCATTATGTGGTGTTCATTGTTGATATTGTGGGGTCATTCAGACAAATCCATGTTTTAACTATAGCGGGTCAGTGACATCAGCTGAGTCTGTGAGAGAAAGAGACAGAGGTTAGCAGCTTTGTGTGTGTGTGTGTGTGTGTGTGTGTGTGTGCATTGCTACCTTTCCCTCAAGTTCTGGAACTATCATACAGAAGCTACACAATTATTTTATAGTAACTAACCGCTTATGACGAATTTGGCCTGCACTGGTTCAAATGGGAATGATACCCAACCCTAGTCACAGCAGCCGAATTTCTGCATTGACTGCAATAAAAAGCAAGTGCTGGTCAACGCTGCAGATAGAGGATGATCTTATTTTTGTCTACATACAGTGCCCCCGAATAAACAGCTTGTGCACATCATAGATGCAAAATCAAAATTGCCACTGAAGTAGGGGTGTTAAAATTGGCAGAATTGGCAGAGCATTGACTTCGATATGTTTAAATTTAAATCAAGTTAAATTGCCCTATAAAGTATTATTTTAGTTTAGCTTTTGTCTGTATGATTTGTTTTAGTGTAGTCAGACTGTGAAGAATAAGTTAAAAAATAAGTTAGTAGGATTGAATAGTAGGTGTGAATTAATGGCGCCAAATTACAACAAACATTATCTAAAGGCACTTTACATAGTAAGGTTGAGACTGTACAAAATTGTGAGAAACCCTACAGTACCCACAACAACCAAGAACTTTGGCAACTTCGTGAGAAAAAGCTCCAATTAAGGTTATGCCATCAATGATGTTATTATTGAGCGCAGCATTGATTTTTTAATACTTTTTAATAGTAATATAATTGATAAGTCGGTTACAATACACCTGCCAACAATACAATGTATCTCAATGTATCCTCAGTTGTCTATATTACTGCACACGGCATCTTTTTTCAATTCAACAATTTTTTATCCATTCATACAATCAGTCAGACAAAGGGGGGGTACTTAGACAGGATACTCCAGCACGGTAAAAGGCAACCGGACCTTTTATGTGCGTCTGGCCTAATCTTGAAGCAGTGGCGGTATCAGTGAAAGGACACCACTACAAAATGAACAAAATCGATTATGTTCTGTCTGCAGAGTTGTCCAGAGTTGCTCTCCACATCGCGATGCATTTTAGGATTAAGAAATGTCCATACCTCTATTAAATAATAAGCAGGAATAGCTCACATTTTAAGTTCTAAGATGTTTAAACAGTTTAAAATGTTTCAAAAATGTGTTTATAAGATAAAGTTATTTCAAAAGTTTGTAAAAGATGTTTTAAAAAGAAAGGTGAAGGTGTAACACTTAAGGATTACAATTTTTTTTCAAAAAGATGTTAAAAATTGTTTATAAGATAAAGCTTTTAACAAAACTTGAAGAAAAATTTAAAATGTTGAGAGAAGATGATTAAAATAAAATATGTTGCATTTGTGATATGACAATTAATTGCTAAATGTTTGAGCTTTGCAGCCAATGTACGAGTTACAATAGTAATCAAATTTTCTGTGAGGAACGGTCACATTCCCACACTAATAATCCCTGTGCTAGGTAAACTCATTAAAATATGCAATTATTAAGATAATTGTATATACATTTACATTTTTCATTTAGCTGACGCTTTTATCCAAAGCGACTTACAATAAGTGCATTCAACCATGAGGGTACAAACCCAGAACAACAAGAATCAAGAAAGTACAATTTCTTCAAAAAAGCAAAACTACAAAGTGCTATAAGTAAGTGCCATTTAAGTGCTACTAAAATGTTAGTTTAAAATGTTAGTCAAGGTATAGTCGGAAGAGGTGTGTTTTTAGTTTGCGGCGGAAGATGTGTAAACTATCTGATGTCTGGATATCAATGGGGAGCTCATTCCACCATTTAGGAGCCAGGACAGCAATATATGAAGTAGTAGCATTAGAATGTGAATCCCCCATATTAAGGGCTCTCCGGGGACTGACTAATATTTACCAATGTCCAGCTATTCCAAATCCTTGTGAAAGCTCTGATGTTGGTGAAAAATATTTGCATTCAGTGAATATTTCCTTGACATTTTGTGGAGGGGTGAGATATGTCCGAAGGAAGAACCCATTCATTTGTAGTGGATCTGGGAATTTCACTGTCTTTGACATAGCGAGACAGGGCATTAGCCCTGGCAAAGGTAGGAGTGGCATTCTAGTTTATTTTAAACAAATACATTAATAAACCAAAACCCAATAAAGATTATTTAAATGTTAAGTAGTCATTTTATTCTGTCAAATTAACTATGGTATTGACAAAGACATCTGAATGCTTCAGAAACAGATAATCAAATCTTCATACCCAAGTTTGCGGGTCACTTTGCAAAGACTGATGGCCTTGAAAGATGGCTGCTCATTCAGACAGACACAACAAACCTCTGTTAAATAGTCGGCAGAAAAACGTGTCACTGATTGAATCTACCTGGTGGTCAAACACCAACTTTGGCCCTCCGTCAGCAGACGTGTCCTCGCTGAGAAGTGTCCAGGTGTTTGCGTCAATGTCATAGCAGTAAAAGTCGCTCTTCAGAGACTTGCTGTTCCTGACGCTGGAGTCCAGGTATCGGCCTAGTGTGTAGATTTGACGCCGCTGAGAGTCAACGCACATCTTGTGGCAGGAACGGGCACTTGGCCCATTCTGATTGATCAACAGGAGACAGAATATGCTTAGTTTTTCCAATCTTTCTCACTCTCAATTAAAAACAGTTGTGTAAAGTGGAGTATTGTGTGTTGATGCTAATTACAAGTTCAGGCACTTATGAAGACTATAAATCATCCTAAAAAGTAAACATCACATCTTTACCTCCAATCCTGAAAACAAAAAATACAGAAAAACAAACTTGTTCCTGAATTGTCCTTAAATGAAATTAAATCCAGCTTCACTCCAGTACAGAAGTAAAGAAAATTGCGGCTAAGACTTAGTCACCTAGTTTTCTAAGCTTAAGGCAACCATAAAAATATAGAATCTCTGGAGCAGAGGGAATATATCAGGACTATCAGGACAAGTCGATTATCAATGTTTGGGCTTGTAGACACTTGGATGACACCACACGAGCGGTGTGGAGGCATGTTATGTTTTTGCTGTTGTTTTATTACATCTGAAGTATAAGTAGCTGGTTACTTCAATTGTATCGGATTTGTTTACCCCTGAAGCTTCAGAAGTGTTTTGTGGACTCAAACACTTCACCCACCCCTCCATCGGCATAGTGATGAGTAGATGATGAATGAATTTTTATTTATCGGTGAACAATCCTTTTAATACACCAATATTCCAACTTTTAAATTTAACATAGACGTATGAAAAATATTTGATATGTAATAGTGTCATTTCTCAATAACTAGCTGTGTATTATCAACATGCTTTCTAAGCCTTCTTCCCACCTCTTTCTCAGTGTCTCTGGAGATGCAAGCCCACTGGTTCTCTTGAACACTGTAAGCCCAGAAGTCAGCCAGGTCTTGTGTGCCATCCCAGCCCCCAAACAGGTACACGGTCTCTGCAAGGAAACAACAAGTGCTCAACATGTGGATGAACTGCAGTTCCACAGGGCATGTCCATTCCGTTTTGGAGAACGCTGCCAGCAGCTAGCTATGCTGAAGTATTTTGCCATCACAGTATTTTATTCCTGCACCTGTCAGCTGTGCAATTTGGCAGTGACTGAATTTGTGACTGTCCGGAGGGGGCAGACTACTAAGTCCACAATTAGGGAAATACCAGTTCAAGTTTCGAGCAGATTTTCTCCACTCAACGACACACCCGTTGAGAAGCAAACTCATTGTGTCAGTTTTAGGAAACGTAAGGTTTGCGACACCAGCGAACATCTATTGCTGACATGTCCGGTCAGAGAGCCAGGCGAAATGCACAGGCTCCTCTAGCCGAGCCAGAGTGCACAGCCCCGCTGGACAGAGAGCACTGCGGAGTGCACAGGCTCCACTGACCGAGCCATGGTGCGCAATGCCCGGCTAGACACACTACAGAGTATTTGGTGTTTTTAAATAATTTTTTCAGCGTTCCAGAGATCCCAGTGCCTGCCCTGTCAAGTTAACCCACATGCTTTACTCTGTGATGAAGATGAACAAAAACCCACACAGGAGTAGTCTCACTGATGCACACCTTCGATCCATCTCAAGATGGAGTGATAAGAGATATGAGTCATAGCATAAGCTAAACAGCTGAGTCAAAACACTGACTGCAAGGGTCTCACCAGTCTGAACGTCAATGACCATTTGATGTCCTCCCCTCATTCCTGGTCTGTTGTCATCGCCGTCACCTACAACAAGAGGAAGGAGGAGGATGGTGTATGAGCAAAAATTGACAAAGGATAATTTTGGATGTATGTAACAATAGTTTAGTAGGAGTATTGAAGGGCAGGAGGGAGGCAACAAAGAAAAAATGGAAGACAGCACTTCAACTAGTGACAAGGCCACATAGCTTAAACTGAACTGGCATATTGGATTGATAGATTGGGAAGACTTCCCACTTGAATAGTGGATCTCACCGCTCATGTCATCTCGGTTGATTTCTGGGACACTTGTCCCTTTGTTGCATTTCGGAATGATCTGACTCCACCTCGGCTTGTACTCCTGCTGGCTGATATACTGATTAAATAAACCATCTAGCAAGGAGAAAAGATGAAATACAGTTTTAAAAAACACACAAAATTGTACACAAAAAGCAGCAATTACCTAATTAAATTCTAAAGGCAACCTTAAACTCTACTGTAACCCTAAATGTTTTAATGGCATTTCATCAGGCCAAGTACAGTACCTCTCACAGCTTTGTCAATGAGTTCCTCACAGGCATCAAAGTCTCCTTGTAGCACCAGCCGGTCATGTAAGTGAGTGAGCATGGGGTGCTCTAGTGCTATCCGAGTTTTTTTCTGGAGCGACTCAAAGGCCTCTGTGTAGTTATGCTGCCTGAAGTGCTTGAGGCAAAGGCGAATGGCTTCCTGTTCTCTGTACTGCAAGAGCACAATGGAGAGGAAATCGATACCTGCTCAAATTAGTCCACAAACACAAACTTCTACTGTCAGGCACATGTGCTTGAAAAGTCCCATTCAAGGCTAGATATTGAAATGATACTGAAACATGCCAAATACAAAATGTTGCCAACAAATACAATAATTGTAAGTGGTGTTTACTTACGGTGTATCACATAGATCCTAAGTAAATGTTTTGTTAATTATTTACTGAAATTTGTCAAGGTTTACCTTTTTTGCTGTAATATTGCACATTTCCCCATGGTGAAACTGATAAAGGTTTGTCTGATTTGTGATTAAGGACAATTATTTTATCACAACATGTACTACAACACTTCTTTTTTTAGTGATGCGAATTCCAATATCTCAGCATTAACTTGGTGAGTCAAGTGTTGTAATGTAAGAGGCCGAGAAACAGGGTGGCGAAGGATAAGGGGGTAGAGCAGTCGTCCTCTAACCAGAAAGTCGGTGGCTTGATCCCAGTCTTCCACATCTGCATGCCAAAGCGTAAGATACTGAACCCCAAATTGTCCCTCATAAAAAAGGTGCTGCACTTTATTAATGTGTGCATGAATATCAAAAAACTGTATTGTACAGTGCTATATAAATACAGGCCATTTACAGACAAATGGAACAGAAGCACACGGGTAAATAGACAAAACAGCCCGTATAAGTATAAAATCCATGGCAACCAGGGAAAACTATGATTCCAACCTTGATGAATATAATTTTGTTTAAGATTATCTTCACAGCGTCTTCAACTGCTCTTTCCAGCAATATGATTGTTATATGTATTTAGAATTTGAATCAATGATTTTTTGTCATTGAGTTATTCGATCAATCATTTCAACCCTGCATTTTATAACTCCAAGTAACCATGAGGTGCTTACCTTGCTATACCAGTTAAGACAGGGTTGCACCACATCAGGATCTTCAACACCATGCAGCTCAATGTACCAGATGCTAAAATTAAAACTAGGACCCCAGGACATCAGAGGAACTGAGACACAGAGAAAGAGAATACAGTAACAAAAGAGCACTGTAAAAAGACAGATTTTCCAATGTAACACAAAGCACACACACTGATACAAACTGAATCAGCTCTCACCTATTTTGACAAATCTGCAGGGAAACATCTGCTCATCAATCTTGTACTTTAAGGTGAATGTTTCCTTGTTGTAGTCATTCTTAAGGCCACTGGCAAAGGAAGAAGGAAAGAAAAAGAAGATGTGGTTTCGCAAATTACATTTTTTTTTAGATTGAAATGACACTAGCATGCTGGTACATTTTGGGGAATGGCCCAACTGTGGCAATTACCCACAATCCATTTGTCAGCTGATTGTAATGAAGTTTCTTCTAGGTACTTTTTAGCAGTGTGGGCAGGCCAGCTAGCCAGCTATGCAAAAATCAATAAGTGGAAAAGTATAAGGCTCAAACTATGGAAGAAATAGTTTTAATCCCACATCAAAATTAGGCATACAGGCTGACATTTTTTCTCTAGTAGGCAATTTATGCACAAAACAACACAATAAAAGATTTTCATACTATTTGTAGTTGCAAAAATACAAGGCTAATTAACTAATTACAGAAGAATGGGTAGTATCAGAGTTAATAATAACTCCATTTTAAGTTACAGTTAAGGGACTTCTAAGTTGATATTTGTCTAAATAAAAGAAATAAAGAAATTAAGTTTAGTGGGGTTTTTATTTATATGAGATAATAATACACTTTATAATACAATAATCAACACTTCATGTGAATATAATCCAATCTTATTCCTACATTATGTATTTTATCTCTACTTCAAAAGCATATAATTATTACTGAAAACATAGTATATATTTGTTAAATAATGCTGTGTTCAAGGTAAAACATAGCCTATGTTCAAATATACTGTCTTAAAGTTGCAGTGTGTAGAATTTAGTGACATAAAGTGGTGAAGTTGCATGTGGCAGCTGAATACCCCTCACCTCATCCTCCCTTTCCAAACATGAAAGACAACCTGTGGTAACCTTCAGTTTTCATAAAAACTCAAAGGGTGTTTAGTTTGTCCAGTCGAGGCTACTACAAGAAACATGACGGCCTCCATAGAGAGGACCCCCGCTGATGTTAATATAAAGTATTTCAATATAAAGGGCCCATTCTAGGGTAAATAAAACAACAATTTGTATAATTTTGATGAAACACAATTGTGAAAACATCACTAGGATTAGTTTATATTAAATTTCTGTCAATAGATCCCTTTCACCTAAATCTTACAACCTGGACCTTTAAAATGGTATAGAACAAATAAAGGACACTTTAAAAAGAAATGTCAAGGATGACCACAAAGCACAACATGCTCATCTTGTAGCTTCTAAAAATAAATACCGTTCCGAAGAAATGCATTAAAATATGTGTGCATTATAATTCATAATAATAATATATATATAATAATAATCCTATATTTTTTGACCTACCATACAGCCTGTGAAAAACTGTTGTAGGTATGTGGAAATTTGCTCTAATGCACCTGGCGAGTGCTTCAACTGTTTCCAGTTCCTTCAGAGTACACAGCAAAGAGCAGGTCAAGAGAAGAGTCACAGACAGCGGACAAACATACAGCCAGACAGAAAAACAAAAGTCAGATTGAAGGAGAGTGTGTCAACGGTTGACGCTCGCAGTTAGCGCCATTTCTCCATGCCTAGCATCACTGTTCTGTGGGGAAAACAGAAACTACACTGAATCCTGGGGTCAAACACTTCTTCTTGAAGCAAGTGACCTCCAGTCTGAGAGTAAAAGCTTTCTTCAAGATCTGTTTGTGTGTGAAATCACAGTAACTGGAGTGAATGTTTGCTAGCTGTGGTTAGATTGATGTTGTATTTATTTAACACTTGTTAACTTGAATTTAATGGGGTCCTTGCATTTTGTGTTATTCAAGGGTGAGTAAACTTTACATTAGCCATCTTTAGAGTTGACTTTTGTTTTGCATCGTCAGTTAGGGCATGTTGTATTGAACTGTAGCTACTGTTAGCTAACTTTACACAAGGCTGTGAGAAATGCTAACTTTTAGTTTTTGTGGCAAGTCGCTTCGGACATTGAAGGGTTATGTACTTCATGGCTTTGGAGATGGCTTTGGAGCCTCTAGGCTATCGCCCAAGGGGCACGTGATGACATCAACGATGCTCAGCAGTAGCTGCAACTATACATTGATACCACCGGAACTAGCGATGCTACAGCGCACCCTTGAGCAAGACCTGGTATGTGGTGTGTGCGCTTGAACGGCTCTGTAAAAGGAGGATAAGAGAAGACATTAAGGCTAAAAACATGGTGTAAATGACAATTTTACAGTCACCCATTCCCACATTCATACAGTGCATCTATGTGCAGCATTTTCTCTATGGCAGTAGCAGCTCTGCTGGAGGAATTGCAGCAGACACGCTGCCAGTGTGAACAATGACATGTAACACTCAGCCGTTCAGCAGCAGGTTTAACTTTATGAGAGCCCAACAGGCTGCACCTGTCTTCTGGAACCACAACACTACACTGTGGACGTTTGAACTGCTGTTTTGGTCTGGGTTTGACAATTGTTACAGCTCTAATTTCAGCTATCATATGTTTTTTGTTTATTATTTGCTTCATAGTCTTCATAGTTAAGTTTTAATAAAAGTTGGCAATCCTGTTAGCTCTTCAGAAAACCCTCAGGTTTTCGGAGGTTGTTTTCAAACTCATGCTTTATTCAGTGCATTGGGTCTTAATGGGTTCATATTCATATATTCTTCATAAATTCATATTCTTTCCAGCACTTCTTCTTGTACAAGAGATTTGACGGAGCACCCTTGCTACAATATCAACACTGATCATTAAATAATGATCACTACTTTTCTTAACTTTTCTTCAGCGCGCGCATTCATCAGACATCACAGTGATCGGAAACACGTGTAAACTCAGACTGGGTAAAGACAACAGACTTATTTAACTTAGTAAATGTATGTAGAGCTGGAGGAAATGTAGGGGCATGCTCCATTTGGCTTGACGTGGTTGGCGCAGCACCGAGAAAGGAGCAGCATGTTCTAACATAAACCGAATACATCACATGTTCTTCAATATCTAATCAATAGTGTCAAGCCATTGTTTTCCATCTTGAATTTGTCCAGAGTTGTAACTTAACCTTGACTGTGAGACAGTACAATGATTGCCAAGTATTATTTTGTGGATATGAAAAAAAAAAAAAATATATATATATATATATATATATATATATATATATATATATATATATATATATATATATTCACATGCAATGCTGTCATCCAGTCTGAGCTGCAATTCATAATCAACCATTCTCCGTAACAATTAAATGTTGCATGTTACTCTCATTTATGTGAGAAATTAAAGCTGCTTTCAGACATGCACTACAGCTCAAGATTTTCTGGAGGGGCTGTAATTGAAAATATAAATGTCTGAGTTAGTTGCTCCAAACTATTTTATGAAATTTCCTTCCAGCCTCCTTTTAAAATGTCAAACTGAGCCCATGGGAAAATACAAAAGGAAAATGTTCAGATAAATTCACAGCAAGTTGATGTCGTTTATAACACTAAACAGATGTAAAACTGGAAGAAAATAAATAGATTTCCGGATGAAAAAGAGGTGCATTACACAGACGACGCAGACAATGTGATGCTATCATAATATTGAGTTAACACAATGTTGAGCGTTTTAAACTTTCTGTCGACTTGGTTACCCTGCTACGCACAGGGGAACAAAGCAACGCAAGAAGATTATGGGACAAGAAGGTGGTGTGAAAAAAACAACTCCCAAAGTTATCTTTGAACTTTTTCAGGCAATGGTCTGATCAAAGGTGACTAGCGGCAAAGCTAATGCCACTGAACTAGCAGTAGCAGAAAAATGCATATAGGGTCAGTATCAGCAACAATATCAATCTGGTGGATTCAATGCTTTGAGACCAGGTCATACAAAAGTGAACCCAGACATTAATAATACAATTTCATGCTGATACTTTATTGCTTTAGGTAGTTTATTTCCTCCTTAATTGTCTTAAATGTCATTAGAGCTTACCCCTAGACTGAGCATCACCCCAATGAACTCCAAACAATCCCAATTCCTCTCAAAAGATGACAAAAACTGCATTGATACATCACATGAAGGTTATGGCAAATTCAGTCACTTCTGGCCAAGATATTGAAAAAAAAAAAAGTTTGGATTATTCTTTCATAAGCAGCAACATCTCACCTGGACAAAAGTTCTGTCATGTTCTCTTCACTCATCCCACCAAAGACTTTAAACTTCTTCAGGTTGCAGACATGAGTCTTTTCATACTTTCCAAAGGTGATGCTCTGAGCAATAGCCGGCCTTTCCATTTTCAAGATTAAAAACTGGAGGGAAAGAGACAGAGAGAGGAGACATAACATAGACTGAAACCAAAGGATGATTGTGGTGATATTATTGCTGTGTGTTAATGAATCCTGAAATTGACTGTGCTTCTGGTATCCAAGTCACAAGACCAGCCTAAAGGCCAGTCATGATTCTGCACACGTAGCCTAGGCATAAGGCTGAGCATTTATAGTTGTGCGTAGGAATGTGTGAATCAGCTGCAATTACACCGATGAAATGCTGGTTGCGTATCTTCCGGTTTCTGGTCCGCTTATTTACAAATTCTGTGGTGTCTTTGTTTACTTCAGGACAATGGCAAGTGTTACTAAGCGGATGTGTTAGAGTTTGAAGAGCAATTACTTTTTCTTAAAGAACTGCAACAAAGAAAAGAAAGACGTCGTCCTTGTTCTTTCCTTCAACTCAAGTCAAAAATGTCGGCGAGTCCAAGCAATCACAGCTCTTGCGGTCTGCATCGAGCAACGCATAGTTACATTTTGGGGGAGGTGCACGCCAGGGTACAGTGTAGAGCTCTGCGGAGGCTACATGTCTACGCATAGTCTACAGCGTAGTTAGAGGTTTTTCTGTGAGAATTTCTTTAATATCTAGGCAAAAAAATTATTTTACATTGAAATATCCTGAACTGAAATGATATTCGAGCAAATCAAGTCCAATTGAACCCAGCCCAGGTTAATACATTACCAATGTATATGGGAACTGTCAAGAAATGGTATAATAGGTGTATTTTTGCAGTGCCAAACGGCACAGTAAAACATTTTGGGTGCACCTAAATGAAAAAGTTAGGCACACCAGTGCAACCAATGTAAAAAAAGATATTTTATTGTACAATTCCAATTTTACTTGGATATGAAAGAAATTCTCAGAGAACTAAAGCTGTACACTCAATGGGATGGTTATACTTTATATGAGCTTTTAGGTTTGCATTGTAGTAGGTTAGTATTAAGGGTGCTCCGACTGATCAGCCACCGATCGGTATCGGCCGATATTCCCTCGAATTAGTTTGATCGTCAATCAGAGGAGCCGATCACATGAAGCAAAAGAAACAACTGTTGCTCATGAAATGCAACTCTCAGAGATGAGAAGGACTTGAGATGGATCACTCGTTATTTTTTTTCTGTACTTTTGTATTCTAACTTATGTAGTTATTTGATTACAATTTTTTCCCCGGAGCTGATGGTGGAAATAGCTAACGAGTAAGGCATCTTGCTTCTCTTCTCAACTCTGTTGAAGGTTGCACATGCGCAGTATTTAATTAATTCCACAGGAAAGTTAAGCTTAAGTAAAGCAGCTGTTGCCCTGACAATTACAAACAGTTTTCAGAATTAATGATACTTTCTCATTCCTTGATGTTGATGTTAATAGTTCAATAAATAAACAAATAAATAATCACTGTATACACCTGACGTGTTGTAAGTACACATGAAACATGCTGTCTGATCACCATTTGCTTCTATGTGATGCAAATGACGTGTTTGTGGTCTTGTGTAAGCAGCAGATGTTCGTGTTCCAGAATATCACCAAATTCCCTCCAAAATCGTGCACTTTTGAGCGTTGTTGAGTGAAGAGAAACTTTATAAACTTTGTGTTCTTAATTATTTGAGCCTTCTTGTAAATTTGGCTAATGTTACATACATGTATACATGAAGTTATTTCTTTCTTTGTGTAAAAAACGTTTGTGTGAGTTGTCCCTGTGTTGGCTCAGTAGTGTTGCAGTCAGTAAAAATGCAACGCATTTCGTCTTTTCATTTCACATTTCGTCTTATCACGAGTGGTCTGTCTGATTGGGCTGTATAACCTCCTCTACTGCGGTCCGCTGTTTGTGACTCCCGGGTGAGAGCCTGTCACAGCCCGGCAGGACAGATGCTGCGTGGTGCAAACAGGACGCAAATTTTTCCTTTCTTCATCTGTGATGTGAAAATATCAGATTTCCACCCAGTCAGAGGAAGTAAAAGTGTGTGTCCTGTTGATATAGTTCAGTTACAACACGTCACTCCTGCAGCTGCAGCACAGGTGAAACATGTGACACAGACACAAGCTGATACAGGAATTTAATGTGGCACTGGGTTGAAAAATAAAAAGTAACAACTTGACAGTAATAACGGATATTTACTGAAAAAGTTTTTATTTGCATATATAGCCGGGAATCCCATAAGTGGTCACTTGGATCACCCAAGATGCACGTGTATCAGGCGTAAACAGGGCCATATACCCCTGATCGGTATCAGCCAATGGTCGCCCCCAAAAATCCTGATCGAAACACCCTTAGATCTTTTAGACCCCATTTTGTATGTACGCCACTTCTTGCTCAAACCTTGGGATAAATAAAAACATACTTGACAGGAGAATGTGCGCACTTGTACGGAAAATCGTAAGAAAAACATGGGGGGGGGGGGATTTATTAAAACACCAACATTTGGAACAGTAAAGAAAAGAACACTCAAGAACATGTGTGTCTCAACGGCCAGAGTTCAATCTGTATATTTAGAAGGTCTGTTTCAGTCTCCCCCACAAACCCAACATAGTTTAGTTTAATGCATATCTAACAACAAAAAACTATGTTTTTTCCGTGGATCTTCATAAACCAACAACTCAGGAAAGCAAACAGAAAGAGAAACGTCTATGCTGCTTCAATAACAATAGCGTTCCTATATATAATATGTACAGGACACTCATAGTACCACTGATGGCCAGTCAGTGGGGGACTCCATAGTGAATAAATGCACCAGATTATTTCCTTCTGACTTTAGAGATAGGTAAAAAAGAAGATCCTCTCCGACCTCAACACTCATTGCTCTGATGCTACTTGTCACTTCTGTGTGTTACCCAGATTTGGTCCCGAGGTCGTGATTGAATTTGAGTGTGATTGGCCACAGGCAGCACCTGCTGCTGTGGCAGTGTGTGGGATTGGGCAGGGAGACTGGTCGCGGCTCAGTCTTAGCGTATCGTGAACCGAAAATTTCAGTTTTGGTTCGAGAATCGTTACAGCCCTAGCCGACAGGTATGTGTGTGATATGACTAACACTGTATGTTAGGAAATAATTAGGGCCCGATCACCGAATGGTGAGAGGCCCTATTGAAATTGAAAGGATTATTATTTATTTTTTTCCGGCAAATGAATTGGCTTTTTGAAGGCTTTAACATGCATAACTTCTTACCAAAGTTTGCAGACACTTAGAAAGTGGTGAAAATTTACGTATTCTGGAGGATTTAGAAATGGGCGTGGCAAAATGGCTCAACAGCGCCACCTAGAACGCAGCCCCTATGTTTCCCCTCGACCGATCTGCACCAAAATCGGAATACAGGTGTATGGTGACTAATCATAAAAAAAAGTCTCTTGGAGCATTATGAAAAAAGCAACAGGAAGCCAGCCATTTTGGATTTAGTGGCCATTTTGGCCATATTCCACATTTTTACTTTGATATACTTGTCCCAGAGCTTTCATCAGATCAACTTCAAATTCAGATGAGTGTCATCACAACAAGATGGACATCAAAACTACCTCAAAGATCGACTTTTCGTCACACCGTGTGACCGTGGCGTGGCGTCAAAGTTTGACTCCACGCCATCAAAACACGAGGTTCTGTATCTTGGTCATACATGGTCCAATCGAGTCCAAACTCGACATGTAAGACAAGAGTCCCGGCCTGATGACGTCTACACAGAAATCGTGACTTAAAATGACAGCGCCCCCTGGTGACAACAGGAAATGTCTTGTTTTTGGAACGTCTTACACTTGGATGTATTTCTCCTCATCCGCTGAACTCAACCATGTCAAACTGTAGTAAATGGGTCTCAAGACATTGATAATGAAGGCATAAGATTACTGTGACTTTTTGTCAAACGCCATAATAGTGGCGTGGCGTCACAGTTCATCAACTCGCCGTGACACACGAAATTGCTATAACTTTGGTGTTGGAGGTTCAACCTCCCTCAAACTACATGTGTGTATCAACAGCCCCCCCCTGCAGACATTCAGATGGTTTTAAGGAATAGGCGTGGCAGAATAACTGACTAGCGCCCCCTAAAGCGCAGCCCCGGCACTACGATTGTCCAACATCTACAAAAATCGATAGGGGCATGTGTCTTTTCATGACAAACAAAAAAGTCTCTTGGAACGATGTGCTAGACCAAACAGGAAGCCCGCCACTTTGGCTTTAGTGGCCACTTTGGCCATATTCCACATTTTTACTTTGATATACTTGTCCCAGAGCTTTCATCAGATCAACTTCAAATTGATGTGAGTGTCATCACAACAAGATGGAGATCAAAACTACCTCAAAGATCGATTTTTCGTCACACGGTGTGACCGTGGCGTGGCGTCAAAGTTTGATTACACGCCATCAAAACACGGGGTTCTGTATTTTGGACATACATGGTCCAATCGAGTCCAAACTAGACATGTAAGACAAGAGTCCCAGCCTGATGACATCTACATAGAAATTGTGACTTAAAATCACAGCGCCTCCTGGTGGCAACAGGAAATGTCTTGTTTTTCGAATGTCTTACACTTGGATGTATTTGTCCTCATCTGCTGATTGCAACCATGTCAAACTGTATCTAAGTGTCATCTTAACAAGATGGACATAGAAAGTACCTTGGCTTATGGCTTAGGCAAGGATCGACATCACCTGACGGACACAGGAAGTGAAGCGTTTCTCCTTGCCGGAGTGCCCAAAATGCATGCAACGCGGAGACGTGTGCTTGGTCACTGATCGCTCTCTCCACCGACCGCAACAGGCTTCAACGTGCGTGAACTCGGGCCCGTTAGTGCTACAACGTAGCCCTAGTTACAATTAAGTCAGTATCATCCGTGGATATAACCAATGAATTCTTGAAAAACCCTAGCTCGACTGAGATTGACCATCTTGTCGATAGCGCTGTAAACTCACTATGATTAACATTAGACTCCATAGCGCCTCTAAAAAAGAAGTATATAAAACATTGTAAATTAGCTCCCTGGCACAATTTAAAAACACATTAATTAAAACAAGTAAGAAAACTAGAAAGGAAGTGGCCAACAACTGTGATGAAAATCACCTAGCCTAGAAAGATAGTGTTAAACCATATAAGAAGGCCATCCAGAAAGCAAGAGCTGCCTACTACTCCACATTAATAGAAGAAAATCAAAACAACCCCAGGTTTCTCTTCAGCACTGTAGCCAGGCTGACAGAGTCACACCTCCACCAAACCCAGTATTCCTCCATTTCTGAATAGCCATATCTTTATGAACTTCTTTAACAATAAAATTCTAACTATTAGATATAAAATCTACCATCTCCTGCCCTTCGATGCTAATACATCAAGCACAGAAATCTCAGGAACAGCTGAGAATCCTACTAATTATTTAGACAGCTTCTCCCTGATCACCCTTGATCAGCTGACCAAAATAGTCTCATCGTCTAAATCCACAACATCCCCTTCCTACAAAGTTTAGTACTTTACTGAATACAAGAAATCTGTCATTATCATCAGGATATGTACCACAGCCCTTTAAGCTCGCTGTAATAAAACACTTTCTCAAAAAACCCACCCTGGACCCGGACGTTTTAGCCAACTACAGACCAATATCCACCTCCACTTTCAGTCGGGTTTAGAGCTCGTCATAGAAACGGCCTTGGCAAAAGTCACTAATGACCTTCTAATAGCTTAAGAGCATGGGTTTGTGTCTGTCCTCATCCTGTTAGATCTTAGTGCAGCATTCAACACTATTGATCATCACATTATATTACTCGAGTAGAACAGTTAATTGGCATTAAAGGAACCGCACTAACCTGGTTTTGCGCACCAAGGTGTTCCTCAGGGTTATGTGCTCACCCAATTTTATTCTCATATAATTCCACTAGGAATCATTATCAGGACACACTGCTATGCGGATGACACCCAGTTATACATGGCAATAAAACTAGAACAGTGTAATCAATGAACTAAACTTCAAGCATGTTTCAGGGAGATAAAAAAACAAGTCCATGCTTGTGTTACATCCAGACTTGATTATTGTAATTCCTTATTATCAGGCTCCAGCAGTAAGTCTTTAAAGACTCTGCAGCTTGTCCAAAATGCTGCAGCACATGTCCTGACAAGAACCAAGAAAAGAGACCACATTTCTCCAGTATTAGCTTCACTACACTGGCTTCCGGTTAAATGCTGGCTGATCGTGATGGCGGATCCTGTATCGTGTTGGCATCTGATTGTGATGGTGGATCCTGATCGTAGTGGCAGCTGATCGTCGGCTGTGATTACAACAAGACTGCTTGATATACAATATGCCTACTCAGATACCATTACTGACAATAACTCCTCAATTCATTTACTTTCCATTATGCAACAAATGGTTTATTCTAATCAATGCTGTAAATACTCTTTTTTTCTGATGTTCTCTGTTACACATGGCATCGATTGCACTTCTGTCCGTCCTGGGAGACGAACAATGAACAGTTTCAGGGGTAAACAGCGTTGCAGCAAATCCAATACAATTGAAGTAACTGGGAACCCCTTCTTCAAAAGTAAAAAAAACGTAAGTGTTCGTAAGCCTGGACATTCAAAATGGACTCGAAACGGCATCATTTACACCATGTTATTAGCCTAAATGTCCACTACCAGAAGTAGCAATGCTACCCGAAATAGCAATGCTACCACAAACTTTGCGGGTCACCCTTGGGTGGCTGTGGCTGAGGGGTAGAGTGGTCGTCCTCCAACCTGAAGGTGCCCCAGTCTTCCCCATCTGCATGCCGAAGTGTCCTTGGGCAAGATGCTGAACCCTGAATTGCCCCTCATAGAACAACAAAGTGCTGCTAATAGATGCACTGTATGAATGTGTGTGTGAGTGGGTGAATGTAAAACTGTACTGTAAAGAGCTTTGAGTGGTCATCAAGACTAGAAAAGCGCTATATAAATACAAAACCATTTACCATTTACCCTTGGGCGAGAGCTTGTGTGCGTGCGAACTTGGCTCAGGGGGAGGATATCAGGCTGCAATGTCGTTTACCCCTGAGACTCCTAAAGTGTTTTGTGGACTCAAAACACTCCCCCCACCCCTCCATAGACAATGAGTGAATTTAAATTTTTTAGTGACCTATCCCTTCAATATTAGCAAAATTGTATAAAATCAAGGAATAAGAAAGTATCATGAATTAATTAACTGTTTATTATTGGCAGGGCAACACCTGCTTAACTTTAGCTTAACTTTCCTGTGGAATGAATATCATACTGCTCATGAACAACTCTCAACAGAGATGAAGAGAAGCAAGATTCCTCACTTGTTAGTTATTTCTACCATCAGGGGAAAAAAACAAAAAAGTAGTCATCAAATACCTCAATTCCTACTCATCTCTGTTGAGAGTTGCACTTCATGAGTGACAGCGGTTTGTTTTGCCTCATCTGACTGGCTCCTCTGATCGTCATTTATAGAGATTGGCGATCAAACTAATTAGAGGGAATATCCGCCGATACCAATCGGTGGCCGATCAATCAGGGCACCTTTGGTTTTTATTGTGAAATATTTGCAGTAGCTGAAGATGCACAGCTTCATACTGTATAGTATTGGTATTTATTTGAGTACATAGGACTACTACTTTTATACAAGGAAATACATTAGTCATACCAGAAACCTCAGAAAGGCTGTAGTTATATTAAAAGTTAAAGTAAAGAACTTCAGGTGATGGGCAGAAGTCTCTCCTTCTTGCTCACATGGCCATTTTCAAGGCAAACCCTATGTAAAAACATAGTGCTGACAGTAGCAGCTCCAAAGCTGAACCGCAGACAGAGTGAACAATGGACAACCGCAACATGCAGCAGAACCGCGGCACAACCGCAGCCACTGTGGCCTGGGCGTAACACTGGTAAGAGTGTATATGAAGGAATAGTGGCATTAGAATGTACTAGATGCACCACATTTGGATTTTGATGGCTAAATTGTTTCTCTGGGAGGAATGCCCTCGGACCCCACTGGCTGGCTACTTTTCCCCACCTGCTGGCTGTACCATATCATTGTAGAAATCCCTGATTGTGTTGTTTATTATAGAGCTATATGAAGCGCAATCCACATCAGTGGTCCATTGCCGCTGCAAAATGAAGGTAGCGGAAACCTGGAAGTCCCACTGAACTTCAGAATTTGGTCTTGTTAATTCCAATCAAACTATGTACAGAGCATCCAGTTCATAAAGTATGCATCTCCTAAAGCTTTCTGTCCTCCTATCAGGTATCAGACACTGTTTACTGCACAACTCTTGGAACATAAACAGGAGTCCTTTTTAAGCATGTTCTGTGTGGAGCGCCATCAGACATAATGAAGCTTTAAGATGAGACAGTGTGTCTGGGTAGTAGTGGACCTACCTGAGGAGGGTAGTTGCTCTCCGAAGACCACCTGGAAGACTGATCGTTAGGTTTGTCCACCAAGATATTCCTAAAACAAAACAGTAATGAAGGAGTTTGTGTATGTACTGTATAAACCATAAAAGAGACAAATCACATATGGTGCTTTCAGATAGCAATTGGAGGGGTTGATGACGTCTCTAACATGCAACAAATATTTCAGCATGAAAAAGCAGTGAAACACACAGAAGACAACGACGAAGATTTCATGAGAGTTTCTGGAGATAAGAGCCAACACCTGTGTCAATGTGCTCGAAACAAAAACACGTGACCTTTGCAGCGGAATTAATACGCAACATCCCTTGCCTGTGTCCTGTGAAGGATTTGTTGCTTTTGTGAACATGTATCTGCAGAGTACCTCCCACTGTGTTGTGCATGTGTGTCAGGCAAATTGTGGAGAAAGTCAGGGCTTAATTCTCCAGAGTTCCTCTGCAAGACATGTCTGAAAAACGACCATAGACATACTACTGTTTATGTGTATGTCAAATCATCACATCTTTGAGGTGCACCTTCACAGATATTGATGAAATGTGGTATACTGATAAGGCCATACCTTCCTTAATATAGGTAACAGACAAAAGCGTTTTGCTTGTTCAAAGCTTTTTTTCCCAGCTTCATAATTATCTAAAAACTATGCTATCCCCAGTATCGAAAAACAGCTATTTATTGTAAAACAAAAAATTGTAAACACAAAAAAATGACAAGAAAGTTTGATCTGTGTTTTTATGCTGTTCATGTACTTATCTTTAGACAGGGGATAGCTTTTACTTGGCCCGGCTATATTGTTCTGTCAAGTGCAATGGGTTTTTAGGTAAGTATTACTACTAATCTGTATCTTTGTGCTGAACCAGCAACAGGCAAATTATCTACAGCTATTGCTGATTTTATTTGTAAACGCAGAACAGCAGTTTCAGGTAAGAGCCTGAAGTCAGCTAACATGATGAGGCTCTATAGGCCAGATAACGTGGACGTTTGTTATAGTTAGTAGGATACGGAGCCAAATTTGTAAATACCACGCCGTTTGAACATCTTGATGGTCTGAAGTAGCATGGGTTGTACTGTATTAAGTAGTGACGGCTTATCATCTAATACAGGCATTTCACGAGATAAAAAATATTAAAGTATATTAATATAGCAACTGAAGCCGTGTACAGTGCAAAAGAAAAACTCCCATGTACGACATTTTCAACATAATACATACTATGTTTCAAAGAACACTCTAAATATTGTCTTAACGAATATGCAATTGTTCAATTGACACTGTAGATAGACACATAAAACACTACAGTGAACCACGAGTAACTTGACCGTTGGGTAGCTAAGTAACAAAACCAAATGCATATGACGCTCCTGACAAAGCTACCGCTAGCTTGCTCGTGTCAGACGAGCTAGGCCCTCGGACCGGCTAGAAAAAATACTGGTACACTGTTGAAAATGGCAGACACACTGACAAACCCTGACGCATAAGCTGGGGCAGCTACAGTGTGCATTACTCACTCGGGTAAATATGTAGAGGAGTAAGAGCTCCATTTGAACACGCTAAAACTTAGAACTCTGCTCTCAGGAACGACAGCCATCTTGTTGACAGAAGATAACAAGCAGCGGGAGCCTACCACGGGGTGAGCTGCGGTCGTGACGGCTTTAAAGAAACAGTACACCCTGTTCCCTTTGTGTACAGCCGATGCCAAGCCTCACATCGACCTGCACAGCAAGAGAGCCCAATCATTCGCATTCGCGAATCCCAGAGCCCCTGTTTTAGACCTACGCATGCGCCACCAGTTTGACATATGCGAAGAACCGAACCCTCGAATGCTGCCAACATTATGGCATAACAGGATTTTTTTTTTGTCTTCTATAAAAAGTTTGTGGATATTAATTATTTATCAATATAAATGTCGGCCATAATAAACATAAATCTAAAACAGCTGTATCTCTACACACATACGCCGATTTGATGATACACTATATATATATATATATATATATATATATATATATATATATAGTTTATTAACTTTATACTAATTTTGTTTGATTTTTAAAGGATATATCTGAGTGGAGATACAGAGTGACGTTAATACGAATAGATGTTCAGTTTCCTTCTCTTAGTGGCATGGTGTTGCAGGACACTGCGCCATGAACTCATGAACTTCATAAGATTGTAGTAATTCAGTTAATGTAGTTTATTAATTTGAGTGTAGATTAGGAAATGCAAAATGGTTCAATGGTTGTTTATCGCTATGCATGTTTATTGGTGGATTTACAAATGACATAAACCAATATTTCATGAAAGGGCACTTTATTATTGTACTCGTACCCCTGCATACATGCAAGGATAGATACATGCTGCCTCTACTCTATCCTCGGGCGTTGTCCCAACGACTGGTGGCCTTCTTGTTTTAATCCTTTTTTCCATCCTCTTCAGTGTTCTGTTTCACTATGGAAAGAGTTAAAATAAAAACAATGAGTAGGATAATACACACAATATCAACCTTAAACCCTACATTGAGGAAAAAGTATGTTAGAGAAAATTACAATGTCATACAACAGTTTGGGAACCCTGGTCAAAAGTTAGTTACTGTGAATAGTGAAGTGAGTATTATATGAGCTGATCTCCAAAAGGCATATAATTAAAAATGCTTTTCAACATTTTAAGCAAGATTAGTGTATTGTTTTTTGTACAATTTTAGAATGAAAAAAGAGATCACCGTGCAAAAGTTCAGACAGCCCAAGAGATTTGAGCTTTTTGGTCAGTTTGTAATTTGATGTGATTAAGAAAGAACAGTAAACGTAACAACGGAGGTCAAGTTGAGGTCATAAACACATATTCATAAATATATTTTCTTCATTAATCTCTGTAAACACTGTAGAAAACATTGAGATAACTTGAAATAGATACTGTATACTGTATGGATTATTACACACTGCACTTCAAGTGGCCCTGAAGCCTTTTGTGGATGACAGAGTTGCTCTGCCTCTTCAGGGGTCACACACAACTCATATTTTTATAGAGTAACCAAATGTCCAGATATTGTGGATAGTGGTGGACCATGATCTAGGTGGTAGCCGATGATGGACCCTGATGGCGGCAGTGGATCATGACGATGGATTGTGGATTATGGTGGCATCTGATTGTGATGGTGGATCCTGATCGTAATGGCAGCTGATCGTGGACTATGATTACAACAAGACTGCTTGATGTACAATATTTCTCCTCAGATACTCTACCATTACTGACAATAATCAATCAATTAATTTACCTTTAATTTGACTACAAACTGTTACTTCTAATCAATGCTGTAAATACTCATATTTTTCTTATGTTGTCCATTACATATGGCATCTATTGCACTTCTGTCCGTCCTGGGAGAGGGATCCCTCACATGTGGCTCTCTGAGGTTTCTATGTTCTTTTTACCCTGTTAAAAGGTTTTTTTAGTAGTTTTTCCTTACTCTTGTTGAGGGTTAAGGGCAGAGGATGTTACACCTTGTTAAAGCCCTATGAGACAAATTGTGATTTGTGAATATGGGCTATACAATAAAATTGTATTGATTGATGATTGATTTATCAATCCATCACAGCACCCAAACAGCACTATTAAAAGTTACTAATGACCTTTTCATGGCTTCGGATAATGGACTTGTCTCTATGCTCATCCTTTTGGATCTTAGTGCAGCATTTAGTTCATCCCTTAGTTATGCTGCTATAGGTCTAGACTGCTGGGGGAACTCCCATCATGCACTGACCACTTCTCCCCTTTCTCTCTGTCTTTCTGCCCCCACATTTTTATTTGTTTTAATTATTTTTAAAAGGCAATTTAACATATTATATACAAATCTTTTCAATGTCTTTCAAATAACCATTTTGCTTTTTTTTCACATACATGTACAGGTGCATCTCAATAAATTAGAATATCATGGAAAAGTTAGTTTATTTCGATAATTAAATTCAAAAAGTGAATTTTGATGATTATGGCTTACAGCTAATGAAAACCCCAAATTCAGTATCTCAGAAAATTAAAATATTGTGGACTCATGATGTCCCATTCTAATCAGCTAATTAACTAAAAACACCTGCAAAGGTTTCCTGAGCCTTTAAATGGTCTCTAAGTCTGGTTCAGTAGGCTACACAATCATGGGGAAGACTGCTGACTTGACTGTTGTCCTGAACACAGTCATTGACACCTTCCACAAGGAGGGTAAGCCACAAAAGGTCATTGCTAAAGATGCTGGCTGTTCACAGAGTGCTGTATCCAAGCATATTCATAGAAAGTTGAGTGGAAGGAAAAAGTGTGGTAGAAAAAGGTGCACAAGCAACAGGGATAACCACAGCCTTGAGAGGATTGTGAAGCAACGGCCATTCAAGAATTTGGGGGAGATTCACAAGGAGTGGACTGAGGCTGGAGTCAGTGCATCAAGAGCCACCATGCACAGACGTATCCAGGACATGGGCTACAATTGTCACATTCCTCGTGTCAAGTGTAATAGCATTTTTACCTCCTTTGTGAAATACTTTCTATGGTAATTATATAATCAAGTTCTTTTGCATTTAAACCACCTAAGACACCTATCACGTCTGCTTTCCCAGACTTCCTTCTGTAATTTGTGAATTCCTTTACACTCAACCATCTGTGATGCCCAACTTCCCACTTCCTAATTCACACTCAAACCCCTTTGTATTTTAATTGTATGTCTAGACTCCATACCTCGGGAAACCGGTGACGATACCTTCAAAGACAAAGGTGTGAAAAGACAATCAGGGAAGGGGCCGGCTAAAGAACACAAACACACCTCAGAGGTGGACCTTCCTTTAGCTATAAGTGTATAGGCTTTTCCCAGGTTGGGTGTCATTCTTCATCTTGAACCACTCGCATGTTGATTGACCTTTTCTTTGCAAAGGAAATAAAAGTTTGTCGGCCGGCAAGTCTCTATTTCATTCTTCACCAGCAACAGAGAATTTCCACGACACAAGCCACTCCTGAACCAGAGACAACGCCAGAAGCGTCTTACCTGGGCTAAGGAGAAAAAGGACTGGACTGTTGCTCAGTGGTCCTAAGTCCTCTTTTCAGATGAAAGTAAATTTTGCATTTCATTTGGAAATCAAGGTCCCAGAGTCTGGAGGAAGAGTGGAGAGGCACAGAATCCAAGTTGCTTGAAGTCCAGTGTGAAGTTTCCACAGTCAGTGATGATTTGGGGAGCCATGTCATCTGCTGGTGTTGGTCCACTGTGTTTTATCAAGTCCTAAGTCAACGCAGCCGTCTACCAGGACATTTTAGAGCACTTCATGCTTCCTTCCGCCAAGGTTTATGGAGATGCTGATTTAATTTTCCAGCAGGACTTGGCACCTGCCCACACTGCCAAAAGTACCAATACCTGGTTTACTGACTATGGTATCACTGTGCTTGATTGGCCAGGAAACTTGCCTGACCTGAATCCCATAGAGAATCTGTGGGGTATTGTCAAGAGGAAGATGAGAGACACCAGACCCAACAATGCAGACAAGCTGAAGGCCGCTATCAAAGCAACCTGGGCTTCCATAACACCTCAGCAGGGCCACAGGCTGAACGCCTCCATGCCACGCCACATTGATGCAGTAATTCATGCAAAAGGAGCCCCGACCAAGTAATGAGTGCATATACGAACATACTTTTCAGTAGGCTGACATTTCTGTATTAACAATCCTTTGTTTTATTGGTCTTATGTAATATTCACATTTTTTGAGATACTGAATTGGGGGTATTCAGTGAATTTGTTTACATGTGGAAAACTTTGCATCATTTCTCCACAGAAGAAATTGTAATTCAGAGTTTTATTACTTTTGAGCCGATTTTAATGGATTTTGTCACTGCTATTTTTAATATAGCTGCTTGATGGCTTTTTAAATTTCTTTTAACTCTAATGACATGACAGTGTTCTGCTAAGTTAGGAGTCCACATTTTCTTTTTGTAAGTTCTTTTTTTGTAAGCCATAATCATCAAAATTAAAAGAAATAAAAACAAAATATTTCACTCTTGTGTGTAATGAATCTATATAATATATAGTTTCACTTTTTGAATTGAATTATCGAAATAAATGAACTTTTCCATGATATTCCAAAAGGGAATGCAGCAGCTTTATGTCCCTCCTCTGATACAAAGACAAAATGTGTCCCAAATAAAGGATCTCAAAGTTTAGGGGTATTTGAGTCTTGAATAACATGCTTAATGTTTTGTGAATGCCACACCAATATAACTTCAAGTTGGGACTGATTTTAGGATTTTATGAAACTCCGATTCTGCCGTTGACAAGTCTGTGGGTACGTACGTCTGATTGAAATAATGTTGTACTTGGAGGTATCTATAAAAATCACTTTGCTGTAGGCCATGTTCATCTCACAGTGATTGAAAGCTTTTTATCACCCCCTTGTGTGTAAATGAGAGATAGGTTGTTAGCCCCTTTCCTATCCAGGATTCAAATCTTTTATCATAAGCACCATTTAAAAGGTTTTATCATATTGTAGATCCCACATAACTTGACCACCTTCTGCCATTTTAACGTGAGATTTATCCAGGGATTTTTTTATCTCTTCCAGCTGAGCTCCAAGTCCTCTATCAGCAATTGTGGCCTGTAGGGGGAAATTATTAGAAATTCCAAATTCCTATTCCTTCCGTCTGGCTTTATACTCCTAGTTGCACCAATATAGCAGAGGAAGTAGCTGTGAAGCATAAAAATTTCTTCGACAAGGAAGCACCATACCCCCTTTTCCTTTCCCTAATTGTAAGACACCTAATCGGATCCTAGGTTTCTTTCCTTGCCATATAAACCGAGAAATCATTTTGTCCCTTTCCCTAAATTGATTGTTGTAAACATCGATAGGTAGAGTCCGAATAATGTACATTTTGTTCCATCCCTACCACCTTAATGCCTTTAATTGCTTCGCACTGTCTTATTGACTGACTTAAAGGCTCAATAAACAATGCAAAGAGACATTCATTTATTTACGTGTCACTAATTATGTGTCTTTTTACTCCCATTGCAGGTATCTCCGTTATTATTATTAGTAGTATTATTACTAACAATAATACCTTTTATTACTAAATTACTATATGAAATGTTGCTGCTATCATTAATAATCAATAACATCTGTCGTGGGAATTTCTGTAATGTCAAGCACAAAGTCATACATTGCTTCTCGGTAAGTTTAATTCTACACCTGCAGGTGGACTCACTGCCAAACATCACCTAGCGTGACTTGTAACAATGAGCAAAGAGCATAGGAAAATCAATACACTTATACAATCACAAGCCCCTCCCCACGTGGAGCAAAAGGCCTTCGTCACTCCCTTAATGTAAACTCAGGGTGGACAGACATCCTGTCTCCATCTCTGTCCCAGCCCCCTGGAGTGACCTCTCGCGTGAGACTATTTTTCCCACAGACCTCTTATCTTAGTTTACGAGGCAAAAGACCCCCGTCCTGTATTCATGAAAGAAATCCCTGCACCCCTCTACTCTAACACCTTGGGTGACCCCTGCAGTGTACCAATTGCCCAGTCTCACAGAAAGGGAGGAAGCAATACACATCTGTGTTCCTTAATCAACACTTGTAGAGTGTAAGTTAACTCACAGAAACACATTTGTTCATACTTCTTATAAATACATATCTGTTCTTCCATTAAACATAACACAAATGCAGAATTTGCCATTACACATCTTTACACTGTTATTGTTTTCATTATAATAGTCACTGCACAAGTGTTCCTGGTCTCCTTCTCCCCCTCTTTTCCACCCATCTCTCCTCTCCTCCCCATTATCCCTGCTCAACCCAACCAGTCGAGGCAGATGGCCTAATTGAGTCTGGTTCTTCTAGTCAATGAGGGAGTTTTTCCTTTCCAAAGTCGCCAAAGTGCTTGCTCATTGTAGGAACTGTTGGGTTTCTCTATAACAAAATGTAAGGTCTGTACCTTCAATGTAAATGGCCTTGAGATAATGTATATTATGATTTGGGGCTATAAAAAATTGAATTGAATTGAATTGTAATAAACCTTTGCTTAAAGAGAGAGACCTTTGCCCTCACACATTTCTACTGTGTACACTAAAGAGGAGGGGATGCAGAGGGCTACAACAAAATAACCTTTATTGATACAATTTCAATGTTACAGCACACAGCCTGGCACAGAGGTAAGGATAGCCTTGGCTCTAAGCCTTCCCTCAGTGCCACTCATAAGTGTGGAAACAGGGCATCTCTTCATGGCACAACACACGGTATTACCCACCAAGTAAAATTTCTCCACCACAAAAACACACTGTGCTATTCTAAAGCACACATGCAGTGATACTAGAGCTTTCATGAGCTCCCTCAGCTGTGTATCCCCCCAGTCCAGCAACTATAAGCTTCTACTTTAAAATCTGTCACAATTCACATTAAACACATGGACATTAACAAGTACAAATAATTACAAATGCATAAATCTGTTTAAACACTACTTAACTCTTGCATGGTTCAAGACCCTCCCCCAGGGTGTGGCTTTAGTGTGTTTGGGGGCAATTGCCAGTCCAGCGCAGTGAGGCGTCTCCTCCAGCTGCAGGGGAGCCTCGTCAGGACACCGAGGAGCAGGCAATAGTCCCCACTGTCACTACCTCACCTGCCTAAAGCAGGAACCTAAACAGCATGCAAACTTCTACTGCCCTGTAACGCTCAGCAAGCTCCAATCCTCAGAGACACACTCTATCTGCAACAGCGATATGATTTTCACGTTGTTTGTGTTTTTTATTCTGAAGATAGTTTAAGCTATTTCTATCATAATGTGCTGTCTTGCGTCTGACTGAAAAGTCTTAATATAGCACTACTTGAATCTGAGCCTATTAAAAACTTTGCTTGGCTTGACTTCTTCTACCCACCTGAGTGCAAAAAGAATATTCCCCTGTAAAAACTGATAAGTGATTGTTAACTCTTTTGTTTGACATGACATTGAACTCTGGGATGATTAAAGCGACTCCTTCTCTATTGTTGGATGCATTTGATTTTAAGATACTCAGAATACTGTCTTTCTATATTTGTATTGACTTGTCTTGTATCTATATTTCCTATTTTCCCATATCAACCCCTGACTTCAAATCATCATGGTGGCATTATAGAGAACGGCACAGTGGGGTGTAACATTATTACCTGTTTTTTCTCTCTCGACAATTGTTTAAAACCCTCCGAGTTGGATGACTCCCATTATGGCCTTTTAGGTCTGCCCAGTATTTTAGTGACAACTGCTCTCTTCTAACTTACAGTGGTATTGCATTTCACATATTTTCTTTTACTCCTTGAAAATAAACAAGTAGCATATGTTGTTAACTAGGAAAGTGTTTTCATGAAGATGTGATGTTTAGAATGAAGTCCACTGACATAATAAATGTTCTGACTTCACTATCTGTCCACTTTCTCACCTAGCTCTTCCTGCTCACTCAATTTATCCTCTCCAGCTCCATCCTCCTGTTGTACTCTTTCCACTGACAGTAACACATAAATATAACTGACAGGGCTACAAACCAACACATAATGTGATAATAAATTAAGCAAACAAACAGAGCATATGTTAATATATGTAAGAAGTGGTTAGGGAGAATCCACATTTGCTGAGAGTATATCATTACACTGCTTAGTATAGTATTGTCCATTCCAAAGAATGTAGGGGAAACAGTAGCTAATAAAGCCATACCTTTCCACTTTCTTATCTGGTTTTGCTCTCTCTCTCTGTCCATCCTACACTTTCTCCTTCTCTGTCTCTATAATCCTCTCTCCCTCTTCATGCTGACAATGACATGGCAAACATAACAACCAAATTATTATTAATATGATAAAAGGTATGAAGATGAGGCAAATCTATGTTAATCTTCTACGTTTTAGTTAAATATTGTGTTGCTATGCTCAATGCAGTCATGTAAAATCATGTTGACCTCACTATCTCACCTGAACCTGGTTGTTTTCTTGAAAAAATATGGAGATTTTCCATCAATGGAAAAACAGACACTTCCTTTGTGTAGTATAACTATTTTTTTAAGCCTTTTTACCAACGCTAACATTTTTAGTACTGCAAGTTCTGCCGGTGAGACTCTTGAGAGGGAGAGAGAGAGAAAATGTACCAGTTTCAGAGAGAGAGAGAGAGACTGGCTGGTATAACAGAGAGAGAGAGAGAGAGAGAGAGAGAGAGAGAGAGAGAGAGAGAGAGAGAGAGAGAGAGAGAAAATGTGCCAGTTTGAGAGAGAGAGAGAGAGACTGGCTGGCTGGCTGGTTTAAGAGAGACAGACTTGATCAGTGGGTGGCGCTATCACTAACACTGCATACACATACCTGTTCTGGTGTTCTGACCCGACTATCGACTCCAGAGATACCTCGGTCTGGTCGCCCATCGGAGATGATGACACCAGGGAGGAAGTCTCCTGGAGTTGTGACCTGACAATCGACTCCAGAGATACCTCGGTCTGGTCGCCCATCGGAGATGATGACACCAGGGAGGAAGTCTCCTGGAGTTGTGACCTGACTATGGCATTCATGGTGATGTGATAAACTTCAGTTAAATATCAACAACTTACCGGAACGAGGAGCCAGCCTCGGTTCTGTTGTGTCAATGTCAGCTGTGTGGGTCAGAGGTCAGGAGGGAGTGGACGGTTGACCTGCGGCCCAGCGAGAGGAGCTGTTGCAGGGGCGTGAACCTCACTGCAGTCGCTGGACTCGATACAAGGCGGCCTTGATGAGCCATTGTCTCTATTGTAGAGAATCAAATGTTGATATTTGCAAAAATCCAGTTTTTTGGCTGGACCTTAAGTGAGGCTGCAACATATGATTAGTCTTGTCATTGATTCCTCTGCTGAGAATTCACTCGATTTACTCGACACCCAACAATCAAAAATAGATTTGTTTCCAGTAACTCAAACAAATGAAAAAGGAAATCCTCATATTTGAGAGAAACCAGTGACGAGTGGCCAGTTTCTTCTACTTATTTATCAATTACTAAAGAGCTTGACAGTTACTTTCCCATTGAATTGATCGACCTATTGATGAGAATGACCAACAGGTAATGAGAACTCACTCTCCCTGAAGGAATCCTTGTTGATCATCTTTCCATTCAGTTCAGTTTTGGGCAGGAAGTGTGTCTCTCTGTACACAGTGCAAACACAAACAGACGCGCATCACTTTACATTGCTGTCAGTCAACAGCGCCATCTCTTGGCACAGACTTGCAATCAGTTCTTCACTCCTAAGACAGAGAAATGTGAAGAGTTCTTATTAACACTGCAGTGGAATGCATAATATATTAAAACATGTTCTGCCAATCAACTAAATGATGAATGATTGCAGCTCTACATTAAATCACCGTTGTTTTCTCATGTGAGGTACACTCTGTTACCTCCCAAGGTCCTGTCCACCTCGGGTCGGGCCACTTTGTCTTGTGAACTTTGACCCTAACCCAATCACCCGGTCTTACTGGAACAGGAGTCTCCTTGGGGGTCTCGTCAGAACATCTGGCAGCCGAACCTAACCCTAACCCTAACCCCCTAACACGGCCTTGCTTTATCCCTAGCTGTAATATTCTTTATCAGCCACCAGATGGGAGGCCTACTTCGCCTCTAGTTGTACTTTCTTTTATCCCCCATGAGATGGCGACCTCGCTCTATTTGTTTCTTACTTTATATATATATATATATATATTTGTCTCTGTCAGTCTTTTTTGGTCTCTGTCAGTCTTTTTTATCTCCCAAGCCTTATTCGTAACAGCCTTCCATTCACCCTTGGTGAAAACAGAATTCGTAAGGCCTCGGCGTCTTTTAATTTGTGCCCGATTCAAGCAACGGTGTGTCTGGCTAGTTAAGCTCCTCACCCTAATCAAAAATTAGGTTGCACAGATGCAAACTATTGCCTGAGTCGTCTGTTTTTCTCCAATCTGAATTCGTTTTTAAGGGTTTGTGCGTCACAGACTTAAAGGGGACATATTATGAAAATTCCTTCCTTACTTCCTGGTCAAAACTTCTCTGCGGGGTCACATCGGGGTCACCAATTTTTGTCGTGTTCTTTTGTCCCGAGGTATGAGAAGAGCCGGTCTCGAAAAGTTTGATTGGCCCAAGTGACTGATTTGATGACATTAGTTTGTTACCTTCAACCAAGGAGCTCATGTTTTCACCTCTGTCCTTTTGTCAGCAGCATTACACAAACAAAAGCCTTCTTGAAACTTTCTTGGACACCGAATTACGTTTACGTTAGTTTTCCCCAATTTCCCAGAGAACAAATAATTCATGGATCTTGATGAAAAAAGGGAATTTGATGCAGATCCAAATAAAGATCCAGAGCATCCACGAAAGAATGACATGATTCATTTATTATCAGTTATTCTGCCAATTATTTGACCATTTGATTCAACGTAAGGTTGAAAAACAATTAGATGATATGCCCAAGTGTCTCAAAATGTCTCGCTTTTTTCCAATCAGCAGTTTAAAAACCCAAAATATAGTTTAAAGATAAAAAAGAAAAAATTAAATTATTAACTGATTCAACGTTTATACTTATCTGGTTCCTCCTGGTTCAGCAGTTTTACCTTCACAAGTACGATTTATATTTCTCCACAGACAGGTAAACAAAAGAAAGCAGGAGACCATGTAAACTTTTAATTTTTGCAAATAACATCGAGACTGGGAAACATTTTGTTTACAGGGCTCTGACTGGTCCCAGTGCAACAAACTGGTCCAACATTTAGACTTTCTGGTTGTGTTTGTGAAAATGAAATGAAGGGAATTGAAATGTGCTTGGAATTCAAGCAGAACATAACAAAATAAAACAACTAAAATCCCACTAAAGAACTGGTCCAACATTTACACTTTCTGGTTGTTGGTTTTTTTCAGTGTGAAAAAAAAAGGAAACAATAGATGTCAAGTGTAAAGGAGAACATCATCAAGGTTTAGCAGCATTGATAAGGGTAAACATTTTGAAGCATAACTGAAGGTCAATGAATTGATGGATTATTGTCAGTAATGGTCAAGTATCTGAGGAGAAATACTATGTATCAAGCAATCTTGCTGCAATCATAGTCTATGGTCAGCAGCCAGCAAGATCATGATCCACCATCAAGATCGGATGCCACTGTAGTCCACAGTCATTGTTCATTGTCGCCATGAGGATCCAGCATCAGATGCCGTTGCCATTAGGATCCGTCATCAGCTGCCACCTCGATGGTGGTCCACCCCCATTATCCGATGCCAACACGATAAAGGATCCGCCTTCATTACCGCGATCAGCCAGCACGACACAGAATCCATCATACTGGATCCACCATTACGATCTCTGATACGCGATCCACAGATCCTAATCCATGATGTGGCCACAGCTGCGGCCCTGGATCTGTGGACGATAAGGCAAAGGGACTCCGGGGAAGAAGTTAAGTCAGTAACATGCATTGATGAGATATGAATTACTTTGATGAACGATTGAGAAGAGGAAGGAGAAGCTGGAAAGAGAAGCTCCGTGTGTCATGTGTCCCCCGACCTTCCAGACCTATAGCAGGAAGGGGAGGTTAGATGTTGTTCAGTTATTGGCTAAAACCTCTGAGTCTAGGTTGGGTTTTTTGAGAAGGGGGTTCTTTTTTAGAGGCACTATTGAGTCTAATATTAATCGTAATGAGTCTACAGAGCTATCGACGAGATGGTCAATCTCAGTGGAGCTAAGGTTTTTAATGAATTTGTTGTTTATATTGACGGATAATACGGGTTTAAATGTAATCGGAATTATTTCTTTAAATTTAGCTACAGCTTGTCTTACGTTTCCTGTTGTGTCTCCAGTTTTTCTGTCCGCCACACTCGTCTCGTCACACGTCAAACTCGTCGGTGTTCGCCAGTGGGAAGTCAATTCGGGGCCATAACACTGTCAACGTGGAAAGTTCCCTGCACTTTGCCTGCATATTGTGCCCTGTGTGTTATTTTGTTTCGTTGTCCTGGTCATTTCGATGAAGGTGGTCCATAAGTTCAGTACATTTCCCTGTTTGTCCTGGCTAGTATTGGTACTGATGATGTTTTTCCAGGACAACAGACGTCCCTGCCTCTGTGTTAACTTGCTTCTCAGCACATAGAGTGTCTTCTTTTGATATACTTTTGTATTTTTCATTGCTGCTAAAAAAAAATGCCATAACCTATAGACTTGTATTCAACCATAACTTGCTCGTATTCAGGTCGACTCACACAGGGTTTTTTTGATCCACGTCTTAAATCTTTATGTTTTTCTGTGTTGACGAGCCTTTCGACACCTGAGCACAAGATACAAAGCCCAAAGCTTGCTGCCATTTATTGGACTCTATTGGAAACTAAATCCAACTCAATGTAGTTGATGAACACACTATATTATCATTTTCAAGCAAAAATTTGACTTCAGGTTCTCAAATGTGAGACTGCAGCATTTATTGGTCTTAAGGTATAGTAAATTTAATATTTTTATATACTAGACTGTCAGTTGGTTAAAACACAACTTGTGACGGTGTGTCCTGGAGAATGTTGTCATGGGCGTTTTTAGTTGTTTTTTTTTAGACCATGTGAAAATGACAGTTCACTTTCTCAATTCCTGAAATAACTTGGTCCCATAACTAAAAACAGTTTTTAACTGTTTCCAGTGTGTTTGAACTATTTCTTTAAAGTGAAATCGATTCACTAAAGGACTTTTTTATTTCACTTACATGAATGAATCTCCACCTTGTTCAAACTCATAGTTCATCGTTATTCACCTTTTTTAGAATCTACTTGAACCTGAAAGACCTTAATCCCAAACGGCGTGCGTGTGTTAGTTGCTTGTAGCTTTTTGTGAGCAGAGAGTAAATGTCAGTATAGAGAAATACAGAGCTGTGTAACATAAGTTGTGTGTTTGTTTTGTCGAGCCGGTCCAGCCTTGTCTTGTCTTCGAGTTATGCTGCTATAGGTCTAGAAGGTCGGGGGACACATGACACACGGAGCTTCTCTTTCCAGCTTCTCCTTCCTCTTCTCAACTGTTATCACATCAAAGTAATTCATATCTCATCAATGCATGTTACTGACTTGACTTCTTCCCCAGAGTCCCTTTGCCTTATCGTCCGCAGATCCAGGGCCGCGGCTGTGGCCACATCATGGATTAGGATCTGTGGATCGCGTATCAGAGATCGTAATGGTGGATCCAGTTTGATGGATTCTGTATCGTGCTGGCTGATCGCGATAATGAAGGCGGATCCTTTATCGTGTTGGCATCGGATAATGGGGGTGGACCACGATCGAGGTGGCAGCTGATGATGGATCCTAATGGTGGCGGGAACTGATTATGGATCCTAATGGCGACAGTGGACAATGACTGTGGACTATAGTGGCATCCGATCTTGATGGTGGATCATGATCTTGCTGGCTGCTGACCATAGACTATGATTGCAGCAAGACTGCTTGATACATAGTATTTCTCCTCAGATACTTGACCATTACTGACAATAATCCACCAATTCATTGACCTTCAGTTATGCTTCAAAATGTTTACCCTTATCAATGCTGCTAAACCTTGATGATGTTCTCCTTTACACTTGACATCTATTGTTTCCTTTTTTTTCACACTGAAAAAAACCAACAACCAGAAAGTGTAAATGTTGGACCAGTTCTTTCGTGGGATTTTAGTTGTTTTATTTTGTTATGTTCTGCTTGAGTTCCAAGCACATTTCAATTCCCGACATTTCATTTTTTTTTTCACACTGAAAAAACACAACCAGAAAGTGTAAATGATGGACCAGTTTGTTGCACTGGGACCAGTCAGAGCCCTGTAAACAAAATGTTTCCCAGTCTCGATGTTATTTGCAAAAAATAAAAGTTTACATGGTCTCCTGCTTTCTTTTGTTTACCTGTCTGTGGAGAAATAGAAATCGTACTTGTGAAGGTAAAACTGCTGAACCAGAGGAACCAGATAAGTATAAACGTTGAATGATGAATCAGTTAATAATTGAATTTTTTCTTTTTTATCTTTAAACTATATTTTGGGTTTTTAAACTGCTGATTGGAAAAAAGCGAGACATTTTGAGACACTTGGGCATATTATCTAACTGTTTTTCAACCTTACGTTGAATCAAATGGTCAAATAATTGGCAGAATAACTGATAATAAATGAATCATGTCATGCTTTCGTGGATGCTCTGGATCTTTATTTGGATCTGCATCAAATTCCCTTTTTTCATCAAGATCCATGAATTATTTGTTCTCTGGGAAATTGGGGAAAACTAACGTAAACGTAACTCGGTGTCCAAGAAAGTTTCAAGAAGGCTTTTGTTTGTGTAATGCTGCTGACAAAAGGACAGAGGTGAAAACATGAGCTCCTTGGTTGAAGGTAACAAACTAATGTCATCAAATCAGTCACTTGGGCCAATCGAACTTTTCCGAGACCGGCTCTTCTCATACCTCGGGACAAAAGAACACGACAAAAATTGGTGACCCCGATGTGACCCCCGCAGAGAAGTTTTGACCAGGAAGTAAGGAAGGAATTTTCATAATATGTCCCCTTTAAGTCTGTGACGCACAAACCCTTAAAAACGAATTCAGATTGGAGAAAAGACAGACGACTCAGGCAATAGTTTGCATCTGTGCAACCTAATTTGTGATTAGGGTGTGATCCTGGAGGAAGGAGCGGCCTGCACTGACGAGTGAGGAGCTTAACTAGCCAGACACACCGTTGCTTGAATCGGGCACAAATTAAAAGACGCCGAGGCCTTAGGAATTCTGTTTTCACCAAGGGTGAACGGAAGGCTGTTACGAATAAGGCTTGGGAGATAAAAAAGACTGACAGAGACCAAAAAAGACTGACGGAGACAAATATATATATATAAAGTAAGAAAAAAATAGAGCGAGGTCGCCATCTAGTGGGGGATAAAAGAAAGTACAACTAGAGGCGAAGTACACCTCCCATCTGGTGGCTGATAAAGAATATTACAGCTTGGGATAAAGCAAGGCCGCCACCTGGGGGAGACCAAAGGACATTACAGCTCGGGTGACAACTGGTCCAGGAGGCTGCCGGACGTTCTGACGAGACCCCCACGGAGACTTCTGTTCCAGTAAGACCGGGTGATTGGGTTAGGGTCAAAGTTCACAAGAGAAAGTGGCCCGACCCGAGGCGGACAGGACCTTGGGAGGTAACAGAGTGTACCTCACATGAGAAAACAAAGGTGATTTAATGTAGAGCTGCAATCATTCATCATTTAGTTGATTGGCAGAACATGTTTTAATATGTTATGCATTCCACTGCAGTGTTAATAAGAACTCTTCACATTTCTCTGTCTTAGGAGTGAAGAACTGATTGCAAGTCTGTGCCAAGAGATGGCGCTGTTGACTGACAGCAATGAAAAGTGATGTGCGTCTGTTTGTGTTTGCACTGTGTACAGAGAGACACACTTCCTGCCCAAAACTGAGCTGAATGGAAAGATGATCAACAAGGATTCCTTCAGGGAGAGTGAGTTCTCATTACCTGTTGGTCATTCTCATCAATAGGTCGATCAATTCAATGGGAAAGTAACTGTCAAGCTCTTTAGTAATTGATAAATAAGTAGAAGAAACTGGCCACTCGTCACTGGTTTCTCTCAAATATGAGGATTTCCTTTTTCATTTGTTTGAGTTACTGGAAACAAATCTATTTTTGATTGTTGGGTGTCGAGTAAATCGAGTGAATTCTCAGCAGAGGAATCAATGACAAGACTAATCATAAGTTGCAGCCTCACTTAAGGTCCAGCCAAAAAACTGGATTTTTGCAAATATCAACATTTGATTCTCTACAATAGAGATAATGGCTCATCAAGGCCGCCTTGTATCGAGTCCAGCGACTGCAGTGAGGTTCACATCCCTGCAACAGCTCCTCTCGCTGGGCCGCAGGTCACCCGTCCACTCCCTCCTGACCTCTGAACCACACAGCTGACATTGACACAACAGAACCGAGGCTGGCTCCTCGTTCCGGTAAGTTGTTGATATTTAACTGAAGTTTATCACATCACCATGAACACCGTGTGAAAGATTGTGTTCGAGGACATCTCAGGGTTGGTTATTCAAGTAAACTATTAGAGGACTTTTACTTCGATGGACCATAATGAGAAGAGAAGTTCAATATTTAAAAAGAGCCACTTTCTTGCTTAGACCGACACATTCGTGTTTTTTCTCCTCATATTACTGCATCAGATAAAACAGACAGATTAACTTTCCATTCAGTTGTAGCGCTGCAACAAATGTCATAACAGAGCGGGATAAGGAGGTAATGACACAACTGAGACCTGTCGCCGCAATAGGAGTTTATGTTTATGTCCTTCATCAGATCACAGATAGTTTACATAAAACTTTTGATTGATCTCTTTAATGCCTTCATGTTTTTTGTCTTGCAGAACATTTTTAAAAGCGCACCAGATGAAGTTGAAAGTCAAAAGAAGATTTTATAAAAATCCCCAATCAAGTGATTTTTCTATTATTTATTGTTTTAATAAAGTGTTTTTTACAATAAAAAGTGTTTGCTGATTATTTCCAACCAGGAATCTATATTCTCTATAGTCTTGATATACAAATGATTATTTGCACGTTGCTTCTCATCAGAAACCAGAGAAACTGAACTGTGTTAGTAACAAAATTCATCTGATTCTGACACAGCACATCAAGCATGATGCAGGTGTCTGTAGGTCTCAGACGGAACAGAAAACCTAAAAAGGCTTTGAAAAGTCTTAATGAGTCAATTTATTTTCAAAGGTCTTGCACATTTTGAACCTCAAATGAACCCTCGGTCAATGAGAAGCAGATCGCTCGGGAAAGAGGAGAGCTTTCCCAACAATGAATTAGATTAATTGCAGAAAAAAGAGCTGGGTGAATCTGAGAATGACTGGTTGAGTGGGAGAGGACACAGATTTAACCTCTCTTGATCACATCAGAATCAGAATCAGAAGTATTTATTGCCAAGTAGGTTTACACCTACCTGGAATTTTCCTTGGTGTAAAGGTGCATACAATGAACATAAAACATAAAAACACAATAAGTACTCAGCATTAGAAAAAAATAACAATATATAAAATAAAAATATATAAAAGATATAAAAAGTGAAGTAAAATGCTAAATGTAAAACAGGAGTGGAATGTAGATGTGCAATATGCAATGTGCAATGTACAGTAATGTAATGTAATGTGTGTTAATGTAACACAGACTTGAGGCGTGGGGGCGGGATAAGAGTCCAAGTCAGGTGGGGGTCCCGGGCCTTGTTGACAAGGGCAACTGCAGCCGGGAAGAAGCTGGTCTTGTGGCGTGACGTTTTGGTCCTGATGGACCGCAGCCTCCTGCCGAAGGGAAGTACCTCGAAGAGTTTGTGACCCGGGTGGGAAGGATCGGCCACAATCTTACCTCCACGCCTCAGGGTCCCAGAGGCAAACAGGTCCTGTAGAGATGGCAGATTCAAATCAAATCAAATTTTATTTGTATAGCCCATATTCACAAATCACAGTTTGTCTCATAGGGCTTTAACATGGTGTGACATCCTCTGCCCTTAACCCTCAACAAGAGGAGGGAAAAACTACAAAAAAAACTTTTAACAGGGTAAAAAGAATGTAGAAACCTCAGAGGGTTCCCTCTCCCAGTGTAACCGGTCTCTCCTCTGTGCCGCTTACTCTGCGTTGTGTTCAGTTTGTTAGTAGAAAATAAACAACGTTGGTCATCTGCCTTTGGTACATACCACTCTCGGTCAGCTCCAATATATTCTGACGAGAGCCAGCAAAATAATCAATGTCCACCCGCGACCAATAGAGGGCGCCAAACCCATGTAAAACACCCAATAAAATAATCAACAATTAACTAAAGCTGAGGGATTTATGGTGGAATGCACTATTAGTTTCAATACCTGCTACATTCACCCCTCCTGAATTTCACCAAAATCCTTATAGCGTACCTAACAGGATAAAACATGTACAACAGAGACAACTGACATCCTGTCAAAACTGGAACGGGTCCACCTAAAGAGTACAATCTTTATCTTCAGCTGTATAAGCTACCTGGTAACCAGGTTCAGAGAAATAAAAAGGATGATCAAGCCTCAAATCTCTCATAGAACAGTATGGTGCCTTGTACACCAAACCACCTGACCTACTTAGTCCCAAAGTGTACATGTTAGAAAATAAACACATTAATCACAGTATCTCAAACCATTAAGATAAACTGAGGAAAAAAACAAAATAAACAAAACAACCCCTTTAAAACAGGGTAAGAAGAGACTGTGATCTCTTATTGATGGAATTTGCCAACCCCCTAAAGGTGAATGGCGTCTGAGCCATTGTCTCTACCAAACGGTTAACATTCTTAACAACTCTGCCAGCACGTGTCCTGACTACACCTTGTGTGTCTAGTGGTGTGTATGCCTGGCTGTCTTGGTTGTGTTCGATGTCAACTGTCGGTACTACAAGAAAACTGTCACTATCTGTGATAACGTCAACATCAGTCTGTAGTCTGAATGAGTTGTGAGAGTCGCCATCTTTGTGACTTATTTCTGCACTCCCAACTTCAGAACTTTCCTGACATGGTTGACTGATGTCTGTTACATCACCACCCGAGGATTTGCAACTGATGGCATCCCCTGTTCCACTCAGCACCCAAGCACTCGTCCTATCCTCTGAATCCTCCCCCCCCAAAGAGTTGACAAGATCCACTGAATTAGACCCCTCTTCAGAATAATCGAATGAGCTCTGAGCTTCAGTCGTGTCTCTCTCAGCAGATTCAATGGGCAGGAAACTGATATCTAGGAGAAGATTGCGATGTACTACTTTTGTGTTCCCTACATCATCTTTCAGCTTGTATATGTGTGTCTGTGGGTTTTTGTCTATGACGGTATATACTGTCGCCGCCCATTTGTCTGCAAGCTTCCTCTCTCACCTTTGTTGGCGAGGAGTACTCTATCACCCTTGTTCAGGTAAGTTCCTTTGACTTTTTGATTGTAACCCCTGGCCTGTTTTTCCTGCTCTTTGATGCAATGTTTTTGCGCAATAGCCACGGCCTCTTGGAGGTGGGACATGAGTGTATTCACATAGCTGCTATAGTCAACAACCACAGGGTCCTGTAACACCTGTTTAAACATGACATCAACAGGGAGTCTCGGAATACGGCCGAACATGAGATGGAAGGGAGCGTATCCAGTCGTCTCATGCACCGTTGCATTATATGCAAAAGTTAGAGTCTGTATTTGTTGGGGCCACTTGGCCTTCTCTCTCAATGGCAACGAACGAAGCATATTACCCAGAGTCCTATTAAATCTCTCAGTTCCTCCATTACCCATTGGGTGGTATGCCGTAGTGTGCGACTTGGAGACTCCTGCTAACCTGAGAAGTTCCGCAATCAGCTCACTTTCAAAATTGGCCCCTTGATCAGTGTGAATGCGCTCTGGAAATCCATAAACACAAAAGACGTTATCCCATAACCTTTTAGCAACCTGCTTTGCTGTCTGATTCGCGCATGGAAATGCATGAGCCAACTTTGTGAAGTGATCTGTCAAAACGAGAACATCCACTGAGCACTGTTTGCTATCTTCTGCACTCCAAAAATCCAAACACACTAACTCCATAGGAGCTGAGGTCCTGATACTTGCGAGAGGGGCTCTGGCTGATGGATCAGGTGTCTTAGCCAGGATGCACCTCTGACAGCATTTGACATTTATCTGATTATCTTTTATCTGATGCTCCATCCTAGGCCAAAAGAATCGCTGTCTTGTCAGTTGAATTGTTCTAGCCTGTCCCTGATGTCCAGCTAAATCATGCACACCCTGCAAGGCCTTTTCTACCAGACAACGAGGTAAAACGAACTGGTGTCTCTTTTGTTTACTTAAGGGATCCTTGGTAACACGGTAAAGCACTCCATCAAGAACTCTAAGTCTCTCCCACTGCTTGATGAACACCAAGGCCCCTGTGTCCAAACCGACTCTCTCTCTCCTTGAGGGTCTCCTTTTCCGACTCAGAAACGGCAGAACCTTTGAGATGCTAGGATCCAGCTCTTGGCTCTGTCGGAGCTCCTCCAGGGAGAAGGTAGGCAACAGGTCGTGTCCTGGTGGTACGAGGTGCTGAACAGACTGGACTAACTGAGCTGCTCTACACTCTGTGGCAGCATCCCATTGGTCATGAGCATCAAGAAGTGCTTTCACAACTCCATTACATGAGAGTGGGAGAGGATGAGACTGATCTGCATACCCTTGTGTGGATCCCTTTGTCTGAAAACACTGTACCTTTAGACGAAAGGCATCTTGAACCCCATCCTCCCCAACTTCATCAGATTCGGTAAGTAGACTGTCATAACACTCTGTGATAAGCCTCTGACCAACTCTCCTAGCGAACGGGTCCCGGCTGAGGGCATCAGCCACTATGTTCTTGGTACCCGCAATGTGCTTTAGATTGAATGTGTATGGAGCGAGCTTGGCAACCCAGCGCTGTTCGCAGGCGTCAAGTTTGGGTTTGGTCATTATGTATGTGAGTGGATTATTGTCTGTCCATACCGTGAAAGAAGTGCCTTTTAGCCAATGACTGAACTTTTCACACACACTCCACTTGAGCGCCAAAAACTCTAGCCTATGAGCTGGATACCTCTTTTGGGAACTACTCAGGGTCTTACTTGCGAAAGCTATGGGTCGTGCTCTACTCTCACCAACAGGTATTTGTGACAATACTGCACCAAGCCCGTCCAAGGAAGCGTCGATTGACAGAATCAGTGGGCGTGAGAAATCAGGGTGGGCAAGAACCACGCAGTTCAATAGATTATCCTTCAGACTGACTAAAGCAATGTCACATTCTGGAGTCCAGTCATCGGGCTTGAGTTTCCTGTATGTCCCGGCATTTTCCCTTACTTTCACTTTTCCTTTTCTCTTCTGTCCAGCAGTGAGAGCAAAGAGTGGTTTAGCGATGGAAGAGCAATTAGGGATATAATGCTGGTAATAAAATACCATCCCCAAAAAGGATCTGATCCTCCGCACTGAAGGTGTACACCCATCATCTTCCATGAGATCAGCTTTGGACATCTTAGATATGACTTCGACCTTTGCCGGATCCACAGCCACCCCACTGCCATCTATGATATGCCCCAAAAACTTGACAGACGCCTGCATCAAGTGACACTTTTTAGGACTTAGCTTGAGGTTGTGGTCTCGCAGCCGTTGGAAGACAATCTCCAGTCTCTGTAAAGTCTCCCCCTCGGTTGGTGCAAAAACGAGCAGGTCATCCAAGTAGCATAATAGACTGCTGAAGTTGAGATCACCGAATATACTCAGCATCATGCGCATGAATGACGCAGGACTATTGCACAGTCCCTGCGGCATCCTGTTGTACTCATGTAGGCCTAGTGGCGTAGTGAAAGCTGTGTATTTCTTGTCCTCTTCAGCCATTGGGATGTTATAGAAGCCAGATGTCAAATCCATTGTGCTGAAAAAGGTGTTTCCTCCCAAAGCAGCCAAACAATCTGATTGATGTGGGAGCGGGTGGGCATCCTTTAATGTTCTCGCATTCAGCCAACGAAAATCGGTGCAGATCCTCAAACCTCCGTCTTTTTTCCAGACCAACACCAATGGTGAGGCATAATCACTTACAGATTTCCGTATGATCCCCTGCTCTTCCATTTCTGTCAGGACCTGCCGTAGTGTCTGATACTGAGCAGGTGGAACTCTCCGATAAGGAAGGCGAAACGGACGATCATCAGTAAGTCGGATCCGATGGACAAAGCCCTTTGTCTCACCACAGTCCAATGCATGCTTTGAGAAGACGTCATTGTAGCGCTCAAGTAACTGAACTAACTTTTCTTTACCCTTGTGGTCAGTATGACATGATTTTATGTCAAAGCCGCTAAGACCAACATCTCGCAGTCTCTGTTCAAGGTCTAAAAGATTAGTGGAAATGGCGTGTTCTTCAGGGGCAGTTTTCTCTACCTTGCTAGAGCCTTGAAAAACCTCAAAATCCTCAACAGCCAAGCAGGGGGACACGTCTGCAAGCTTACAGTTTCTCCTTAGGCTAATGGGTCTATCAGACAGATTGGTGACCTTCATGGGGACCCACCTGTCACCCCACAGCGGTGTCACAATGCGGCCAACCATGATGTTTCGCGGCATTGATTTGGATGAAGTGGGTTCAACAATAACAGTACTTCCTGGTGACATAGGTGTATCTTTAGGTAGCTTGCCCCAAACAAGGTGTTCTTGCCTCGCCAGAAGAATGACAGACTGCCTGAGCTTAACTGTGCCAATCTTATTGGGGAGCTCCTCACCCCTCCAACGGGATGTGTTTGCCATGAGGTCTAAGAACTGCTCACACTCAGGAGATGATGAGAGACTGTTATTTGCCATGAGCCGCCAATAGTCATCACTGTTTTTCAACCGGTGCATAAGGAACTTTATCACATTTGTACCAATGATAAGGTCGTCTCGCTGACCTGGTACCACAAGGGCTGCAACAATGCAACTTTCCCCATACACTTTCAGCTCAACCTCGTACATACATTTAGGTTTTGTGAGTTTTCCTCCACACCCTACTAAAACCACTTCTTTGTCCATTTGTTTAGGTTCTAACAATATGTTTTCTTTGAGCATCTTTTTCTCTACTTCCTCACTAAATGTACAGGCCATGGAACCAGAGTCTAGCATTCCTCTCATCTGGAATTTATTATTTACACTGACTGGAGCATAGAACAGCTCATCGTATGGTTCAACTCTTTGTGTGTTCTGAGCTATCACTTTCACACCAACTGGTGCTGTACTGCACGCCTTCACAAAACACTGTTCAAGTCCATTGTCACTTTTGAGGGTTTGTTTACTGTCACCCACACACCCCCTCCCCAAATGTGAGTCAATTAGTTTAAAGGCTGCTGCTCTCGAGGTGAGTTTGTGACCTGATGCTCCTGTCTGAAATTGTTATTCGGACAGTTCCTCTTAATGTGGCCAGGCTTGAAACAAGACAAACACAAGCGCTCGTGTCTACAGTGAGCAAGAGTGGAGTGCTCAACAGATTTGCAAACCCTGCAGAATTTCTTTTGTAACTGGTCGGGTGATTGCTGTCTAACTTCTGCCTGATTGTTTTGAGCAAGTGTACGGTCGAGGAGGCCAATGAGAGTCTTAATACAATTGTCATCAATCTGAGGGTTAGGTGTGGCACTCACTTCCAACTGGACAGGAGGCGACACTGCGCAGCTGGCCGAAGCTGACACATCGACTGCAGTTGTTTGAACATGAGCTGTCACATTTCTAGCTGATATAGGGCAACTTGGCTTGGTAAATAACTTTTCCTTCAGTTCAATTTGATAGCGGTCAACCTGCTCCTGTATTTCACTAGCAGTCCACTTGTCTGGTGCTTTGAACTTTAGCACTGCAGCAAGAGAGGGATCTGGACAATACTTTACAAACATCATTATCACCTCTCGACTGGGATCATCAATGTGTCGTTGTTGTCTCCGCAAACCCTCCTCAGCTGCGTCGACAGCCTTATTAAGGCGAATCCAATATTCAACTGGGTTCTCTCCTGTTACAGGCACTGTGCCATAGAAGTCAGCAAGAGGCATACTTCAATCAATCAATCAAATTTTATTTGTATAGCCCATATTCACAAATCACAGTTTGTCTCATAGGGCTTTAACATGGTGTGACATCCTCTGCCCTTAACCCTCAACAAGAGTAAGGAAAAACTACAAAAAAACTTTTAACAGGGTAAAAAGAACGTAGAAACCTCAGAGAGAGCCACATGTGAGGGATCCCTCTCCCAGGACGGACAGAAGTGCAATAGATGTCAAGTGTGAAGGGAAACATCATCAAGGTTTTAGCAGTACTGATAGGGGTAGACCTTTCTGAAGCATAACTGAAGGTCAGTGAATTGGTGGATTAATGTCATTAATGGTCAAGTATCTGAGAAATACTATGTATCAAGCAGTCTTTCTGCAATCATAGTCTATGGTCAGCAGCCAGCAAGATCATGATCCACCATCAAGATCGGATGCCACTATAGTCCACAGTCATTGTTCACTGTCGCCATTAGGATCCATCATCAGCTGCCACCTTGGTCGTGGTCCACCACCATTTTCCGATGCCAAAACGATAAAGGATCCGCCTTTATGATCACAATCAGCCAGCACGATACAGAATCCACCATACTGGATCCACCATTACGATCTCTGATACACGATCCACAGATCCTAATCCATGATGTGGCCACAGCTGCGGCCTTGGATCTGCGGACAATAAGGCAAAGGGACTCCGGGGAAGAAGTCACACATGCACCTCCTCTGGAGAAAATACGTCCAGTGAATGTCTGAGAGCAGCTTCATGATTCGAGAGCCTTTGGTGATGTGGGTGGAGACTGGTGTGGTTGTCCTGTAAACAATAACGCATGATCTCAGCATTGGAATTTTTACACTACGTCCTGGCTCCTGTGAGCTGCGTCACCCCTCAACCTAAATGCTCCGGAGACCTTCATGTGTTGTTGTTAACACATCTAACCGGAGATTCTCCTGCTGCGTTCTTCAAATGTGAAAGGCAAACTCCTGACAAAGTGTGGACCCCATTGTCTGGATACTTTCCAGAGCTCATGTCTGCCATATTAGTGTCAGTGACTAAATTAAACCTGAAAGCGACACATTTACCAATATCAAACAGGCATTAGCATTCCTTATTAGCGTGAATGCTACTAGCAACCCCTCCTGTAGATAGATCTAAATAGATGTAGATATATAGATGTACTTTATTTTTGTAACACTTCTGAGTATATTATATTTTTAAAGTTTCAGAAACTTCTTCTGGGATTTTTCACTCAAACTGGTATTAAGTTTGAATTTAATGTATACCTTTAATGTATACCTACATTCAACTTGTACATAAAAAAAAACATTAAGCTTTTTCTGCATTTTTTTAACGTTATCATGTTTGTTCCTTTGTTGTCACTGCTTCTTATAGGTCAGATTAAACAAACCTTTGATGTCACTGCTTCTTATAGGTCAGATTAAACAAACCTTTGATGTCACTGCTTCTTATAGGTCAGATTAAACAAACCTTTGATGTCACTGCTTCTTATAGGTCAGATTAAACAAACCTTTGATGTCCGTTGTTACTTAACCGTCAGTTTTCACTCAGTTCTCTTCTGACTACTTGGCTCGTTGCACTTGAATCGCTTCTTTCACCGGAACTCGTTTCTTTGGATTTGCCTTGAAGACAACTACGATTTATCTGAATCACCATGATGCCAAAACAAAAGCAAAGCATGGAATTAACTTCCAAGCCAACTGCTCTTGTGCTGGAAGAGAAGAGGAACAGTGACAGGGAGGCAGTTGTGTTCTTGGAGAATTCCGCCTCCTCAAAGAAGAAAAGAAGCCCATCTGATCGCAAGGGCAGGAAAAGGCGATGCCTTCAAACCGAGGCCGTGGTCTTCGTCAACTCTGCCGCCTACGAGGAGCAGCCGCATAACATTACCTTTGGCTTTTCATCCAGCCTGATGGAGGAGGAGGAAGCTCCAGCTGCCTCTGAAGAAGCTGTGAGGAAGGAGCAGGTCCAGCCTGAGGAGTCCGTCAGCTATGTCACTAAAAACTTTCAAGCTTTCGTGACGGAGCTGAGTCACGAGGAGATCGACATTGAGGAGAGCCTGCAGGAAATTATTGAGGTCCTCTTTGAGAGGGCCGAGCAGAGACCAGACTCTGCTGCAGTCTTCGCCGAGCTGTGCCAACACCTCTCAGCAGTAAGTGATGCATCTCTGACTGGAAGCTACTTTTATCCTGGTTCTTACTTAGTTGAGCAGCTTGTGTTTTTTTGCAGGTTGTAATATTAATTTAACACTTTGATAAACAAGCTATGCAAACCCCTTGGGTAAATTATAACTTATCTTTCTCACTAGTAATGCATTGTCAAATAAGACTTAATAAGAATGTACATTTGTTCATAAGGTAAGAAAGGACAATTTAAAATCATAATTTGTGTTAATGAAAAACAAGAATGAATACGTAGAATATTAAATGATGAAATAAGTTGATTTCAAAGATATATCAAAGAAACACTCTAACATGCATGAAATAACATAGGAAATGAATACGGGTCATTTTTGACACATGTGCATTAGAAGGGTAGTGATACAAAAAGGATTTTGATTCAAAAAGTTGGAAAAGAAACATTTAAATAATTATTTGTGATGATAAAAAACAAGTAAATTGAAGAATACCTGAAATACTGAATGACGAAATGAGTTTACTGCAAAGATATAAATAATAAAAACTGAGTGGGGTCACTTTTGACCCATGTTGTGTTTCAAAGGGTTGGTTAATCAAATGATGAGTTCATTTAGAGCTGAGGATAAAAATCAGCACACACTGATCACTGTTGACTGCATTTGGTGTTTTCTGTATAAAGTGATTATTTGCATAGAAGTAATCACTATGCTTTCCTAAGTATGTGAGTTGCATTAGTGTTAATATTTCCTTATGGTTTTCTCCTCTTCAGGTGGAAGTCCAATCCTTAACCAAGTGCTCAGCCAGCATCTCCTTCAGTTCTCTGCTTGGCAAACACTGCGAGGCAGAGTACAGGAAGAACTTTGACAGGGAGGACAGTTCTCAGAAGGGGGCGTCTTGCCTGGAGCCAGTCAGGGACGTGAGGGTGATTGATCAGCTGAGAGAAGAGCGAAACAACGCCAGACCCTCCTGTCACTCCCTCAATACCATCAGGTTTATTGGGGAGCTGTTCAGATCAAAGGTTCTGGCTGAGAAAACAATGCACAGCTGCATCAGGAGGCTGCTGCAAAATGGAGACGGGCCGTCTCTTGAGAGCCTCTGTGAGTTCCTCCAGCTCATCCAGCAGGACCTGGAGGTGGTCACGTCCAGGGAGGTGATGGACTCCTACTATAACCAGCTGGAGTTCATTGCAGAGGAAGGGAAGAGGGCACCAAGGCTCTCCCTTTTGTTGAAGGACACAGTGGACGCAAGGAAGAGAGCAGGAAAGAAAATAGATGTTGATATATAGATGTACTTGTTCACTGTTCAGTTTTTCCTAACCTGTGTTTTGTTTTATCCGGTGGATATTCACACTGGCAGCTAATTACACTAAAAGGTTTAGGCTGATGTCATATTGAGGTTGATACACACATTATATTTTTATCGTATTTTTTCATACTGGAGCTCAACAAATGATGATTGATTTTTTGATGTCAAAACTGAAAGAAGTAATAATTTAGTACTGACTGTGTAATCATCTAATATTGCAATTTGGGGATTTTTTAATCCTATCTGAGGTTTCTGTACAACATACACTGGATGACATCGTACCCTGACAAATGTCTGTACTCAGTTTGAGATTTTTACTATGTTGTCGACTAATGAATAAAATGTTAAATTTAATTGGGTGTTTTTATGTCTTGCATGCAGCTGCTCTCACATTTCAATTAAAACACATGTGGGAAATATAACTTATACATTTCCCCTTTTCTCAAGAATCAATGGAAAGCACAGATGACTGGAAAGTTTCTGGGACAACATTTGACAAAAGTACTTATCCTGAACTGAACATCCAATCGAAATGAGAATTCAGTAAAAAAAACAAAACATATTTGATCTCATATTTGATCTCCTTACAGCTGGTTGTGTAAGACTAGTTTCACTTCAAGCTGTGAGGATATTCAATATAAGCCTCTGGAGAGTGATATTTATGAATGGACAAAAAAGCTTGGTTTTATTATATCATCAGCAACAACATTATATTATTTGACTAGGGCAGACAAACTGCAGCTTTGTGTTGAGTAACACTATTTTATGATTGTCTTCCTTGGCCCCATGAGTTTTTTGAGTTATGTAAATATATAGTCATCCCAACATAGGCATTCAAATAAAGGCTTATTACAACAATGCTTTTAGGATTTTCTTCTCTCATTTGTACGTGTGTAAAGAATATGTTCATCGCTTCATGAGTTTCCAGATAATAAGATAGACAGACGAAAAACTGAGATTATTCCTGAAAAATGAGCAACTGAGAATCTATAATTTGAAATTGCAGGACCGTGTGACACTGGGTCCGCACAATACTGTCAGTGTCAGCTTTAATTATGAGCATGTGATTCTTCTGTTCTCTTGCCATATCATGCACCACAGACATGGAGGCTGTGAATGAATAAATAAAAGAATAATATTAATACTAAATACTCAGACATGCTCTGAACTCTGGATGATCTCCTGAAGTTATCAGCAGGGGCTGTGTGTGAGAACGCAGATGTACAAGTGAGGCTCCGGACAATCTTTGGATTTTCTCCTGTCAGCCTGGTGGAGCAGCCGGGTGCCACAGACAGAGGCAGGAAGTGACATTTTAACTCTGCTGCGTAGATCATCTGATCATGTTTACAGCAGACATCTTTTCATCTGTCGCGTGTTAGAAGCGGCATCAACCCCCCAGGGGATCCCCCGCTGTTTTCTCACATGGTCTTGTCCTAGATTTCTACGGAATAAAGTCTGTAGAAACTGCGGAACGTCTCATTCGGACATTTGCGTTCACACATCAATCAAATTCAATCAAATTTTATTTGTATAGCCCATATTCACAAATCACAATTTGTCTCATAGGGCTTTAACATGGTGTGAAATCCTCTGCCCTTAATCCTCAACAAGAGTGAGAAAAAACTACTAAAAAACCCTTTTAACAGGGTAAAAAGGCCGTAGAAACCTCAGAGAGCCACATGTGAGGGATCCCTCTCCCAGGACGGACAGAAGTGCAATAGATGTCAAGTGTGAAGGAGAACATCATCAAGGTTTTAGCAGCATTGATAAGGGTATGAATTGGTGGATTAATGTCATTAATGGTCAAGTATCTGAGAAATACTATGTATCAAGCAGTCTTTCTGCAATCATAGTCTATGGTCAGCAGCCAGCAAGATCATGATCCACCATCAAGATCGGATGCCACTATAGTCCACAGTCATTGTTCACTGTCGCCATTAGGATCCATCATCAGCTGCCACCTTGGTCGTGGTCCACCACCATTTTCCGATGCCAAAACGATAAAGGATCCGCCTTTATGATCACAATCAGCCAGCACGATACAGAATCCACCATACTGGATCCACCATGACGATCTCTGATACACGATCCACAGATCCTAATCCATGATGTGGCCACAGCTGCGGCCTTGGATCTGCGGACAATAAGGCAAAGGGACTCCGGGGAAGAAGTCACACATGCACCTCCTCTGGAGAAAATACGTCCAGTGAATGTCTGAGAGCAGCTTCTGATTCGAGAGCCTTTGGTGATGTGGGTGGAGACTGGTGTGGTTGTCCTGTAAACAATAACGCATGAGCTCAGCATTGGAATTTTTACACTACGTCCTGGCTCCTGTGAGCTGCGTCACCCCTCAACCTAAATGCTCCGGAGACCTTCATGTGTTGTTGTTAACACATCTAACCGGAGATTCTCCTGCTGCGTTCTTCAAATGTGAAAGGCAAACTCCTGACAAAGTGTGGACCCCATTGTCTGGATACTTTCCAGAGCTCATGTCTGCCATATTAGTGTCAGTGACTAAATTAAACCTGAAAGCGACACATTTACCAATATCAAACAGGCATTAGCATTCCTTATTAGCGTGAATGCTACTAGCAACCCCTCCTGTAGATAGATCTAAATAGATGTAGATATATAGATGTACTTTATTTTTGTAACACTTCTGAGTATATTATATTTTTAAAGTTTCAGAAACTTCTTCTGGGATTTTTCACTCAAACTGGTATTAAGTTTGAATTTAATGTATACCTTTAATGTATACCTACATTCAACTTGTACATAAAAAAAAACATTAAGCTTTTTCTGCATTTTTTTAACGTTATCATGTTTGTTCCTTTGTTGTCACTGCTTCTTATAGGTCAGATTAAACAAACCTTTGATGTCACTGCTTCTTATAGGTCAGATTAAACAAACCTTTGATGTCACTGCTTCTTATAGGTCAGATTAAACAAACCTTTGATGTCACTGCTTCTTATAGGTCAGATTAAACAAACCTTTGATGTCCGTTGTTACTTAACCGTCAGTTTTCACTCAGTTCTCTTCTGACTACTTGGCTCGTTGCACTTGAATCGCTTCTTTCACCGGAACTCGTTTCTTTGGATTTGCCTTGAAGACAACTACGATTTATCTGAATCACCATGATGCCAAAACAAAAGCAAAGCATGGAATTAACTTCCAAGCCAACTGCTCTTGTGCTGGAAGAGAAGAGGAACAGTGACAGGGAGGCAGTTGTGTTCTTGGAGAATTCCGCCTCCTCAAAGAAGAAAAGAAGCCCATCTGATCGCAAGGGCAGGAAAAGGCGATGCCTTCAAACCGAGGCCGTGGTCTTCGTCAACTCTGCCGCCTACGAGGAGCAGCCGCATAACATTACCTTTGGCTTTTCATCCAGCCTGATGGAGGAGGAGGAAGCTCCAGCTGCCTCTGAAGAAGCTGTGAGGAAGGAGCAGGTCCAGCCTGAGGAGTCCGTCAGCTATGTCACTAAAAACTTTCAAGCTTTCGTGACGGAGCTGAGTCACGAGGAGATCGACATTGAGGAGAGCCTGCAGGAAATTATTGAGGTCCTCTTTGAGAGGGCCGAGCAGAGACCAGACTCTGCTGCAGTCTTCGCCGAGCTGTGCCAACACCTCTCAGCAGTAAGTGATGCATCTCTGACTGGAAGCTACTTTTATCCTGGTTCTTACTTAGTTGAGCAGCTTGTGTTTTTTTGCAGGTTGTAATATTAATTTAACACTTTGATAAACAAGCTATGCAAACCCCTTGGGTAAATTATAACTTATCTTTCTCACTAGTAATGCATTGTCAAATAAGACTTAATAAGAATGTACATTTGTTCATAAGGTAAGAAAGGACAATTTAAAATCATAATTTGTGTTAATGAAAAACAAGAATGAATACGTAGAATATTAAATGATGAAATAAGTTGATTTCAAAGATATATCAAAGAAACACTCTAACATGCATGAAATAACATAGGAAATGAATACGGGTCATTTTTGACACATGTGCATTAGAAGGGTAGTGATACAAAAAGGATTTTGATTCAAAAAGTTGGAAAAGAAACATTTAAATAATTATTTGTGATGATAAAAAACAAGTAAATTGAAGAATACCTGAAATACTGAATGACGAAATGAGTTTACTGCAAAGATATAAATAATAAAAACTGAGTGGGGTCACTTTTGACCCATGTTGTGTTTCAAAGGGTTGGTTAATCAAATGATGAGTTCATTTAGAGCTGAGGATAAAAATCAGCACACACTGATCACTGTTGACTGCATTTGGTGTTTTCTGTATAAAGTGATTATTTGCATAGAAGTAATCACTATGCTTTCCTAAGTATGTGAGTTGCATTAGTGTTAATATTTCCTTATGGTTTTCTCCTCTTCAGGTGGAAGTCCAATCCTTAACCAAGTGCTCAGCCAGCATCTCCTTCAGTTCTCTGCTTGGCAAACACTGCGAGGCAGAGTACAGGAAGAACTTTGACAGGGAGGACAGTTCTCAGAAGGGGGCGTCTTGCCTGGAGCCAGTCAGGGACGTGAGGGTGATTGATCAGCTGAGAGAAGAGCGAAACAACGCCAGACCCTCCTGTCACTCCCTCAATACCATCAGGTTTATTGGGGAGCTGTTCAGATCAAAGGTTCTGGCTGAGAAAACAATGCACAGCTGCATCAGGAGGCTGCTGCAAAATGGAGACGGGCCGTCTCTTGAGAGCCTCTGTGAGTTCCTCCAGCTCATCCAGCAGGACCTGGAGGTGGTCACGTCCAGGGAGGTGATGGACTCCTACTATAACCAGCTGGAGTTCATTGCAGAGGAAGGGAAGAGGGCACCAAGGCTCTCCCTTTTGTTGAAGGACACAGTGGACGCAAGGAAGAGAGCAGGAAAGAAAATAGATGTTGATATATAGATGTACTTGTTCACTGTTCAGTTTTTCCTAACCTGTGTTTTGTTTTATCCGGTGGATATTCACACTGGCAGCTAATTACACTAAAAGGTTTAGGCTGATGTCATATTGAGGTTGATACACACATTATATTTTTATCGTATTTTTTCATACTGGAGCTCAACAAATGATGATTGATTTTTTGATGTCAAAACTGAAAGAAGTAATAATTTAGTACTGACTGTGTAATCATCTAATATTGCAATTTGGGGATTTTTTAATCCTATCTGAGGTTTCTGTACAACATACACTGGATGACATCGTACCCTGACAAATGTCTGTACTCAGTTTGAGATTTTTACTATGTTGTCGACTAATGAATAAAATGTTAAATTTAATTGGGTGTTTTTATGTCTTGCATGCAGCTGCTCTCACATTTCAATTAAAACACATGTGGGAAATATAACTTATACATTTCCCCTTTTCTCAAGAATCAATGGAAAGCACAGATGACTGGAAAGTTTCTGGGACAACATTTGACAAAAGTACTTATCCTGAACTGAACATCCAATCGAAATGAGAATTCAGTAAAAAAAACAAAACATATTTGATCTCATATTTGATCTCCTTACAGCTGGTTGTGTAAGACTAGTTTCACTTCAAGCTGTGAGGATATTCAATATAAGCCTCTGGAGAGTGATATTTATGAATGGACAAAAAAGCTTGGTTTTATTATATCATCAGCAACAACATTATTTTATTTGACTAGGGCAGACAATCTGCAGCTTTGTGTTGAGTAACACTATTTTATGATTGTCTTCCTTGGCCCCATGAGTTTTTTGAGTTATGTAAATATATAGTCATCCCAACATAGGCATTCAAATAAAGGCTTATTACAACAATGCTTTTAGGATTTTCTTCTCTCATTTGTACGTGTGTAAAGAATATGTTCATCGCTTCATGGGTTTCCAGATAATAAGATAGACAGACGAAAAACTGAGATTATTCCTGAAAAATGAGCAACTGAGAATCTATAATTTGAAATTGCAGGACCGTGTGACACTGGGTCCGCACAATACTGTCAGTGTCAGCTTTAATTATGAGCATGTGATTCTTCTGTTCTCTTGCCATATCATGCACCACAGACATGGAGGCTGTGAATGAATAAATAAAAGAATAATATTAATACTAAATACTCAGACATGCTCTGAACTCTGGATGATCTCCTGAAGTTATCAGCAGGGGCTGTGTGTGAGAACGCAGATGTACAAGTGAGGCTCCGGACAATCTTTGGATTTTCTCCTGTCAGCCTGGTGGAGCAGCCGGGTGCCACAGACAGAGGCAGGAAGTGACATTTTAACTCTGCTGCGTAGATCATCTGATCATGTTTACAGCAGACATCTTTTCATCTGTCGCGTGTTAGAAGCGGCATCAACCCCCCAGGGGATCCCCCGCTGTTTTCTCACATGGTCTTGTCCTAGATTTCTACGGAATAAAGTCTGTAGAAACTGCGGAACGTCTCATTCGGACATTTGCGTTCACACATCAATCAAATTCAATCAAATTTTATTTGTATAGCCCATATTCACAAATCACAATTTGTCTCATAGGGCTTTAACATGGTGTGAAATCCTCTGCCCTTAATCCTCAACAAGAGTGAGGAAAAACTACTAAAAAACCCTTTTAACAGGGTAAAAAGGCCGTAGAAACCTCAGAGAGCCACATGTGAGGGATCCCTCTCCCAGGACGGACAGAAGTGCAATAGATGTCAAGTGTGAAGGAGAACATCATCAAGGTTTTAGCAGCATTGATAAGGGTAGACCTTTTAGAAGCATAACTGAAGGTCAGTGAATTGGTGGATTAATGTCATTAATGGTCAAGTATCTGAGAAATACTATGTATCAAGCAGTCTTTCTGCAATCATAGTCTATGGTCAGCAGCCAGCAAGATCATGATCCACCATCAAGATCGGATGCCACTATAGTCCACAGTCATTGTTCACTGTCGCCATTAGGATCCATCATCAGCTGCCACCTTGGTCGTGGTCCACCACCATTTTCCGATGCCAAAACGATAAAGGATCCGCCTTTATGATCACAATCAGCCAGCACGATACAGAATCCACCATACTGGATCCACCATTACGATCTCTGATACACGATCCACAGATCCTAATCCATGATGTGGCCACAGCTGCGGCCTTGGATCTGCGGACAATAAGGCAAAGGGACTCCGGGGAAGAAGTCACACATGCACCTCCTCTGGAGAAAATACGTCCAGTGAATGTCTGAGAGCAGCTTCAGATTCGAGAGCCTTTGGTGATGTGGGTGGAGACTGGTGTGGTTGTCCTGTAAACAATAACGCATGATCTCAGCATTGGAATTTTTACACTACGTCCTGGCTCCTGTGAGCTGCGTCACCCCTCAACCTAAATGCTCCGGAGACCTTCATGTGTTGTTGTTAACACATCTAACCGGAGATTCTCCTGCTGCGTTCTTCAAATGTGAAAGGCAAACTCCTGACAAAGTGTGGACCCCATTGTCTGGATACTTTCCAGAGCTCATGTCTGCCATATTAGTGTCAGTGACTAAATTAAACCTGAAAGCGACACATTTACCAATATCAAACAGGCATTAGCATTCCTTATTAGCGTGAATGCTACTAGCAACCCCTCCTGTAGATAGATCTAAATAGATGTAGATATATAGATGTACTTTATTTTTGTAACACTTCTGAGTATATTATATTTTTAAAGTTTCAGAAACTTCTTCTGGGATTTTTCACTCAAACTGGTATTAAGTTTGAATTTAATGTATACCTTTAATGTATACCTACATTCAACTTGTACATAAAAAAAAACATTAAGCTTTTTCTGCATTTTTTTAACGTTATCATGTTTGTTCCTTTGTTGTCACTGCTTCTTATAGGTCAGATTAAACAAACCTTTGATGTCACTGCTTCTTATAGGTCAGATTAAACAAACCTTTGATGTCACTGCTTCTTATAGGTCAGATTAAACAAACCTTTGATGTCACTGCTTCTTATAGGTCAGATTAAACAAACCTTTGATGTCCGTTGTTACTTAACCGTCAGTTTTCACTCAGTTCTCTTCTGACTACTTGGCTCGTTGCACTTGAATCGCTTCTTTCACCGGAACTCGTTTCTTTGGATTTGCCTTGAAGACAACTACGATTTATCTGAATCACCATGATGCCAAAACAAAAGCAAAGCATGGAATTAACTTCCAAGCCAACTGCTCTTGTGCTGGAAGAGAAGAGGAACAGTGACAGGGAGGCAGTTGTGTTCTTGGAGAATTCCGCCTCCTCAAAGAAGAAAAGAAGCCCATCTGATCGCAAGGGCAGGAAAAGGCGATGCCTTCAAACCGAGGCCGTGGTCTTCGTCAACTCTGCCGCCTACGAGGAGCAGCCGCATAACATTACCTTTGGCTTTTCATCCAGCCTGATGGAGGAGGAGGAAGCTCCAGCTGCCTCTGAAGAAGCTGTGAGGAAGGAGCAGGTCCAGCCTGAGGAGTCCGTCAGCTATGTCACTAAAAACTTTCAAGCTTTCGTGACGGAGCTGAGTCACGAGGAGATCGACATTGAGGAGAGCCTGCAGGAAATTATTGAGGTCCTCTTTGAGAGGGCCGAGCAGAGACCAGACTCTGCTGCAGTCTTCGCCGAGCTGTGCCAACACCTCTCAGCAGTAAGTGATGCATCTCTGACTGGAAGCTACTTTTATCCTGGTTCTTACTTAGTTGAGCAGCTTGTGTTTTTTTGCAGGTTGTAATATTAATTTAACACTTTGATAAACAAGCTATGCAAACCCCTTGGGTAAATTATAACTTATCTTTCTCACTAGTAATGCATTGTCAAATAAGACTTAATAAGAATGTACATTTGTTCATAAGGTAAGAAAGGACAATTTAAAATCATAATTTGTGTTAATGAAAAACAAGAATGAATACGTAGAATATTAAATGATGAAATAAGTTGATTTCAAAGATATATCAAAGAAACACTCTAACATGCATGAAATAACATAGGAAATGAATACGGGTCATTTTTGACACATGTGCATTAGAAGGGTAGTGATACAAAAAGGATTTTGATTCAAAAAGTTGGAAAAGAAACATTTAAATAATTATTTGTGATGATAAAAAACAAGTAAATTGAAGAATACCTGAAATACTGAATGACGAAATGAGTTTACTGCAAAGATATAAATAATAAAAACTGAGTGGGGTCACTTTTGACCCATGTTGTGTTTCAAAGGGTTGGTTAATCAAATGATGAGTTCATTTAGAGCTGAGGATAAAAATCAGCACACACTGATCACTGTTGACTGCATTTGGTGTTTTCTGTATAAAGTGATTATTTGCATAGAAGTAATCACTATGCTTTCCTAAGTATGTGAGTTGCATTAGTGTTAATATTTCCTTATGGTTTTCTCCTCTTCAGGTGGAAGTCCAATCCTTAACCAAGTGCTCAGCCAGCATCTCCTTCAGTTCTCTGCTTGGCAAACACTGCGAGGCAGAGTACAGGAAGAACTTTGACAGGGAGGACAGTTCTCAGAAGGGGGCGTCTTGCCTGGAGCCAGTCAGGGACGTGAGGGTGATTGATCAGCTGAGAGAAGAGCGAAACAACGCCAGACCCTCCTGTCACTCCCTCAATACCATCAGGTTTATTGGGGAGCTGTTCAGATCAAAGGTTCTGGCTGAGAAAACAATGCACAGCTGCATCAGGAGGCTGCTGCAAAATGGAGACGGGCCGTCTCTTGAGAGCCTCTGTGAGTTCCTCCAGCTCATCCAGCAGGACCTGGAGGTGGTCACGTCCAGGGAGGTGATGGACTCCTACTATAACCAGCTGGAGTTCATTGCAGAGGAAGGGAAGAGGGCACCAAGGCTCTCCCTTTTGTTGAAGGACACAGTGGACGCAAGGAAGAGAGCAGGAAAGAAAATAGATGTTGATATATAGATGTACTTGTTCACTGTTCAGTTTTTCCTAACCTGTGTTTTGTTTTATCCGGTGGATATTCACACTGGCAGCTAATTACACTAAAAGGTTTAGGCTGATGTCATATTGAGGTTGATACACACATTATATTTTTATCGTATTTTTTCATACTGGAGCTCAACAAATGATGATTGATTTTTTGATGTCAAAACTGAAAGAAGTAATAATTTAGTACTGACTGTGTAATCATCTAATATTGCAATTTGGGGATTTTTTAATCCTATCTGAGGTTTCTGTACAACATACACTGGATGACATCGTACCCTGACAAATGTCTGTACTCAGTTTGAGATTTTTACTATGTTGTCGACTAATGAATAAAATGTTAAATTTAATTGGGTGTTTTTATGTCTTGCATGCAGCTGCTCTCACATTTCAATTAAAACACATGTGGGAAATATAACTTATACATTTCCCCTTTTCTCAAGAATCAATGGAAAGCACAGATGACTGGAAAGTTTCTGGGACAACATTTGACAAAAGTACTTATCCTGAACTGAACATCCAATCGAAATGAGAATTCAGTAAAAAAAAAAAAACATATTTGATCTCATATTTGATCTCCTTACAGCTGGTTGTGTAAGACTAGTTTCACTTCAAGCTGTGAGGATATTCAATATAAGCCTCTGGAGAGTGATATTTATGAATGGACAAAAAAGCTTGGTTTTATTATATCATCAGCAACAACATTATATTATTTGACTAGGGCAGACAAACTGCAGCTTTGTGTTGAGTAACACTATTTTATGATTGTCTTCCTTGGCCCCATGAGTTTTTTGAGTTATGTAAATATATAGTCATCCCAACATAGGCATTCAAATAAAGGCTTATTACAACAATGCTTTTAGGATTTTCTTCTCTCATTTGTACGTGTGTAAAGAATATGTTCATCGCTTCATGAGTTTCCAGATAATAAGATAGACAGACGAATAACTGAGATTATTCCTGAAAAATGAGCAACTGAGAATCTATAATTTGAAATTGCAGGACCGTGTGACACTGGGTCCGCACAATACTGTCAGTGTCAGCTTTAATTATGAGCATGTGATTCTTCTGTTCTCTTGCCATATCATGCACCACAGACATGGAGGCTGTGAATGAATAAATAAAAGAATAATATTAATACTAAATACTCAGACATGCTCTGAACTCTGGATGATCTCCTGAAGTTATCAGCAGGGGCTGTGTGTGAGAACGCAGATGTACAAGTGAGGCTCCGGACAATCTTTGGATTTTCTCCTGTCAGCCTGGTGGAGCAGCCGGGTGCCACAGACAGAGGCAGGAAGTGACATTTTAACTCTGCTGCGTAGATCATGTGATCATGTTTACAGCAGACATCTTTTCATCTGTCGCGTGTTAGAAGCGGCATCAACCCCCCAGGGGATCCCCCGCTGTTTTCTCACATGGTCTTGTCCTAGATTTCTACGGAATAAAGTCTGTAGAAACTGCGGAACGTCTCATTCGGACATTTGCGTTCACACATCAATCAAATTCAATCAAATTTTATTTGTATAGCCCATATTCACAAATCACAATTTGTCTCATAGGGCTTTAACATGGTGTGAAATCCTCTGCCCTTAACCCTCAACAAGAGTGAGGAAAAACTACTAAAAAACCTTTTTAACAGGGTAAAAAGGCCGTAGAAACCTCAGAGAGCCACATGTGAGGGATCCCTCTCCCAGGACGGACAGAAGTGCAATAGATGTCAAGTGTGAAGGAGAACATCATCAAGGTTTTAGCAGCATTGATAAGGGTAGACCTTTTAGAAGCATAACTGAAGGTCAGTGAATTGGTGGATTAATGTCATTAATGGTCAAGTATCTGAGAAATACTATGTATCAAGCAGTCTTTCTGCAATCATAGTGTTGTGCAATAGGAGGAGGACTCGACGTTGGCTAATTTTCAATAATCATAGAATATGATTATTAAAATAATAAAGATTATTTATTTAAAAATAATTAGATTATTAATTGAAAATGATCAGTAATCAAGTAAGAATAAAACTATTAATGAGTAAATAAGCAAGTTTAACAATTAAGGATCATTAAATCATTAATTTGAGAGTAATGAATAATAACTATTAATGAAAAACAAGTAATTATCAATTAGGAAGTATAAACTATCAATTAACAATGATAAGGTTATCAACTAAGAATAATTAAATAATTAGTCAACACAATAAAATGATCAATTTCAGAATAATACTATCTATATTAATAATCGAAACGGGGCACCACCCTGGTTACAGGGACCAACAAGTCGGTCTAAGAATATCAGTCTCATATGATAAAAGTTAAATTAATAATCTTAATAGTTAATATTAATGATTATATAATAAACAATGAAGGGTTTAAGTTCGAGCACTGGCTATCGTTATCCAACTGTGTTCACATAAACATGCACAAGTAATCACAAGATTCAAATACTTTAAGTATAAAAGTATTTATTAAAAAGACATTAAAGTCACTGTTACAAATGATTCTTCACTTAACACAATCAACTATATCTAATATAGTCGCAGCACATTCATCACAATTATCACACTGCAATACTTCTGATAAGTCTGTGTGTGTATGTGTGTGTATGTGTGTTTGTGTGTGTGTGAGAGAGAGGGGAGAAAGGGGGGTCGATGACTCACGAAGTTAAGAGGCCCGGCTTAACCCTGGGGTTTGACTTCAAAAATGGTGTTGTAACACACCAGGACTACAAATCAAAATGGCGGAGTCGCCTGAGGAATTTGGAGTTTGAATGGAGGGCGGGCCTCGATGTGTATTACAGTCGATGGCCGCCGGACCACGTGGCTTATAACCAGGAAGGTCAAAGATGGCCGACTTAACTTAACACGTGTGCGACACAAAGGGTGAGCGAGGACAAAGGGATTCTTTGTTCTAGCTTAGCTTTGGCGCCGAATGGCGTCGAGGTGCGTTCAGGTACTCTTGCTATCAGAGTGGTTGTGTTTAATGTAGCTGTGTGTATGCGTGAGAGCGAGGATGTGTGTCTCGGCGGATGTGGGAGAATAAAAGAGAGAGAGAGAGAAACATGCAGTAACACAGATCGGAGAGGATCTCACAGTGACGCAGGCAAACCCGCTACGTGAGAGGTGTCCTTTCACAGATGCACCAGCCTGACGGAAGTTACAAAACAAACAGGAAGCGCCGGATCGCCACCGAATGCTTTTCACAATAAGATCGACACGGTGGTCTCTCTACAAAATAATACACTCAAATACGGCATGCTAAGTATTTAAAAATAGACTCTGCCCAGACAAGATGTCTCTTACTTCGTGTTGCTTCGCGGTTCCATGCGTGGCCGTGCTGGCGCGAATACCGGAAGGAGGAAGTGGATAAGGTCCTGGCCTCTGGACGCTGATCACGGGAGCCGCACGGAAGGCTGTGATACGACGCTGGACCGAATAGGAGAGAATGCTACGTTCTCCTTAGCAAGATCTTTGCTCTTCTGCAGAAACAGACAACCGTGGCTTCGACGAGTTGTCTCTTACTTCGTGCTTCGCGGCTCCATGGGCGCGTTGGCGCGGACACCGGAAGGAGGAAGTGGATAATGTTCGTGGATAACGGGGAAATTGTCTCTGAGCTCGGCCAGCGAGTGAGGGGATTTCTGCCGCGCTCTCTTCAAAATAAAACTTTAAAGAAAAAAAAGGGGAAAAATAAGCGTACGAGATACTAAAAAGGAGGATAAGTTAAACTTAAACTGGATTAGTAAAAAGTAGCTTTAAACTAAAAATGAACTACAAAAAAGATTTAATGTAAACTTAAGAAAAATTCAATCAGCTGTAGATAAGAATTCCCTTAGTACCCTATGAATTACTTAGAGCTAAACTGGAGAGGCTCAGTTCTATCTTCGAAGGGCTGGAAAGAACGAATTGAGCTGCGTCCTGACTCTAAATACTACCTGGGAGACACCGTCCCCCTACCAGCGGGCTGGGTTCAGGCCAATAGGAAGGTCAGGGTTCAAATCAGAGGAGCGGCTAGGGACACAGCAGGGGTTCCTGACAGTTCCTGTTTGTCCCCCCCAAAAATACTTCCCCTGGATCAGAATGTCCCACGAGGCCCCGTTTATAGCTCCTTGTTATTGGACCTGAAGGCCCAACAATAGTCTATGGTCAGCAGCCAGCAAGATCATGATCCACCATCAAGATCGGATGCCACTATAGTCCACAGTCATTGTTCACTGTCGCCATTAGGATCCATCATCAGCTGCCACCTTGGTCGTGGTCCACCACCATTTTCCGATGCCAAAACGATAAAGGATCCGCCTTTATGATCACAATCAGCCAGCACGATACAGAATCCACCATACTGGATCCACCATTACGATCTCTGATACGCGATCCACAGATCCTAATCCATGATGTGGCCACAGCTGCGGCCTTGGATCTGCGGACAATAAGGCAAAGGGACTCCAGGGAAGAAGTCACACATGCACCTCCTCTGGAGAAAATACGTCCAGTGAATGTCTGAGAGCAGCTTCAGATTCGAGAGCCTTTGGTGATGTGGGTGGACACTGGTGTGGTTGTCCTGTAAACAATAACGCATGATCTCAGCATTGGAATTTTTACACTACGTCCTGGCTCCTGTGAGCTGCGTCACCCCTCAACCTAAATGCTCCGGAGACCTTCATGTGTTGTTGTTAACACATCTAACCGGAGATTCTCCTGCTGCGTTCTTCAAATGTGAAAGGCAAACTCCCGACAAAGTGTGGACCCCATTGTCTGGATACTTTCCAGAGCTCATGTCTGCCATATTAGTGTCAGTGACTAAATTAAACCTGAAAGCGACACATTTACCAATATCAAACAGGCATTAGCATTCCTTATTAGCGTGAATGCTACTAGCAACCCCTCCTGTAGATAGATCTAAATAGATGTAGATATATAGATGTACTTTATTTTTGTAACACTTCTGAGTATATTATATTTTTAAAGTTTCAGAAACTTCTTCTGGGATTTTTCACTCAAACTGGTATTAAGTTTGAATTTAATGTATACCTTTAATGTATACCTACATTCAACTTGTACATAAAAAAAAAATTAAGCTTTTTCTGCATTTTTTTAACGTTATCATGTTTGTTCCTTTGATGTCACTGCTTCTTATAGGTCAGATTAAAAGAAGGATGTGGCCGGGAACAAACGTGGCAGACGGGACAAGGTTTTTGAAAGTAAAATTTAATGAACAAGTTCAGTCACTGCCTGTATTCTGCAAAATTCAACACAGCGCTGGGGGTGGAATACTTCAGGGTGATCCATGACAAACAGGTCAAAGTTTGCAGGATGTGCATACAGCCGGGGCATATATTGAGAGAGTGCCCTGAATTCCAGTGCCATAAATGCGGAATTCAGGGACACTTTGCAAGAGAGTGCAGCAGGGGAATTAAAAAATGCAGTCTATGTGATAACAAATTAGAGGACTGCAGATGTAATAAAAGCGAAGCAGAGGAAGAGAGGAGCGAGGAGGGCGAAGAGAGTGGAGAAGAAAGTGAGAGCGAAAGCAATGAGGAGAGAGACACAGAGGGCATGGAAAGTGTGGAGAAGGAAGTCGCGGCTGGCATGAGAGGGGAGCGGGCGACGGCGGAGATGACGGTGGAGAAGGAGAGGTGTGCAGGCGCAGGCTGTGATGACAGCGGAGAAGGAGACGACAGGAGGAAGGAGAGACGGAGCGGAGAATGCAGGCCTGGAGGCAAGGGAGGAGAGAAGCGGTGTAGAGGACGAGACGGGGGAGAGGAGGAAAGTGCTGTGCGAAGAGACTCTGACAGAGACTGGCGAGGAGTCCCAAGAATCAAAGATGGTAGGATCAGAAACAGACACTGAATTAGCGGAGAAAATAATGCAAATAAGGAAAAGACAAAACTCCGAGAGGTACATGAGGATTAATAAGAAAAGTAAGAGTAAGAATAAAAAATGAAAACAAGTACTCTAATAATAATAATGGTGATAATAATATCATTAAATGCTAGGGGGCTAAATAACAAAAGCAAAAGGCAACAGATATATGGGATGAGCAATTGTGATATAATATGTTTACAGGAAACACACTGGGATGAAGGACGTGTGAGAGAAGTAGAGAATGAATGGAAGGGAGATGTGTATGCAAATAATGGTGATGGGAAAGCAAGGGGAGTAGCGATATTAATAAAAAAAGGAGTGATAGAGAATGTGAGGAAGTGTGATGATGAGGGAGATGGGAGAATGATAGGGATCAAATTTAAATACATGAATGAAGAAATAAAACTGTTAAATGTGTATGCAGCGAATGAGGAGAAAGAAAGGAAGGTGATGTTTGAGAAAATGGGAACAATGTGTGATGAGAACTGTATGATAGTGGGAGACTTCAATGTGTGGTGTGGGAAATTGGATGTGGCAGAGAACATGCATTTTAAAAATGACACAACAAGGGAGGTATTAGAAAAGATAAAAAGTATGAAAGGACTGAGCGATGTGTGGAGAGAAAGAAATCCAGACGGGAGAGAGTTTTCAAGAATACAAGTGGTGAAGGGAGAGTTAAAACAGAGTAGGATAGATTTAGTATTGAGCACAAGGGGCATAGCAGACAGGATAAATGGTATAGAATACAAAATCACAACTCTTAGTGATCACAAGGTGTTAAAATTTACAATAGGGTGGGAAACAAAGGGAAGAGGAGGGGGAGTGTGGTGTATGAATGGGGAGTTGCTGAAAGAGGGAAAATATAAAAAAGAGGTGAGAGAATATATAAAGTGGGAGATGGATGAGAGAATGTATGAGGGAGATATAGGGAGGTGGTGAGAAAGGGTGAAAGAGGGGATAAGGGCTATGAGTAAAAAATATAGTAGGAACAGGGGGAAAATTCTGAGAGAAAAAGAAAAAAGATTAAGAGAGGAATTAGATGAAGAGGGAAAGAAAGCTGGGGAAGGGGGTAAGTATGATACAGAGGGATACACAAGGAAGAAAGATGAACTAAAGGAGATAGAACAGGGAAAGTGTAAGGGAGCAATAATTAGAAGCAGGGCGAGGGATGTAATAGAGGGAGAAAAATGCACAGGGTATTTCTTAGGGCTAGAAAAGACAAGGCAGAAGAATAATTATATTGAACAAGTGGAGGGAAAGGGAGGGGAAAAAATTACTGACTTTGTAGGAATAGTGGAAAGGGTAGGAGAATTCTATAGAGAGTTATTTAAGAAAGAAGAGGTAGATGAAGAAAGTAGTAGACAGCTGCTAGATAAGGTGAAAGCCAGGTTGAGTAAAGATGATAGAGAAATGTGCGAGAGACAGATAGGAACAGAAGAAATAGACAGAGCCAATAAGTGAGTTAGGGAGAAATAAGAGTCCGGGAACAGATGGAATAGTAGGGGAATTTTATATTGAATTTAGGGAGGAACTGGTACCAGTATTAGAGAGATTATTTAGGTGGATAGAGGAGAAGAATGATATGCCAGAAAGTATGTCAACAGGGTTAGTTAGAATAATATATAAAAAAGGAAGTAAGGATAGATTAGAAAATTATAGACCACTGAGCATGTTGAATGGTGATTACAAAATATTAGCTAAGGTGTTAGCAAATAGAATAAAGGGGGTAATAGGGACGGTGGTGAGGAATACACAGGCTTACAGTATACCAGGGAGGGACATAGCGGACACAATAAGCAGTATTAGAGATGTAATAGCACATATGAAGGAAGGAGATGGAGGATAAGTGGTTAGTTTAGATTTAAATAAAGCATTTGATAGGGTAGACCACAGTTATTTATACAGGGTGTCAGAAACAGTAGGTTTTGGACAAAAGATGGTAGGATGGATTAGGAAGATGTATGATAAGGCAGCCAGCAGGGTTAAAGTTAACGGGATAGTCACAGACAAATTTAGATTAGAGAGATCAGTCAGGCAAGGGTGTCCGCTATCGTCCCTCCTTTACTCGGTGTCAGCAGAGCCTTTAGCCGGCGCTGCTGATGCAAAACGACAAAATCAAGGGTATAGAGTTACCAGGTGGGAAGGTGAGCACATTATATCAATATGCAGATGACACAACAATAACAGTTAAAGACAAAGAAAGCGCAGAGGAGATATTAGAAAGTGTGAAGTTGTATGGGAGGGCATCAGGGGCAAAGGTGAACATAGACAAGTCAGAAATCATGTATATAGGTAAGGGCGAAATAGGGAGGTTGAAGATAGGACTAAAGGAGAAGAAAGATTATTTCAAGGTGCTAGGAGTAAACTTAGGGATTGAGGGAAAGGAAGGGAGAGACAGGCAGTATGAAGGGATAATAAATAGTATAAAGAAAATATTAGGGCTTTGGAAGAGGAGGGGTTTGAAATTGAAGGGGAAAGTAGTAGTTGTAAATGCACTAATAATGAGTAAGCTCGTGTATGTAATGAATGTGATGGATGTGCCTGAGAGAGTGTTGAAAGAGGTGGAGAGATTGGTGAGTGATTTTCTGTGGGATGGGAAGGGAGTAAGGATAGCTAGGGAAGTATTAGAAAATGAATATGAGGACGGGGGGTTGAAACTGGTTAATTTAGAGAGGAAAAAAAAAGCACTAAGGGTGAAAATGATGGTGAGATATCTAAAGAATAAGAATGATCATGTGTGGAAGGTGTTCCTAAGAGAAGCAATCAACAAAAGTGGAGGGTGTGGTGAGAGTGGAGTGTTTATGGAACTAAAAAAGGGTATGATAAATGGAGTGACTGAATACTACAAAGAGATGCTTGGAGCATGGGGAGAGTTTGTCAGATGCGTGAAGTATGAATGCAAGAATGTGAAACAAGTATGGGAGCAACCAGTGTTTTTAAATCCAAAAATCACAGTGGAGGGGGAAACTATTTATAATAGGGTAATATGGAGAGCAGGGATAAGAAAGGTGAGGGATATGGTGTACGAATACATACCGGGCTTCATGAGGGCACAGGTTATTGTAGATGAAGTAAGAAGAAATGGTGATAAAATATGGCTGGGCACAGCAGAAGGGGTAATAGAGAAAATAAAAGAAGCAATGCCTAGAGAATGGAAGGAAATGATTGAGAGAGAAAATGTGGTGAGAGAAGAAGAGGAAATAGACATGTATTTAGGTGAAGGAGAGGGCAAGTTGAGTCTGACAAAGGTTAAAACAAGAGTGATGTATGAATGTATGAGAAGGAAAGAACTGAGGAGACCGGCTGCAGAGAAAGTGTGGGTGAAAGTAATAGATGATATAGATGTAAAGAAACTATGGCTGAATCTGAGAGTGAAGTGGAACACGACTGAATGTGAAAGCTTTGACTACATGCTAAGGCACAATAGAATACACAACAACCTAATAATAAGCAAGTTTGACCAGGATGTGGGAAAGGAATGTGACGTATGTGAAGTGCGAGTGGAAACGTGTATGCATGAGTTTGTGGAATGTGGGGAACTGAGGGATTACTTTGGGAAAACAAGGGAATTAATAAATAACTGCTGGGAGGAGGATTATGTGGTAACGATGGAATGGATGAAGCTGTGGCTGTTTGGTGTGAATGAAAGAAAGAAAGGTTGTAATGTAAATCTCCTGAACTACATGTTGAGCCATGCAAGATATGCTGTCAAAGTAAGAAGAAACATTGCCCATTATGACAAAAAGAAATGTGATGTATGGAATGTTTTCAAAAACATGACAGAAAGAGATGTGAGACTGACATGGAGTTATATTGGGGAAGAGGAGTTTCAAAAAGGATTTGTGGATGGTAGCACTTTTATAGAAATAATAAAGGGAGACAAGGATGAGGTGAGAATTAATTTTGGTTAAAAGGGATGTCTATGGCGATGATTTTTAGTTTTGTTTCTGTTTTCTTAATTTATTGATTTGTGTGTTTCCTGTTATCACAGAGTGCAATATGTATGTCAAATGATAAGCTTGGAAGAGGCAGACAATGTAATGAAGTATGGAAAAACCAATGTATAGAGAATGAATGAAAATTCAATATATTTTTGATAATAAAATTATTTCTGCCCACCTCGACACTGGGCAGAACAACTTTCTATGTCTCAGTTCTTTTTCAACACAGTGAGGTCAGAATTTATTGGCATACAATGTGTTTTGACTCATAGCATCTCCATTCGCCATTGCTGTCGTTCCCAGTGAGTGTGATTTTGCAGTTGCGGTGGCAACTTTGAGAAAAATTAGGGATGGCAACCTTTCCATTATCTCTCAGTCTGTCACTGCTTTGTCTGTCAACTCAAGCTCAAGCCAAGGCCATGCAAGGCTCATCCCTGGGGTCTGAGGGAGACACAAGCAAAGAGAAGAACCTCCCAAATGGAAGCAGCATTAGAGATTCTCAACTGCTTGTGGAACAGAAGACCGAGGTATCCTTTGTAGGTTGATGCTTCTATCTGTGATAGATTGGGGACAGTAAGCTATACTTCAGTTTTCACAAAGAACTCTGTAACAAATTCCTAACATTTGGATGTGGCTCCTCAAATGAGAAAAAACAAATGGGTCCCAACATGTATTTTAAGCTTCTTTTGTTTTAAAAGACTTGTATATGGCACCTTGCTATGGTGTGAGTCACTAGGGTTACACGCAATGTCAAGATATGCAAAGTCCAGAGACTTGAAATACCTGTAGCCTCCCACTACTAAGTTAGAACTTAAAGAGTTATCCTGTAGATAGATCTAAATAGATGTAGATATATAGATGTACTTTATTTTTGAAACACTTCTGAGTATATTATATTTTTAAAGTTTCAGAAACTTCTTCTGGGATTTTTCACACAAACTGGTATTAAGTTTGAATTTAATGTATACCTTTAATGTATACCTACATTCAACTTGTACATAAAAAAAAATTAAGCTTTTTCTGCATTTTTTAACTATCATGTTTGTTCCTTTGATGTCACTGCTTCTTATAGGTCAGATTAAACAAACCTTTGATGTCACTGCTTCTTATAGGTCAGATTAAACAAACCTTTGATGTCACTGCTTCTTATAGGTCAGATTAAACAAACCTTTGATGTCCGTTGTTACTTAACCGTCAGTTTTCACTCAGTTTTCACTCAGTTCTCTTCTGACTACTTGGCTCGTTGCACTTGAATCGCTTCTTTCACCGGAACTCGTTTCTTTGGATTTGCCTTGAAGACAACTACGATTTATCTGAATCACCATGATGCCAAAACAAAAGCAAAGCATGGAATTAACTTCCAAGCCAACTGCTCTTGTGCTGGAAGAGAAGAGGAACAGTGACAGGGAGGCAGTTGTGTTCTTGGAGAATTCCGCCTCCTCAAAGAAGAAAAGAAGCCCATCTGATCGCAAGGGCAGGAAAAGGCGATGCTTTCAAACCGAGGCCGTGGTCTTCGTCAACTCTGCCGCCTACGAGGAGCAGCCGCATAACATTACCTTTGGCTTTTCATCCAGCCTGATGGAGGAGGAGGAAGCTCCAGCTGCCTCTGAAGAAGCTGTGAGGAAGGAGCAGGTCCAGCCTGAGGAGTCCGTCAGCTATGTCACTAAAAACTTTCAAGCTTTCGTGACGGAGCTGAGTCACGAGGAGATCGACATTGAGGAGAGCCTGCAGGAAATTATTGAGGTCCTCTTTGAGAGGGCCGAGCAGAGACCAGACTCTGCTGCAGTCTTCGCCGAGCTGTGCCAACACCTCTCAGCAGTAAGTGATGCATCTCTGACTGGAAGCTACTTTTATCCTGGTTCTTACTTAGTTGAGCAGCTTGTGTTTTTTTGCAGGTTGTAATATTAATTTAACACTTTGATAAACAAGCTATGCAAACCCCTTGGGTAAATTATAACTTATCTTTCTCACTAGTAATGCATTGTCAAATAAGACTTAATAAGAATGTACATTTGTTCATAAGGTAAGAAAGGACAATTTAAAATAATGATTTGTGTTAATCAAAAACAAGAATGAATACGTAGAATATTAAATGATGAAACAAGTTGATTTCAAAGATATATAAAAGAAATACTCTAACATGCATGAAATAACATAGGAAATGAATACGGGTCATTTTTGACACAAGTGCATTAGAAGGGTAGTGATACAAAAAGGATTTTGATTCAAAAAGTTGGAAAAGAAACATTTAAATAATTATTTGTGATGATAAAAAACAAGTAAATTGAAGAATACCTGAAATACTGAATGACGAAATGAGTTTACTGCAAAGATATAAATAATAAAAACTGAGTGGGGTCACTTTTGACCCATGTTGTGTTTCAAAGGGTTGGTTAATCAAATGATGAGTTCATTTAGAGCTGAGGATAAAAATCAGCACACACTGATCACTGTTGACTGCATTTGGTGTTTTCTGTATAAAGTGATTATTTGCATAGAAGTAATCACTATGTTTTCCGAAGTATGTGAGTTGCATTAGTGTTAATATTTCCTTTTGGTTTTCTCCTCTTCAGGTGGAAGTCCAATCCTTAACCAAGTGCTCAGCCAGCGTCTCCTTCAGTTCTCTGCTTGGCAAACACTGCGAGGAAGAGTACAGTAAGAACTTTGACAGGGAGGACAGTTCTCAGAAGGGGGCGTCTTGCCTGGAGCCAGTCAGGGATGTGAGGGTGATTGATCAGCTGAGAGAAGAGCGAAACAACGCCAGACCCTTCTGTCGCTCCCTCAATACCATCAGGTTTATTGGGGAGCTGTTCAGATCAAAGGTTCTGGATGAGAAAACAATGCACAGCTGCATCAGGAGGCTGCTGCAAAACGGAGACGGGCCGTCTCTTGAGAGCCTCTGTGAGTTCCTCCAGCTCATCCAGCAGGACCTGGAGGTGGTCACGTCCAGGGAGGTGATGGACTCCTACTATAACCAGCTGGAGTTCATTGCAGAGGAAGGGAAGAGGACACAGTGGACGCAAGGAAGAGAGCAGGAAAGAAAATAGATGTTGATATATAGATGTACTTGTTCACTGTTCAGTTTTTCCTAACCTGTGTTTTGTTTTATCCAGTGGATATTTACACTGGCAGCTAATTACACTAAAAGGTTTAGGCTGATGTCATATTGAGGTTGATACACACATTATATTTTTATCGTATTTTTTCATACTGGAGCTCAACAAATGATGATTGATTTTTTGATGTACTGACTGTGTAATCATCTAATATTGCAATTTGGGGATTTTATAATCCTATCTGAGGTTTCTGTACAACATACACTGGATGACATCGTACACTGACAAATGTCTGTACTCAGTTTGAGATTTTTACTATGTTGTCGACTAATGAATAAAATGTTAAATTTAATTGGGTGTTTTTATGTCTTGCATGCAGCTGCTCTCACATTTCAATTAAAACACATGTGGGAAATATAACTTATACATTTCCCCTTTTCTCAAGAATCAATGGAAAGCACAGATGACTGGAAAGTTTCTGGGACAACATTTGACAAAAGTACTTATCCTGAACTGAACATCCAATCTAAATGAGAATTCAGTAAAAAAACAAAAACATATTTGATCTCATATTTGATCTCCTTGCAGCTGGTTGTGTAAGACTAGTTTCACTTCAAGCTGTGAGGATATTCAATATAAGCCTCTGGAGAGTGATATTTATGAATGGACAAAAAAGCTTGGTTTTATTATATCATCAGCAACAACATTATATTATTTGACAAGGGCAGACAAACTGCAGCTTTGTGTTGAGTAACACTATTTTAAACCAATCCTTAAGATATTTCAGTGCATGTGTAATAAAGACGGCATCCGAGGTCAGACTCCTAAAATTAGCACAGTATCGTCTGCTGAAACTCAGAGACTCTGTCTGTGAGCTTATGTTTGTGCACTGGACTAAAAATTGTTTTTTTGGGAGACAATCTTGCATCATATTTCAGGATTCCAGTAGCTTAAGTGTGACAGTTGTTGCATGGATGGGTGGGCCTGGCCTGCCAAAATGTCCTATGCTCTCGCTTCATGAAAAGTTATGCAACAGGCAGAACTGCACTGATTGTCTTCCTTGGCCCCATGAGTTTTTTGAGTTATGTAAATATATAGTCAACCCAACATAGGCATTCAAATAAAGGCTGATTACAACAATGCTTTTAGGATTTTCTTCTCTCATTTGTACGTGTGTAAAGAATATGTTCAGCGCTTCATGGGTTTCCAGATAATAAGATAGACAGGCGAATAACTGAGATTATTCCTGAAAAATGAGCAACTGAGAATCTATAATTTGAAATTGCAGGACCGTGTGACACTGGGTCCGCACAATACTGTCAGTGTCAGCTTTAATTATGAGCATGTGATTCTTCTTTTCTCTTGCCATATCATGCACCACAGACATGGAGGCTGTGAATGAATAAATAAAAGAATAATATTAATAATAAATATTCATACATGCTCTGAACTCTGGATGATCTCCTGAAGTTATCAGCAGGGGCTGTGTGTGAGAACGCAGATGTACAAGTGAGGCTCCGGACAATCTTTGGATTTTCTCCTGTCAGCCTGGTGGAGCAGCCGGGTGCCACAGACAGAGGCAGGAAGTGACATTTTAACTCTGCTGCGTAGATCATGTGATCATGTTTACAGCAGACATCTTTTCATCTGTCGCGTGTTAGAAGCGGCATCAACCCCCCAGGGGATCCCCCGCTGTTTTCTCACATGGTCTTGTCCTAGATTTCTATGGAATAAAGTCTGTAGAAACTGCGGAACGTCTCATTCGGACATTTGCGTTCACACATCAATCAAATTCAATCAAATTGTATTTGTATAGCCCATATTCACAAATCACAGTTTGTCTCATAGGGCTTTAACATGGTGTGACATCCTCTGCCCTTAACCCTCAACAAGAGTAAGGAAAAACTACAAAAAAAACTTTTAACAGGGTAAAAAGAACGTAGAAACCTCAGAGAGAGCCACATGTGAGGGATCCCTCTCACAGGACGGACAGAAGTGCAATAGATGTCAAGTGTGAAGGGAAACATCATCAAGGTTTTAGCAGTACTGATAGGGGTAGACCTTTCTGAACCATAACTGAAGGTCAGTGAATTGGTGGATTAATGTCAATAAGGGTCAAGTATCTGAGAAATACTATGTATCAAGCAGTCTTTCTGCAATCATAGTCTATGGTCAGCCGCCAGCAAGATCATGATCCACCATCAAGATCGGATGCCACTATAGTCCACAGTCATTGTTCATTGTCGCCATTAGGATCCATCATCAGCTGCCACCTTGGTCGTGGTCCACCACCATTTTCCGATGCCAAAACGATAAAGGATCCGCCTTTATTGTCACGATCAGCCAGCACGATACAGAATCCGCCATACTGGATCCACCATTACGTGATTGCAGCCAATTACCTTCTCAGCAGAACGGATGATACGCTGCAGTCCATTCCGACCAAATTGTAGCAACACACCTGTGAGCTTGTTAAGACCTGATGGTATTTACAGGTGTGAAACCTTTACACACATGCATCTCAGGTTCAAGGTCATTTTACAGTGGTGCTCAGGGCGTGTGTATTTAAAAAATGGCTTCCACAGCTACAAGCCCACTGGTGTAAACTCTGTGGCACTGATATACACAAGACATGAACCCTTTGATACACAGGCTCTGCAAACACCTTCTAATGCACAACAAATGTCAAAAATTATCTTTAATGTTCTTGCATGCATAAATTCCTTTATATCTTATATTCTTTCTTTTTCATTTAGGAGGAGGCTTTAATGACATAGAAGACAAATTCAGTATATACTGTTGGATACAACCATCTTCTGCATTTGGATGAAGCACGATGCTGCCAACTCTTAAACCTGCTGGATTACAAACTTGTTTAAAACTGAAAATATCAGCTGGCGTAGAACAAATATTTAAATTAAATGACGCCAAAACTGGTTGTGTGCGTAAAAGCACGCACACACTGAGGCACGATTAAGATAATTGTTTTATTATATGAGTGTTTGGATAGAAGGTAGTGACTTCACTTGTGGAAAGAAAACACGAAAAATGCCTCTTTTATTTTTTGTTCCTGGTTACACACACCCACCGCCCAGGCATCCGACCCAAAACAACGCTTTTTCTTTTTTGCCTGACTGTTCATTAAAGCGTAGAGGAAGGGGAGGAGGAGGACATCACTTCTTCGTCTACGCTGCCACGCGCCTCGCCTCTTCACTGTCTCTTCGCTTATTTTATCTAATTTTTTCCTGGGTGCGGGAAGTTTACGTCGACTTTGGTGAATTTTTTTCGAAATACATCATGATACAGGATCCATTCATCATGGAACTGGGAGAAGCTGCCCTTTATGGCACCGGTTTTGTGTCCGCTTACTCGCTGTCAATGGGGATTGGCATGTTCCGATTACAGGTCAACACCAGAATGAAAAAGGTGGGTTGTACCCAATTTGAGAGATGATTGTAACCGTGGAAGCGTTTCGGTGTGATTTCTCCTTTTCGCGCCTTTTTTCCATCTGTCACACTCGAGGGAGTTTAAACATGAAACCGTCTCCTCTGCAGTGGCCAGTCGTGCTGCATTCAGCATCGGGGCTACACGCAGGGTCACACCACCGTCCAGTTCACTGACAGATCAGTGTGTGTGTGTTGTTTTATTTATATATCTGTTGTTACATTACTGGTGGAAGTATCCCCCTCCACCCCCCACCCCCCCTGTTTTTTTGCCGTTTTTCAATTTGAATGTGTTTTTTTTCTGCTGACAGGAAATCGCTTTGACGGAGAAGAGCCAAGTGTCTGAGTCACGGAAGAATCCACCACCGCCTGTTTACATGCAGTATTAATTCTTCAATGTGTTCCTGAAAGGCGGGAAGGCAGCTGTCAAACAGATCAGACCATATACTTACAGGTGGGTTTGGTTGTGAACACCTAAACTCAAAGATTGAATAGGAAGTAGGGGTGCAGCTGTAATACTGTGTAGTGATGGAAAAGGAAACTGGTTGTAAAATCACAAAAAAAGATATCCGGACTAACCCGCTGATAACATTTCAACACCAGGGAATACAGGCCAAGGGAAAACGTAACATTCCTGGAGAATGGCACCAAGATTTTCGCCGTGAACCCCAAATCCTTTGTCTTTGTGCCCGAGAAGTCCGCTGGGGATCCCGCGGTTGATATCCTCACGACGGTCAACATTCCACTTGTGGTAAGACTTGTGGTGTCTGTACAGAGTAATGTGTGTTGTTATGATGTGCAGCAGCCGCTCCAACACATCATTTAAGTTATTTGTGTGTTATTTTTCAGACACTGGTATCTATTGTCCTCTTACATTTATTGGGACATTCTGATGTTGTGACCATACAAACCACTTGGTCACGAGCTTTCCCCCAAAGTGTCTCACCTTTGCCTCCAATGTTTCCCTTCTGTTTTTCTACTCCAGGCGGTGATGAACGAGCTGAATAAGTACAACTTCTTAGTACGTTCTGCCATCTCCATGGGCATGTACAGTATGGGAATTGAGCTGTTCATGAAACGCAGTGTCCACGAGATCCTGTGGGGATTCAAAGACCCTCTGCTCTCAAAGATCCACTCCATGCAGCCGGATGTGGACGAGAATTTTGGCCTGATGTGGAAGGTGAGCGGCGGGGGGGGAAAATGAATCATCACTTTAAAGTGTTGATTCAGTAATTTTAAGTCAATTAAATCCACGTTCAGCCTCTAATGGGACAACTTGATGCTTGTGTCTGTCATGTGTGATGCTTAACTGATTATCTTTGGGATTTGGATGAAAACGAGAAATGATAGTGAGGAAAAACTACAAAAAAACCCTTTTAACAGGGTAAAAAGAACGTAGATGTCAAGTGTAAAGGAGAACATCATCAAGGTTTTAGCAGCATTGATAAGGGTAGACATTTTGAAGCATAACTGAAGGTCAATGAATTGATGGATTATTGTCAGTAATGGTCAAGTATCTGAGGAGAAATACTATGTATCAAGCAATCTTGCAATCATAGTCTATGGTCAGCAGCCAGCAAGACCATGATCCACCATCAAGATCGGATGCCACTGTAGTCCACAGTCATTGTTCACTGTCGCCCTGAGGATCCAGCATCAGATGCCGTCGCCATTAGGATCCGTCATCAGCTGCCACCTCGATGGTGGTCCATCCCCATTATCCGATGCCAACACGATAAAGGATCCGCCTTCATTACCGCGATCAGCCAGCACGATACAGAATCCATCATACTGGATCCACCATTACGATCTCTGATACGCGATCCACAGATCCTAATCCATGATGTGGCCACAGCTGCGGCCCTGGATCTGCGGACGATAAGGCAAAGGGACTCCGGGGAAGAAGTTAAGTCAGTAACATGCATTGATGAGATATGAATTACTTTGATGAACGATTGAGAAGAGGAAGGAGAAGCTGGAAAGAGAAGCTCCGTGTGTCATGTGTCCCCCGACCTTCCAGACCTATAGCAGGAAGGGGAGGTTAGATGTTGTTCAGTTATTGGCTAAAACCTCTGAGTCTAGGTTGGGTTTTTTGAGAAGGGGGTTCTTTTTTAGAGGCGCTATTGAGTCTAATATTAATCGTAATGAGTCTACAGAGCTATCGACGAGATGGTCAATCTCAGTGGAGTTAAGGTTTTTAATGAATTTGTTGTTTATATTGACGGATAATACGGGTTTAAATGTAATCGGAATTATTTCTTTAAATTTAGCTACAGCTTGTCTTACGTTTCCTGTTGTGTCTCCAGTTTTTCTGTCCGCCACACTCGTCTCGTCACACGTCAAACTCGTCGGTGTTCGCCAGTGGGAAGTCAATTCGGGGCCATAACACTGTCAACGTGGAAAGTTCCCTGCACTTTGCCTGCATATTGTGCCCTGTGTGTTATTTTGTTTCGTTGTCCTGGTCATTTCGATGAAGGTGGTCCATACAATCAGTACATTTCCCTGTTTGTCCTGGCTAGTATTGGTACTGATGATGTTTTTCCAGGACAACAGACGTCCCTGCCTCTGTGTTAACTTGCTTCTCAGCACATAGAGTGTCTTCTTTTGATATACTTTAGTATTTTTCATTGCTGCTAAAAAAAAATGCCATAACCTATAGACTTGTATTCAACCATAACTTGCTCGTATTCAGGTCGACTCACACAGGGCTTTTTTGATCCACGTCTTAAATCTTTATGTTTTTCTGTGTTGACTAGCCTTTCGACACCTGAGCACAAGATACAAAGCCCAAAGCTTGCTGCCATTTATTGGACTCTATTGGAAACTAAATCCAACTCAATGTAGTTGATGAACACACTATATTATCTTTTCAAGCAAAAATTTGACTTCAGGTTCTCAAATGTGAGACTGCAGCATTTCTTGGTCTTAAGGTATAGTAAATTTAATATTTTTATATACTACACTGTCAGTTGGTTAAAACACAACTTTTGACGGTGTCTCTTGGAGAATGTTGTCATGGGCATTTAACAGTTTTTAGTTGTTTTTTTTTTAGACCATGTGAAAATGACAGTTCACTTACTCAATTCCTGAAATAACTTGGTCCCATAACTAAAAACTGTTTTTAACTGTTTCCAGTGTGTTTGAACTATTTTTTTAAAGTGAAATCGATTCACTAAAGGACTTTTTTATTTCAATTACATGAATGAACCTCCACCTTGTTCAAACTCATAGTTCATCGTTATTCACCTTTTTTAGAATCTACTTGAACCTGAAAGAACTTAATCCCAAACGGCGCGCGTGTGTTAGTTGCTTGTAGCTTTTTGTGAGCAGAGAGTAAATCTCAGTATAGAGAAATACAGAGCTGTGTAACATAAGTTGTGTGTTTGTTATGTTGAGCCGGTCCAGCCTTGTCTTGTCTTCGAGTTATGCTGCTATAGGTCTAGAAGGTCGGGGGACACATGACACACGGAGCTTCTCTTTCCAGCTTCTCCTTCCTCTTCTCAACTGTTATCACATCAAAGTAATTCATATCTCATCAATGCATGTTACTGACTTGACTTCTTCCCCGGAGTCCCTTTGCCTTATCATCCGCAGATCCAGGGCCGCGGCTGTGGCCACATCATGGATTAGGATCTGTGGATCGTGTATCAGAGATTGTAATGGTGGATCCAGTTTGATGGATTCTGTATCGTGCTGGCTGATCGCGATAATGAAGGCGGATCCTTTATCGTGTTGGCATCGGATAATGGGGGTGGATCACGATCGAGGTGGCAGCTGATGATGGATCCTAATGGTGGCGGGAACTGATGATGGATCCTAATGGCGACAGTGGACAATGACTGTGGACTATAGTGGCATCCGATCTTGATGGTGGACCATGATCTTGCTGGCTGCTGACCATAGACTATGATTGCAGCAAGACTGCTTGATACATAGTATTTCTCCTCAGATACTTGACCATTACTGACAATAATCCACCAATTCATTGACCTTCAGTTATGCTTCAAAATGTTTACCCTTATCAATGCTGCTAAACCTTGATGATGTTCTCCTTTACACTTGACATCTATTGTTTCCTTTTTTTTCACACTGAAAAAAACCAACAACCAGAAAGTGTAAATGTTGGACCAGTTCTTTCGTGGGATTTTAGTTGTTTTATTTTGTTATGATCTGCTTGAGTTCCGAGCACATTTCAATTCCCTTCATTTCATTTTTTTTTTCACACTGAAAAAACAACCAGAAAGTGTAAATGATGGACCAGTTTGTTGCACTGGGACCAGTCAGAGCCCTGTAAACAAAATGTTTCCCAGTCTCGATGTTATTTGCAAAAAGTAAAAGTTTACATGGTCTCCTGCTTTCTTTTGTTTACCTGTCTGTGGAGAAATAGAAATCGTACTTGTGAAGGTAAAACTGCTGAACCAGAGGAACCAGATAAGTATAAACGTTGAATGATGAATCAGTTAATAATTGAATTTTTTCTTTTTTATCTTTAAACTATATTTTGGGTATTTAAACTGCTGATTGGAAAAAAGCAAGACATTTTGAGACACTTGGGCATATTATCTAATTGTTTTTCAACCTTACGTTGAATCAAATGGTCAAATAATTGGCAGAATAACTGATAAAATGAATCATGTCATTCTTTCGTGGATGCTCTGGATCTTTATTTGGATCTGCATCAAATTCCCTTTTTTCATCAAGATCCATGAATTATTTGTTCTCTGGGAAATTGGGGACAACTAACGTAAACGTAACTCGGTGTCCAAGAAAGTTTCAAGAAGGCTTTTGTTTGTGTAATGCTGCTGACAAAAGGACAGAGGTGAAAACATGAGCTCCTTGGTTGAAGGTAACAAACTAATGTCATCAAATCAGTCACTTGGGCCAATCGAACCTTTCCGAGACCGGCTCTTCTCATACCTCGGGACAAAAGAACACAACAAAAATTGGTGACCCCGATGTGACCCCGCAGAGAAGTTTTGACCAGGAAGTAAGGAAGGAATTTTCATAATATGTCCCCTTTAAGTCTGTGACGCACAAACCCTTAAAAACGAATTCAGATTGGAGAAAAAACAGACGACTCAGGCAATAGTTTTCATCTGTGCAACCTAATTTGTGATTAGGGTGTGATCCTGGAGGAAGGAGCGGCCTGCACTGACGAGTGAGGAGCTTAACTAGCCAGACACACCGTTGCTTGAATCGGGCACAAATTAAAAGACGCCGAGGCCTTAGGAATTCTGTTTTCACCAAGGGTGAACGGAAGGCTGTTACGAATAAGGCTTGGAAAATAAAAAAGACTGACAGAGACCAAAAAAGACTGACAGAGACAAATATATATATATATAAAGTAAGAAAAAAATAGAGCGAGGTCGCCATCTAGTGGGGGATAAAAGAAAGTACAACTAGAGGCAAAGTACGCCTCCCATCTGGTGGCTGATAAAGAATATTACAGCTAGGGATAAAGCAAGGCCGTGTTAGGGGGTTAGGGTTAGGGTTAGGAGAACAAAGGACATTGCAGCTCGGGTTACAACTGGTCCAGGCGGCTTGCCGGACATTCTGACGAGACCCCCACGGAGATTCCTGTTCCAGTAAGACCGGGTGATTAGGTTAGGGTCAAAGTTCACAAGAGAAAGTGGCCCGACCCGAGGTGGACAGGACCTTGGGAGGTAACAGAGTGTACCTCACATGAGAAAACAACGGTGATTTAATGTAGAGCTGCAATCATTCATCATTTAGTTGATTGGCAGAACATGTTTTAATATATTATGCATTCCACTGCAGTGTTAATAAGAACTCTTCACATTTCTCTGTCTAAGGAGTGAAGAACTGATTGCAAGTCTGTGCCAAGAGATGGCGCTGTTGACTGACAGCAATGTAAAGTGATGTGCGTCTGTTTGTGTTTGCACTGTGTACAGACAGACACACTTCCTGCCCCAAACTGAGCTGAATGGAAAGATGATCAACAAGGATTCCTTCAGGGAGAGTGAGTTCTCATTACCTGTTGGTCATTCTCATCAATAGGTCGATCAATTCAATGGGAAAGTAACTGTCAAGCTCTTTAGTAATTGATAAATAAGTAGAAGAAACTGGCCACTCGTCACTGGTTTCTCTCAAATATGAGGATTTCCTTTTTCATTTGTTTGAGTTACTGGAAACAAATCTATTTTTGATTGTTGGGTGTCGAGTAAATCGAGTGAATTCTCAGCAGAGGAATCAATGACAAGACTAATCATAAGTTGCAGCGTCACTTAAGGTCCAGCCAAAAAACTGGGTTTTTGCAAATATCAACATTTGATTCTCTGCAATAGAGATAATGGCTCATCAAGGCCGCCTTGTATCGAGTCCAGCGACTGCAGTGAGGTTCACATCCCTGCAACAGCTCCTCTCGCTGGGCCGCAGGTCACCCGTCCACTCCCTCCTGACCTCTGACCCACACAGCTGACATTGACACAACAGAACCGAGGCTGGCTCCTCGTTCCGGTAAGTTGTTGATATTTAACTGAAGTTTATCACATCACCATGAACGCCGTGTGAAAGATTGTGTTCGAGGACATCTCAGGGTTATTCAAGTAAACTATTAGAGGACTTTTACTTCGATGGACCATAATGAAAAGAGAAGTTCAATATTTAAAAAGAGCCACTTTCTTGCTTAGACCGACACATTCGTGTTTTTTCTCCTCATATTACTGCATCAGATAAAACAGACAGATTAACTTTCCATTCAGTTGTAGCGCTGCAACAAATGTCATAACAGAGCGGGATAAGGAGGTAATGACACAACTGAGACCTGTCGCCGCAATAGGAGTTTATGTTTATGTCCTTCATCAGATCACAGATAGTTTACATAAAACTTTTGATTGATCTCTTCAATGCCTTCATGTTTTTTGTCTTGCAGAACATTTTTAAAAGCACACCAGATGAAGTTGAAAGTCAAAAGAAGATTTTATAAAAATCCCCAATCAAGTGATTTTTCTATTATTTATTGTTTTAATAAAGTGTTTTTTACAATAAAAAGTGTTTGCTGATTATTTCCAACCAGGAATCTATATTCTCTATAGTCTTGATATACAAACGATTATTTGCACGTTGCTTCTCATCAGAAACCAGAGAAACTGAACTGTGTTAGTAACAAAATTCATCTGATTCTGACACAGCACATCAAGCATGATGCAGGTGTCTGTAGGTCTCAGACAGAACAGAAAACCTAAAAAGGCTTTGAAAAGTCTTAATGAGTCAATTTATTTTCCAAGGTATACGCATGATTTCAGCATTGGAATTTTTACACTACGTCCTGGCTCCTGTGAGCTGCATCACCCCTCAACCTAAATGCTCCGGAGACCTTCATGTGTTGTTGTTAACACATCTAACCGGAGATTCTCCTGCTGCGTTCTTCAAATGTGAAAGGCAAACTCCCGACAAAGTGTGGACCCCATTGTCTGGATACTTTCCAGAGCTCATGTCTGCCATATTAGCATTCCTTATTAGCGTGAATGCAACTAGCCCCCCCTACCCCAACAACCCCTCCTGTAGATAGATCTAAATATATAGATGTACTTTATTTTTGGAACACTTCTGAGTATATTATATTTTTAAAGTTTCAGAAACTTCTTCTGGGATTTTTCACTCAAACTGGTATTAAGTTTGAATTTAATGTATACCTTTAATGTATACCTACATTCAACTTGTACATAAAAAAAAAAATGAAGCTTTTTCTGCATTTATTTAACGTTATCATGTTTGTTCCTTTGATGTCACTGCTTCTTATAGGTCAGATTAAACAAACCTTTGATGTCCGTTGTTACTTAACCGTCAGTTTTCACTCAGTTTTCACTCAGTTCTCTTCTGACTACTTGGCTCGTTGCACTTGAATCGCTTCTTTCACCGGAACTCGTTTCTTTGGATTTGCCTTGAAGACAACTACGATTTATCTGAATCACCATGATGCCAAAACAAAAGCAAAGCGTGGAATTAACTTCCAAGCAGACTGCTCTTGTGCTGGAAGAGAAGAGGAACAGTGACAGGGAGGCAGTTGTGTTCTTGGAGAATTCCGCCTCCTCAAAGAAGAAAAGAAGCCCATCTGATCGAAAGGGCAGGAAAAGGCGATGCCTTCAAACCGAGGCCGTGGTCTTCGTCAACTCTGCCGCCTACGAGGAGCAGCTGCATAACATTACCTTTGGCTTTTCATCCAGCCTGATGGAGGAGGAGGAAGCTCCAGCTGCCTCTGAAGAAGCTGTGAGGAAGGAGCAGGTCCAGCCTGAGGAGTCCGTCAGCTATGTCACTAAAAACTTTCAAGCTTTCGTGACGGAGCTGAGTCACGAGGAGATCGACATTGAGGAGAGCCTGCAGGAAATTATTGAGGTCCTCTTTGAGAGGGCCGAGCAGAGACCAGACTCTGCTGCAGTCTTCGCCGAGCTGTGCCAACACCTCTCAGCAGTAAGTGATGCATCTCTGACTGGAAGCTACTTTTATCCTGGTTCTTACTTAGTTGAGCAGCTTGTGTTTTTTTGCAGGTTGTAATATTAATTTAACACTTTGATAAACGAGCTATGCAAACCTCTTGGGTAAATTATAACTTATCTTTCTCACTAGTAATGCATTGTCAAATAAGACTTAATAAGAATGTACATTTGTTCATAAGGTAAAAAAAGGACAATTTAAAATCATGATTTGTGTTAATCAAAAACAAGAATGAATACGTAGAATATTAAATGATGAAATAAGTTGATTTCAAAGATATATCAAAGAAACACTCTAACATGCATGAAATAACATAGGAAATGAATACGGGTCATTTTTGACACAGGTGCATTAGAAGGGTAGTGATACAAAAAGGATTTTGATTCAAAAAGTTGGAAAAGAAACATTTAAATAATTATTTGTGATGATAAAAAACAAGTAAATTGAAGAATACCTGAAATACTGAATGACGAAATGAGTTTACTGCAAAGATATAAATAATACAAACTGAGTGGGGTCACTTTTGACCCATGTTGTGTTTCAAAGGGTTGGTTAATCAAATGATGAGTTCATTTAGAGCTGAGGATAAAAATCAGCACACACTGATCACTGTTGACTGCATTTGGTGTTTTCTGTATAAAGTGATTATTTGCATAGAAGTAATCACTATGTTTTCCTAAGTTATGTGAGTTGCATTAGTGTTAATATTTCCTTATGGTTTTCTCCTCTTCAGGTGGAAGTCCAATCCTTAACCAAGTGCTCAGCCAGCGTATCCTTCAGTTCTCTGCTTGGCAAACACTGCGAGGCAGAGTACAGGAAGAACTTTGACAGGGAGGACAGTTCTCAGAAGGGGGCGTCTTGCCTGGTGCCAGTCAGGGACGTGAGGGTGATTGATCAGCTGAGAGAAGAGCGAAACAACGCCAGACCCTGAAGGCATGTTTGGAATAATCGTCTCGTCCATGAACCTCAGGACCAAACAGATCGTGGCTGTGAAAATCCTGAAGGACACAGAGGACGCCCAGGGCACTGAGCAGGAGGTAGGAGACTGAAGTCTTTGTTTATATTCCTGTGCTCAGGTGTTGTCTGCTCCATCAGAACATGGAGCTGATCACAAACTGTCGATAGTGTTGTCTTATCACGTCTCCTCTTCTCTCTTCAGGTTGCCATGCTGAACATCATCAGTGGCCTGGATGCGGATCTCACCAACATGGTCAAGTTCCATGAAGAATTCCAGCACCTGGAACAGACCTGTTTGGTGTTTGAGAGGCTGGACATGAGTCTCTATGACCTGCTAGAGCAGCGAGAGTGGGAGTACTATCCTCTTCATGAGATCCGCCCAGTTGCCAAGCAGGTATGTAGCCGCGATCAATGCATCATGAAACCAACACTCTTTTGTTAGAGAGATCCCCGAAACCTAAACCTAACACCCAACAACAGAACATGGGAAAAATTATTCTAAATGTTGTGTATTCTTTGTGTCCCTGCAGCTCCTGGTGGCCTTGGATGCCCTGAAGGGTCTCGGCACCATGATAGCGTCCCAAGTCGAGCTGGGGATGGAGATCCAGCCGTGGGGGTACATGTGAATTCATCCTGCATGTCCAGCCTCTCAAACACCAAACAGGTCTGTTCCAGGTGCTGGAATTCTTCATGGAACTTGACCATGTTGGTGAGATCCGCATCCAGGCCACTGATGATGTTCAGCATGGCAACCTGAAGAGAGAAGAGGAGACGTGATAAGACAACACTATCGACAGTTTGTGATCAGCTCCATGTTCTGATGGAGCAGACAACACCTGAGCACAGGAATATAAACAAAGACTTCAGTCTCCTACCTCCTGCTCAGTGCCCTGGGCATCCTCTGTGTCCTTCAGGATTTTCACAGCCACGATCTGTTTGGTCCTGAGGTTCATGGACGAGACGATTATTCCAAACATGCCTTCCCCTAGAAAGTTCAGGACCGAATAGGAGGAAGAGCTGCTGTGCAGCGTCTGGCCGGCCTGAGCGTCAGGTGCTGTCAGGGAAACTGATGGTGGAGACACAGTATGTGACGTGGGTGTTTTCAGTGTGAGAGATTCATTCAGTCAACACAATATGAACAAATGCACAACAGGAGTCACATGTCTTTGCTATGCTATGCTAGCAAAAGTAGCTATGCTAGCAAAAGTAGCCATGCTAGCAGAAGTTGACATGCTAGCAGAAGTAACTAGCCTGTAATATCTTCCGCTTCACACGCACACACAGGAAACAGCGCACACAAGCTCTTAACCAAGGACACACAAAGGTTGCACGTTACAATAGCTTCTTCTGCTAGCATAGCTTCTTCTGCTAGCATAGCTTTTCTGTTTTCAGAGTCTTACCTGAGGCAGCAGAAGAATCTTTTGGAGTTTCCCACGATGACATGATGTCCAGTATTTGCAGTTCAAAAATGAGAAGCTGAGAATCGATCTGTGATCCAGAGTCTTCTTGCTTGTGTGTCTCTCTCTAACTATCAAAGGTGAACTTGTCCCCGGTGGACAAAACAAAAATATATATCATTTAAAAACATAAACTTGTTTGAAATGTATCAAATAATAACATCGTAACAGTGTGTAAGTGTGGTGGTGCCACTTGGCACCCATATTAAATGACAGTAAAACGATTATGATAAAATGATAAATGAGATTGTAAAACATATTCAAAATATAACATAAATGATTAAGTGATTAAATGTTATAAAAATAGACTTAAAAAATGATTTAATCATTAATAAATGAGCTAATACTTCTAGATAAGCAATAAACATATCCTTCTATTGTGACATTCTTTCTCTGTCATCACAACACATGTTATGAGCTTAATACAAATGGTGTCTTAACTTAAGGATGGAAACCTTCATCAATTCCTGGATTTTCAAACAAACACATGATTATGCACTGATATTATCTTAACACAAGAAGAAATCACACTTTCAGTCTTAATCACATTTGGATACTTATATAATAATATAAGAAAGCTCAATATAAGAAGTTGATTGCAAATTAATGCATTTCATCATTCTTTGGTCAAACAATCTCTTGTCAGTGCTACTTTGGAGATTTTCCTCCTTTAGTTATCGTTTTGGGTCTTTCTAGCTTTGTTTTCTATTCATATGAGCGAAGATGTAACCACCTGTCATACGATAAATAGGCAAGGTCCTGAGACAGACCCACTATATTTAATAAAAGAAAAGTGACACAGCAAATGAAATAGTTGCAAATAATCCGTGACTACCTGCACCTCAGTGACTACCTGCACCTCAGCAGAGCTGAAGTGTGTTCAGGGAGAACTCAAGGTCCAGCTGAGGGAGTTAAAGGAGTCTTACAGGAGTGGAAAAGAAACTTCAAGACAACAACATGAAGGAGGTCTTGGAGGGTATGGAAACCATCACAGGATGCAAAAGAAGAACAGCAGCACAGTAGATGGAGATGTGGTGAGAGCAAACAAATTCAAACACTTCAACAGGTTTGATAGCCCTGCTGCTCCTCCTGCCACTAGCTGTCCGGTCCTCCTTCCCTCCGCAGACCAGGTCAGAGGAGAGCTGAGAAGGCTCTGTGCTTCCCAGCAAGGCAGCTTGCCCAGACAAGGTGTGTCCAAGAATGTTCAAGGCCTGTGCTTCTGAACTGGGGGAGCCCCTTTATCATGTTTTCAACCTGAGCCTGCGACTGGGGAGGGTCCCGGGAATAATGGAATAAATTTTGCATCATCCCACTCCCATAAAAGACACAACCAAGTGATCTGAATGACTTCAGACTAGTTGTTGGAGTGGCTTTTGCTCCATCTTCTTCAACCCAAGGTCCCACACACTCGACCCACTGCAGTTTGCCTACCAGAAGAAAGTGGGTGTGGAAGACTCCACCCTCTTCCTGCTAGAGAGGGCATACTCTCACCTTGACAAAGGGAGGATTACGTTTTGGGATTTTTCCAGTGTCTTCAGTACCATGCAGTCCCTCATACTGACAGACAAGCTAACAGAGATGAGGGTGGACTCACACCTGGTAACCTGGATTACTGTCACACAGGGAGACCACAGTATGTCAAGCTGAGGGACTGCATCTCTGAGACTGTGGTTAGTAGCACTGGTGCACCGCAGGGGACTGTGCTCTCTCCTGTTGTGTTTACCCTGTACACCTCTGAGTTCAAACAGCACTCTGAGTCATGTAACATGCAGAAGTAGATAACTACATTCAGTTGCAGACTGCGGTCTCAGTCCTGCTCAACACACAGACTGTGGAGGTCTTTCATCCCCCAGGCCATATGACTGCACAACTAATCTCAGATATGGTGAAATTAGAGTGATTGATGCATTAACCATGTCACTAGGCTGGCAGACTGTCACCATTACTGGTGTTTGTTTTTATAATTTTATTCATAGAAATGATGTCCGACTACTTAAAGGTCCAGTGTGTAGAATGTGTGACATCTAGTGGTGAAGGTGCATGTCACAGCTGAATACCCCTCACCTCACCCTCCCCTTCCAAACAAGAAAGAGAACCTGAGGTAACCTTCAGTTTTCATAAAACCTCAAAAGCTGTTTAGTTTGTCCAGTGTGGGCTACTGTAAAAAGCATGGCAGCCTCCATAGAGAGGACCCCCCCCTGATGTAAATATAAAGTATTTAGATATAAAGGCCCATTCTCAGGTAAAGAAAACACAAATTTGTACAATTTAGATGTAACACACGATTTTTTTATATTCAATTTCTGTCAATAGATCCCTTTCACCTAAATCTTACACACTGAACCTTTAAACTAAAATAGTTGTTAGCTGTCCATTGTTAAATGCAGACTGACCAACAATGTTACTGGCTAACATTAGCCACTAACACTAATCTCAACGTCAACTAATGTTATTTTACACAATTAACAGATTTATAAATGTAGATTCAACCATAACCAGTCCCTTTTCTAACTTTCCCCTACCATCTAATTGTACATGCACTCGTTTAATTTCCCAGTGTCATTTAGATCCTGTTAGCTTCTCCCTCGGCAGGGTTCTCACTCACACACACACACACACACACACACACACACACAGATAAATACAGGTCAAAAGGTCAGATAAAGACAAGTCAAAATACACATACATATATTATTAAATATCTGGCAACATTATTGTATTTTTAGAGGTGCCGAGATCAATTCTATAGTCTAGAACTGCCCTGCCAGTAGTTTTTAATACTGGTTGACTTGCACCCTACTCCCTACCTCTCAAACATCATACAATATGTAACACTTCTTTACATTTTTCAATCACTTTTTCAATGTGTGTTGACCAAGTAAGATTCTATTCAAACCATATACCTAAATATTTGAAACATTGCACCATTTCTAAGCTTTGTCCATAAAGTTTAATGTATTCTGCTCTTTAATGAGAACTACTTGTAAAACAAGGTGTCTTTGTTTATGAAAAAAAAAATCGAAATCCCTTTGCCCATGTTTCTACTTTGCATATGCTTCTTGTGTTGTTTTTTTTTACTGTAAATATGTAGTATTTCTTCCTCTTTTCTCAACATCTTCAAATAATGCCATACCAATTGATCTGTCTATAATACTAAAAATGTAATTTATAAGGACTAAATGGTAAATGGTCTGTATTTATATAGTGCTTTTCTGGTCTTGATGACCAATCAAAGCGCTTTACAGTGCAGCAACTGAAAACAACACTGGGCTTACAATGCTCCCTTGCAGAGAGGCATTTTCCAACAAATACTTTTTTCTTTTTCTTCTTCTTCTTCTTGTTCAATAGCAGTTGGCATTACCACCACCTACTCCACTGGAGTGTGGATCAGACAATTGACTTACAGACTAACTTGTTGATGATGGTGTTCTGATGCGCCGCTTGTCCCCAAGCTCTGGTTTTACGCATTATTCTGTGCACCAAATCATAGTTCCACAGCCATTTCGTTCCCATGGCCTAAGTTTAGCCTATGACTATAGCATGTCTGGTCATTTAGGAATCAGAAAAACATAGTCGTGTCCTCCACTATTTTTTCTGGCCTGGATTTAAGTCTGACATAGTAAAGCTATGTTGTTCATGCCAAACCAAATCAAGTCATTCCACATTTTGGCTTAAAGCATGGTGTAAATTATGCCATCTTGAGTAGAATTAGTTTGAATTAGTCACCATTTACCTCAATTTAAATTATGGTCTGATAGAATAGGATTTTGTGGAGGTACTATTAGATGTTCAATTTTTAAAATCAATATTGTAATCTGAGATTAATTAATTTACTAAAACAGCCTTGGATGACAGTGATCATAAAATTATTGGGGAGGCAGTCGTCCTCTCACCAAAAGGTTGGCAGTTTGTTCCTAGTAATCCCCATCTGCATTCTTGTATGAATCTGTGTGTGAATGGGTGAATGGCATTAAACTGTACTATAGAATGAGAATGTCTCTTACCTTCTGTGTCTCCTAATATTATTGTTACATTGTTTTTTTGCATTCTGTCACCAAAGCAATACAAATAAACAGATTAGGAATATTAGGAACCAATAAAAAACAGTTTGTACATAGTTTGTAACCTGAAGGCTAATAATATGTTCTGATCATTTTTGTGTTAATGATTAAATTAAAAGCCTAAAAAAT